>JAZEWT010000014.1:599392-618577 GCA_036362905.1 Mordacia mordax
GGTGCACAGTGCCCGGGGGTGCGGACCGTGTGTGTGGACCTGGCGGTGTGTGCGGTGCGGTGCACAGTGCCCGGGGGTGCGGACCGTGTGTGTGGACCTGTCCAACTGGGAGGCTGTCGAGGCCGCTCTGCTCACCGTGGGTCCCGTGCACCTCGTCGTGAACAACGCGGGGCTCGCGCACCTCCAGAGTTTCATGGAGGTCACTCAGGAGGCTTTCACACGGTGGGTGTGTACACATACATACACACCGTGTACACATACATACACACCGTGTACACATACATACACACCGTGTACACATACACCGTGTACACATACATACACACCGTGTACACACACCGTGTACACATACACATAGTATACACACTGTGTACACACAATACCGTGTACACACACAGTATACACACACACCGTGTACACACACAGTATACACACACACACACACCGTGTACACACACACACACACACGGTGTACACGCACCAGGAGTGGGTGACGATGCCAGCCTCAGCTACAAACGACAATGACGTTTTCTCCGCTTTCACAAGTTAGCCGAGACCAGGCCACTGTGGGTTTCAATGGGGTCCTTTATGGACGTCCATCACCGCTGGTGAAGAATGATAGGCGGATCCTGCAGATGACAAGCCGGTGGTCAGAATGCAGATGAGCTACCCGGTGCATCCTGGCATCAAGGACATTGCTCCACAGTTGCTGATCCTCCACTATGTAGTCCAGCAGACGTTCTTGGCTGGACCCGGCATGCATGCATGATGTGTGAATGCGCTGATTATAGAAGGGCGTGTTGGTGATTACGAGCCCATGTGCTGCAGAGAAGCCTAGCAGCCTCCTATTATTGTTGTGGAGTAGATCTGGCCGATGCCTTCCAAGCACTCTAGCCCAGGCATCTGCATCATGACCCACTCGGGCATTAAAGTCACCCAGCGTGATGACTATCCAGAAGGGTCACTTAAGCAGCACCTGGTATAGGCCTTCTATTGAAGGCCTTGCCTGCATAACTCCGCTGATGTTGATCTTCGGTGGAGGCGTAAGCCACCACCACTATTCCTCACCTCCCATTTATAGGTAGGAGAACCCATAATATCCTCAGACTTACAGACTCCCACACACTCACCACCTCATTCCCATGACCCCTTCATTGTTATTTTAAAAAAAGCCACTCCCTATTGTTTGGCAGTTTCCTGTCGCAAGTTGAGGAATCTCCACCCCTCATGATGACTAGAGCCAGAACCAATCTGCAGGAGCTCTTGTATAACAGAGTGCTCCAAGCGGTACTGGTTCAGCTCCTGACAGAGGAGTAGCAGCCTCTCCTCCACAGCAAGCATTCGAACATTACACGTTGCCACATGCATTAGCTTTTGTTGTTTCTGGAGGAACCTCGAGGGTGGATAATGAGTCTCCTGGCTCTGCCTAATGTGGTTTTAATAGGAGGCTTCATAAACGCCTGTCCCCCCAAGGCCTCTGGCACAAGCTTGTGTTTTTATTTTGCTAACTCGTGTTTTTTTGATGGTGACTGTAAAGGTGGGGTGGTTGCATAGTATACACACACCTACCGTGTAGACACGATGAACACATGAAGTACAGACATGATGTGCACATGTCAGGCAGCACCCAGAGCTGGTCTCCAATGCCACCAGACCGCTCATTGTCGTGTCCGTGGATCCCGGTACGTACTGGCACTTCTTCTCAGGTGGCGGTGTCACCAGTGACGACGACGGGAAGCTTCTCTCTCTCCAACTACTTTATTATCAACTCGCTAAAAACATTCCGCGCTGCACGCGCCAACCGAACTCTCTCCAACCACTAAACATCGGCGCCAAGCCGCGCGCTCCCGTCCGAACAGTTCGTTGTTCTTTACATCGTCAACCGTCGGCTCGCCGAGTTCCCATCACCGACTGTCCTCTCACGTTTCCATGACCCGCCTTTTATCTACCGGTGCACCCTCCAGCGCCCCGCCTGCGCCCGACCAGTACCCCGGCGAACCGGCTTAAACCGCTCGAAACCAGTCCATACTCGAAGGTGTTTTTGCACACGAGCACATCGGCTTATTCTTCCATTGCTTGAACTTCGTATGACCCCCCCCCTCCAGTCGACCACCCCATAACAACAGTGCTATCACCAACCACACACACCAACCACACACGAACCGTGCTCGCCCAATCCCAACGCAGCCCTCTTTCCCAGCTCTAACCTTGGGCGTGTCAAAGTGCACCCAGCCTGGCACATACCGCTCATCACGCACGACCCCCACTCACCCCATGTCATCACGACCCCCTCACGGCCCGATCGCTGGGTGTGGGTGTCCGGGTGCACCTAACGTGGTACGGCGTGGGGCTTGGCACCACACACTGACAAGGTGTAAACACACACTGACATGGTGTGCACTCATTATATACACACACTAGTGTACATATTGATAATCACACCACACTGAGTGTACACACGGTACACACAAACAGTGTACACTCCCAGTGTACACACACACACAGTGTACACATTCTCAGTGTACACACGCAGTTTACACATACACGATATACACACAGTGTACACTCTCTGTACACTGTCAGTGTACGCACACACGTACAGTGTACATTGTGTGTGTACACTGTGTTCGTACACTGAGAGTGTATATTGTGTGTGTGTGTACACACACAGTGTACACCCACATACTCCTGCACAGTGCCACAGCACACGGCTGTAGTTCTCCTCCTCCCCTCTCCGACTCTCTTCTCTGCTCCAGGACATTTGATGTGAACGTGAAGGCAGTGCTGCAGGTGTCACAGGTCACTCGCACACTCACTCGCGCACTCATTCCCTCACTCACTCCCTCACTCATTCCCTCGCTCGCTCGCTCACTCACTCCCTCACTCGCTCACTCACTCACTCCCTCACTCGCACACTCACTCACTCCCTCACTCCCTCACTCGCTCACTCACTCCCTCACTCGCACACTCACTCGCGCACTCATTCCCTCACTCACTCACGCACTCACTCCCTCGCTCGCTCACTCACTCCCTCCCTCGCACACTCACTCCCTCACTCGCTCACTCACTCCCTCACTCGCACACTCACTCGCGCACTCATTCCCTCACTCACTCGCTCACACACTCGCACACTCATTCCCTCACTCACTCACTCGCTCACTCACTCGCGCACTCATTCCCTTACTCACTCGCTCTCTCGCACGCTCACTCACTCGCACGCTCACTCACATACTCCCTCACTCTCTCACTCACTGGCTTACTCGCACACTCTCACTCGCTCACGCACTGGAACGCTCACTCGCACACTTACACTCGCTCATTCATACACTCGCTGACTCGCACACTCGCTCTCACTCGCACACTCACGCGCACTCACATACTCGCTGACTTGCACTCAGATCCCTCACACACACATGCATCCACCGACAAACGCACCCACACGCACACCAGCATGCACCACACACACACCCACGCACACACCCACCCACGTACAAACCCACACACATACACACCACGCACCCACACACCACGCACCCACACATACACACACACACGCACTCACACACGCACACATACACATGACGCATGCACTCACACGCACACCGGCACCTGCATGCACCACACGCACGCTCCCACCCACACGCACATACATACACCAGCACACCCACTCACGTGCATGCACACGCACGCACAGTCACACTCACGCACACCGTCGCGCACACACACATTGTCACGCGCACACGTGGCAATTGGTATCGCGCGTCGCCGTGGCGACAGCGCGGTTGTCCCGTTTGGTAATGAGCCGCGCTGTGAGTCGCCATGACGACGGCGTTTTGGTCCCATTTGGTAACGAGCCGCTCGTCGCCGCGGCGACGACGCGGTGGTCCCGTTTGGTAACGAGCTGTGCGTCGCTATAGCGACGGCGCGTTGGTCCTGTTTAGTAACGAGCTGTGCGTCGCTATAGCGACGGCGCGGTGGTCCCGTTTGGTAATGTGCTGTGCGTCGCTATAGCGACGGCACGGTGGTCCCGTTTGGTAATGTGCGTTGCCGTGCGTTGCCGTGCCGACGGTGCAGGCGGTGGTGCGGGATATGGTGGCACGCGGCTGCGGTGGCTCCATCGTCAACGTCTCGAGCCAAGCGTCGCAGCGAGCACTGCACAACCACGCTGTCTACTGTACGTACTGTACGCCCCCCCCCTTCCCCCGCTCGGGCCCCACAGAGGTCGCAGTGAGCTCGGAACCTATCCCGTCAGCCACCGGGTCGTGCCCTGGGGATGGGACGCCAGTCCGTCCGCATGGCACTGGAGATTATTCGGGCGGCGGGGCCATTCGGCCCGACAGGGGCAGCGCCGTGTCTTTTGGACTGTGGCAGGAAACCAAAGTACCCAATGAAAATGCACGGGGGGAGAGAGAGAGAAGACGTGCAGACTGCACACGAGAGAGGCGACCCCCGAGCCTGGAATCGAGCCCGGAGCCTTTCGCGAGTGGAACCTGCGCTGCTCCATGACGTTGCTATGGTAATGCGGAGTTACCCTCTGTGTTACCTCTCCCTTACCTCTCCCTTACCAGGTGCCTCCAAGGGCGCACTCGACATGCTCACCAAAGTGATGGCATTGGAACTCGGGCCTCACAATGTAAGGCATTCACCGCCTCACTCACCACTACCTCGCTTACCATCTCACTCGTCAAAAACAACAATCACCGTGACGCCACGTGAAATGTCGAATGCTCGCTGACAGGAGGTCACAGGACAGACTCAGGTGTTATGGGTTGCCTGACTGAGATGACTGGCAGATGCACCACCTGTGTTTCCTACTGTGCCAAATTGCTGTGCTTTAGCCGCCCGACACTTGGCTCGTTGTTGTGAGCGTCGCTCCTCAACACTCCGTTATTGCTGGAGGGCGACTGCCTCCAACTGCCCCGTAGCGTCCTTCAGAATCCTCTTCCACACAGGTCGATCTTGACAACGCTAGTACTAGTCTTCAGCAAGTCCACTCAGCTCCAGGTCCTCCTGTGCCCCTTTGGTCTGTCTCTTCCCTAGCTCATGCCATACCTGTTTAGCTCCATCTAATTGGCCAAACAGTAACTGCTTGGGCATGCGGTGGCTGGGCATGCGAGCTTCTTGACTCAGCCACCGCAGCCTCGCCTGCCGGAGGAGTTCACCATTCGGACTTGTTAAGAATTTGTGAGCGCCTCACACAATCCAACCTGGTTAAAACCAGCATGGATCGTAAGCAGGCCAGGCCGAAAGTTTCAAAACAGCGCAGATATTCCTTCAGGGGAGGTCCTCGTTTTGCAAGCATCGAGAAGAGAGGCATCACTGCAGCTGATAAGGCCCGAACCTTAGTGTGGAGCGACAGGCCAAGCAGCTTCCACACTGTTACGTAGCCAATGAAACGATAATGCCACCCGACTGATTCGGAGCGAGACCTCCACTACTAAACCTGAACCAGCTATAAGCACACTGCCTAGGTATGTGAACTTCTTCACTCGCTCCACAACTGCTCCCTCACTCAAAGAGCTGAGGAGGTGGCGAACTCGATGGCATTAAATACCCAGATAGGTGCTTGGTGTAGGTGGGACTGATGGTAAGACCCCACCTCTTTGTGGCATTCTCCAGATTCAACAGCAGAGCCCCCAACTCCTCCTCAGAATGAGCAGCAGTCACCAAATCATCGGCATAGATTACATGGTTGGCCAATAGGGAGCCATTCCTTTCCTGCACCCGGGCATCGATCAGCCTCCTATTGTACAGGTATCAGGTGTAAATTCCTTTGAAACATCCATGGAAAGCCTCTTGAATTACGCGGTTACAAAAAGACGTTCAACAATGTAGGTGCCAAAGGGCATCCCTGTCGCACCCCAAGGTGAAAAGGGAATGGTTTTGACTTCCGACCACGAAGCTTTATCCAGGCTTACTGTCATGAAGGTCATTAATGACGATGAGCAAAGTGTCAGAGATCCCGAAAGCTCGAAGAACAACTCACAGCCCTGGCCTACTGATGATATCGTAGGGCTTGACCAGGTCAATAAAGCGGAGATGCAGGTTCTGTTGGAATTCCTTTCATCTATGCTGTAGCAACCGGACAGAGAATAAGGCATCTGTGCAATGGCCAACGGGCTCTGCATGAGTGCGAGAGGCCGGTACCCCCTCTCAATTTAATTACCACTCCATGGATGTGCCAGAGGCACACGTGGTGGAGTCAGAAGACTGAATACCCACTTAAGCATCCTCCAGAAATAACAAAAAGCTGCTGCGTGTGGCCACGTGAAATGTTCAAATGATCGGTTCTCCACTGGTCAACCATGTTTTCTATGCCAATGATTTAGTGACTGCTGCTCATTCTGAGGAGTTGGAGGGGGGGCTCTGCTGTTGAATCTGAAGCATGCCACAAAGAGGTGGGTCATACCATCAGTCCCACCAAAACCAAGCAGCTGTCTAGGTATTTAATGCCACCGAATGCTCCACCTCCTCAGCTTTACATAAGTGATGGGGCAGTTTTCGAGATAGTGGAGAAATTTCCATGCCTAGGCATTGTGCTTATGGCCGTTTCCGGTTTGACAGCGGAGTTCTCGCTCCGAATCAGTCAGGCAGCATTATCATTTCATCGGCTACGTAACAGTGTGTGGAAGCTGCCTGGCCTGTCGCTCCACACGAAGCTTCGGGTCTTCTCAGCTGCGGTCATACCCTCTTTTCTCTATGCTTGCGAAACGTGGACTCCCCTGGCGGAACATCTGCACCGTCTGAAATTTTTCCGACTGGCCTGTCTACGATCCATCCTGAGTTTAACCAGGTTAGATTGTGTGAAGAGCTCACAAATTCTCGAAAGATCTGGACAAAATCCCATTGGTGATATCCTCCGGCTGGCGAGGCTACGATGGCTGGGTCATGTTGCCCGCATGCCCAGCCACCGTATGCCCAAGCAGTTGCTGTTTGGCTGGATAGAGGGGGCTAAACGGGCGCGGCATGGGCGAGAGAAGAGATGGACCGATGTGGCACAGGAGGACCTGGAGCTGAATGGACTTGCTGAAGACTGATACCAACAGTGTCAAGATCGACCTCTGTGGAGGAGGATCGTGAAGGACGCTACGGTGTAGTTAGAGGCAGTCGCCCTCCAACAACAACAAAGGGCGGAGGAGCGATGCTCACCACCACGAGCGGAGCGTCGGACGGCGAAAACACAGCAAGTTAGTACAGTAGGGAGCATAGGCGGTGCATCTGCAAGTCATCTCAGTCAGACAGCCCAAAACACCCAGGTCTGTCCCGTGATCTCCTGACACTTCACGAGGCTTCAAGGTGCACCTGGTCTGGCCGTGGTGACATCACCACCACTTTGTGGCGAATGGCGATTATTGTTGCGTGTGTAAGGTCCGAGCGAACGCATTGAACCCCACTGTAGTGATGTGTGTGCGTCTGTGTGTGTACGTGTGTATGTGTGTGTGTACGTGTGTGTACGTGTGTGTGTGTAAGATCCTAGTGAACGCAGTGAACCCCACCGTAGTGATGTGTGTGTGTCTGTGTGTGTGTACGTGTGTGTGTGTGTCTACGTGTGTGTGTGTAAGATCCTAGTGAACCCCACCGTAGTGATGTGTGTCTGTGTGTGTGTCTGTGTGTGTGTACGTGTGTGTAAGATCCTAGTGAACCCCACCGTAGTGATGTGTGTGTGTGTCTGTGTGTGTGCGTACGTGTGTGTGTGTGGTGTGTGTCTGTGTACATGTGTGTAAGATCCGAGTGAACACATTGGACCCCACCGTAGTGATGTGTGTGTGTCTGTGTGTGTGTGTACGTGTGTGTGTGTGTGTCTGTGTACATGTGTGTAAGATCTGAGTGAACACAGTGAACCCCACCGTAGTGATGTGTGTGTACGTGTGTGTAAGATCCGAGTGAACACAGTGAACCCTACCGTAGTGATGACCGCCATGGGTCGCGAGGCTTGGAGCCACGCGGACACCGCGGCGACCATGAGGGGGCGGATACCGCTTGGGAGATTCGCTGGTGAATACACGTACACACACTGACACATACACACTGATACATACACACTGATACATACACACACACGTACACACTGATACATACACACTTATACATACATACTGATACATACACACACGTACACACACTGATACATACACACTGATACATACACACACACGTACACACTGATACATACACACACGTACACACACTGATACATACACACTGATACATACACACACACATACACACATACGTACACAATGATACATACACACACGTACACACTGATACATACACACTGATACATACACACACACGTACACTGATACATACACACTGATACATACACACTGATACATACACAGATACACACACACGTACACACACTGATACATACACACGTAGACACACGTACACACTGATACATACACACTGATACATACACATACACACACACTGATACATACACACACTCACGACACAGATACATACACACTGATACATACACACTGATACATACACACGTACACACTGATACATACACACACTCACGGACACACTGATACATACACACTGATACATACTGATACATACACACTGATACACACACACGTACAGATACATACACTGATACATGCACAAACACACACACACGTACACGCGCGTACACACGTACTCACACTGATTCACACACACACGTACACACATCCACACGTACACACACATGTACACACACGTACACACACTGATACACACACATGTACACACACGTACACATACGTACACACACTGATACATACACACACAAACGTACACACATACGTACACACACTGATACACATACACACCCGTATACACACACTCACACGCGTACGGGTACACACGTGCAGGGTTGTCCATGAGCAATCCCGCGCGCACTCGTTCACGTGCACCCCACGCGTGTACCCCACGCGTGTACCCCCCGTTTGCACCCCCCCGTGTGCACCCCCCCGTGCGTACCCCAGAGGTGCAGGACGTAGTGAACGCTATCTTGTTCCTGCTGAGCGAGCACAGCGCCATGGTGAATGGTGCCACCTTGCCCGTCGACGGCGGCTTCCTCGCCTGATAGCACCGCACCGCCTCACCACCGCCTGTACCACTGCACTGCCGCCGTACGTACCACCGCCCCGGACCACTGCGCTGCCGTGCCACCGCGCCACCACCCGCTTGCACGTGTAGACGCATACACCCCCGCTTGCACACGTGTACACGCGCACACCCACTTGCACACACATCACATCCCCCCCCCCCGCACTTGCACGTGTACACGCACACCGTATTGGATCATCGCGAGCGCTTCTTGAAATCGCCAGATTCCGTGAATAAAGGCGGGCATCACAGTGAGACTCCAACAGCAAGCCACCGTTTATTATTTATTGTTACTGGAGTGTGGATGGACAGGCGTGGCTCCACCGTTCCAAGTCCACACCACTGTTCACAGTGCACCCTCTCAACACGTATCACATTGGGGTGCGACTATTCCTGTGTGTGTAGATGGGAGGTTGTCCGTGGATGTCCTAGCAGTAGTTCAATCTGGTAGAGGTAAAATCGGAGGCTTGTCGATACTCGGGTGCGGTCAGGGGATGGCTCCCTACTGGCCAACCATGTCATGCCGACGATTTGGTGATTGATAGCTGCTCCCTCCAAGGAGAAGTTGAGGGCTCTGCAGTAGAACCTGGAGCATGCCACAAATATGTGGGGTCTAGCCATCAGTACCATCAAGACCAAGCACCTGCCTGAGTATTTTGTGCCATCAAGTTCTTCACCCCCTTCAGCTCTTCATGAGTGATGGGGCAGTTGTGGAGAGTGGAGAAATTTCCATATCAAGGCGGTGTGCTTTTGCCTCATTCCGGTTTGACAGCAGAGGTCTCCGAATCTGTCGGGTAGCATTAGCTTTTCGTCGGCTGTGTACTGCTGTGTTGAAGCTACCTGGCCTGTCGCTCTACACAAAGCTTCACATCTTCTTAGCTGCAATCATATTCTCCTATATTTTGCGAAACGTGAACCCCCTGGCGTTAAAGCTGTGCTAATTTGAAACTTTCCGGCTGGTCTGCCTACGATCAAACCTGGGTTCAACCAGATTGGATTGCGTGAGGAGCTCAAGTTCTCAGAACATCTGGCCAGGGTCCCATAGGCAGGCTCCTCGAGCTGGAGAGGCTGAGGTGGCTGGGTCATGTAATTTACATAATCAGCCACCACATGCCTAACCAGCTTGTTTGACGGGATAGAAGGAGCTAAATGGGCGCGGGACAGGCTACAGAAGAGATGGACTGATGTGACACAGGAGGACCTGGAGCTGAGTGGAATTGCTGAAGATTGGTACCAGTGGTGTTAAAATCGACCTCTGGAGGAGGATCGTGAGGGACGCTACGGGGCAGTTGGAGGCAGCTGCCCTCCAATAACAAGTGAGGACGGAGGAGCGATGCTCACATCAACGAGCAGAGCATTGGGCGGCTAAAATACAGTAAGCTGGCAGTGGGGAGCATCTGTGGTGCATCTGCCAGTTATCTCAGGCGGCCCATAACAGCTGGGTCTCTCCTGTGACTTGTCAGCGAGCCTTTGACACTTCACGTGGCTTCAAGGTGCGCCTGGCCTGGCACAGGTGCCGTGGTGATGTCACCACCACCTCGTTGCCGGTACACACGGGTGAGCATTGCACCGTGAGTGGGTACGTGCGTGAACGCGCGCATGGGCATGGAACGGCGGCGTAGCGGTTAGCACGCGCCGCACAAACGTGCCGGCCCTGCACCCCCCCCCCCCAGGTCGACTCGGCATTAAATAAAAGTGCGGTGCTCACCCGGACCGCCGCCACCTGTGTGCCGTGCCGGCCTGAAAAAGGCGCTCGCTAACAGGATTCACGTTCCCCCGATATGGGGGAACATCTGTGCGGAGTCCGGCGATGGACCGGCGTCCCGTCGTCGGGTGTATTCCTGCCTTACACCCTGTGTTTCCGGGATAGGCTCCGGCTTCACCGTGACCCTATATAGGATTAAGCGGTTTCAGATAATGAGATGAGATCTGTGCGGAGTGTGCTATGACGTAGGTTTTCATAACTCTGTGACGCCTCCGACAGGTGCTCTTTGGGGATAGCGGAGGGGCGAGGGTTCCTCCCTGCGTAGAGGTGCGAGGAAGAGTTTGCTGCCGAGGGCCCTTTCCGGACGAGAGCAACTGTGTGCGTGCGGAGTGCTTATACGCGGCTGTGTGATTGATTGCGTGCGGTCCGATCGTGCACCTGGCCTAGCACGGCGGAACACTAGTGGCGCCGCTGTCACACTGCGGCGGGTCACAGCCGGAGGATGCTCCGACCATCACCACCACCAGTCACCAACACACGAAGCTGGATGCGCCTCCATCCGCCAGTTAACAGTGGCGCTGGCCAACAGTCCACAGAGGCGGTAGTGGAGGCCGGCCGTACAATTGCACTATCGAGGGGGGGGTTCGATTGGAGGGGGAGAAAGACTGGGAGGTGAGAACCAAGAGCAGGGGGGCGAGGGGTTGATAGGGAGTGGGAGAAAGAGGGGAGGGATTGACGGAGCAGATGGGGGAGAGGAGGAAGAGATGGGGGAGGGGGTCTCTACTGCAGCTCCTTCATGCGGTTGAGAGCGCTGCCAGCACGGAACCAGGAGATCTGGCCCTCGTTGAAGGTGTGGTTCAGAGGGAACTCGTTCTGGCTGCCGTCCTTGTGCTTCACCAAGCAGGAGAGCGGCTGTGGGGACACGGGGGAGGTGAGAGGTGACGGAGTGGAGTGGGACTACTGGTCATGCACACACGCACGTGCATCACGCACACGCATCACACACACACACGCACACGCACGTGCATCATGCACACACCCACACGCGCACACACGAGCTTACACGCACGCGCAAACATGCACGCGCACGTGCGCACACAAGTGCATACACGCACGCATACACACAAGTGGACACGCGCACACGCACGCATACACACAAGTGCACACGCGCACATATGCACACACACGCACGCACACACACATGCACGCACACACACACACACACATATGCACGCCGCCCCCCCCCCAGCCTCCCTCGACCCCCCGGAGCCGCACCTTGCCAGGAGCGAAGGTGGCCAGGCCAAGGATTGAGATGCGGTCGTCGGGGCGGATCTTGTCGTAATCGGCCGGGTCGGCGAACGTGAGCGGGAGCAGTCCCTGCTTCTTCAGGTTCGTCTCTGCGTGCGCATGAAGGGGGATGGGCGGTGGCGCGGCGGTTAGCGTGTTGCGTGACGTGTGTGTAACGCTGTGTGTGGGAGCTACAAGTGTATGTGTAATGCTGTGCGTGTCTGTGGGAGTATGACTGTGTGTGACGTGTTGGAGTGGGCTCGCCTCCCTAGAAATGGAAGGCGAGGGATGGTGGTGGTTGTGAACATCAGTGGATGGATGAAGGCAAGGCCAATGAGTTAGACGCCTTTTATGACCTCCAGTCCCAGGTTTTGAAGAAGGTGGCTGCTCGGGATAGAGTCATCCTGCTAGATAACTTTAATGCTCGAGTGGGTAATGATGCAGACACCTGGGTGGGAGTGATTGGAAGGCATGGGCCAGATCAGCTCAACAACAACGGCAGGAGGCTGCTAGACTTCTGTTCAGACCATGGGCTTGTAATAACCAACCTGCTGTTCCGTCATCGGCACATCCACACAACATCTTGGGTGCATACCGGGTCCAAGCAAGAACATCTGCTGGACTATATAGTGGCGGAGCAGCGGAAGCGGGCTCATGTCCTTGACACCAGGACCTACCGAGGAGCTGATCTGACCTCTGACCATCGGCTTGTCATCTTGAAGATCTGCCTGCCATTCTTCCACGAGTGGTGGGCATCCACCAAGGACCCTATTTAAACTCACAGTGGCCTGGTCTTCGCTGGCTGATGATAGCTGTAATAGAAAATGTCATAATCGTTTGCAGCTGGGGCTGACATTGTTCCTCACTCTTATCAATGCCGAGGGGAAATGAGTGAGGTTTAGGGCTGTAGCTCATGCAGCTGAATAGCTGCACTTAGCACGTGGTCCACACCTCCCCAGAAATCTTGACTGGTGAAGGTGTTCAAGCTAGCCGAGAGAAAATGGCTGGTTCACTCCCACCGCCTGCAACATCCTACGCCCGAGAACAAGCTTTACCACAGACTTCGTTCGGAGGTATGGAGAGCCTGCAAGGATGAGTGGTGGTCGTGGGCTGCTGAGGAGATGGAGTCTGCCTCGGTAGCCCATGATCAAAAATCACTCTTTAATTCCATCAAAACATTGACTTGCAAAGCTGCACCGATGACCCTTCTTAAAGGGGAAAATGGTGATCTGATCTCCGACCCCCAGGAACAAGTTTGCAGATTTGCAGAGCATTTCTGTAAGGTCTTTGGGGAGGGGAACCCCACCGGATCAGATAACACCATGGTACAACATGGGGGTGACTCATCTGAGACTGCTGTACCTCAGATAATGGAAGAAGTAACCACACTCTGTGAGTGGCTGGCAGAGGTGCCACATATAGAGGAAGTACATCAGGTGATCAAGAGCATGAGACCAGGAAAAGCACCGGGCAGACATAATATTCCAAGCGAAATCCTACTGGAAAGTGGTGCTTGTCTACAGACTGCCCTATATTAATAATAATTGCATTTCTAGAGCGCTTTTCACCCAAGGGTCACAAAGCGCTGCACAGAGCTGCAGAGAGAACGGCACGTCAACAACGACATTACATCATTACAGCTGTCTGGAGGACAGGATGAGTTCTGTAGGAATGAAAGGATGCCCCTTTAAGAAGGGGGACCGCACCAACTGTAATAACTACAGGAGCATCTCGCTCCTCAATATGGAAGGAAAGGTCTCTGAGTCTGTAGGAGTGTGTGTGTGAGTCTCTGTGAGTGAGTCTGTGCAAGCGTATGTGAGTGTGAGTCTGTGTGTGTGAGTCTCTTGAGTCTGTGCGTAAGTGTGAATATGTATGAGTGTGACTGTGAGTGTGTGAGTACGGGTGTGTAAGAGTGAGTGTAAGTGTTTGAGTGTGAATCTCTATGAGTATGAGTCTGCGTATGTGAGCGTGAGTCTGCGTGTGTGAGCGTGAGTCTGTGTGAGTACGAGTCTGTGTGAGTGTATGTGTGGGTGTGAGTACACGCGAGTGTGTGTGATTCCGAGTGCGTGTGGGTGTGAGTCTTGAGTGTGTGTGGGTGTGAGGAGTCCGAGCGTGCATGTGGGTGTGAGTCCGAGCGTGTGTGGGTGTATGGAGTCCGAGTGTGTGTGAGTACACGCAAGTGTGTGTGTGTGTGTGAGTCCGAATGCGAGTACTGCGGCTGCCACACCGTGGATGCGAGCGAAGGACTTGACAATGATGGCTATTCCCCCAAGGTGCCGCGGCTCCAAAGCCGCGTGCTCGCGGCTCGAACCCTCGCCGTAGTTCTCGTCGCCGACGACGACCCAGCGCACCCCGCCTTTCTACACACGGTCACGCGCGCAGTTACACACGCGCGGTTACACACGCGCGGTTACACACGCGCGGTTACACACGCGCGGTTACACGTACCGTGCGCAGTTACACACGGTTACACACACACGCGGTTACAGGCGCGCGGTGGTAACACGCGCACGGTTACACATGCGCGGTCCCACGCGCACGGTTACACATGCGCGGTCACACGCGCACGGTTACACATGCGTGGTCAGGCGCGGTCACACATACGCAATCAGTCACACGCGCGCGGCTACGCGCGCGGCCATACGCGCGGTTACCCACGGCTACACACACACACACGGTTATACGCGCACAGTTACACACGCGCGGTCACACACCCACACAAAGAAAAAGATCCCCCTATGTAGCCTTAACAGACTGTAGGGTCAAGTACCATTAGTGAGCACCTATGAAGGTCGACACGGCACATGAGTTGGCGGGTGACCAGCACCACGTCCGGCCGCCTTTGTCTCCCTAGTGGCAATATTTTCACATTGCACCAGGTACTCATTTGAGACTGAGTCGACCTAGGGGAGGCCCAGGACCGTTTTGGGAAATCGTCACTGGTGTTGGCCGTGAGCGGGATTCGAACTTAGGACAATGGGTTTGTAGCCCAGCGCGCTCACCACTGGGCCACCGCTCCCCACTACAGAAAGACAAAGATCCCCCATAAACACAACACACACACACCACTACACATACAGGGCTAGAAACACACACACACACACACAATGCTACACACATATACGAATGCACAACCCACTGCACACCACATACACACGTGCACACACATCCTTGGCACATTTAAACACGTACACACTGGCACTACCAGGCCGTGGGCACTATGCATGGTGGTGTGCGAGTGTGCATGACGGGGTGTGTGCATGTGTGCGTGTCGCGTGGTCAAGGGATGGCTCTCTACTGGGAAAACATGTTATCTATGCTCATGATTTGTCGATTGCCGCCAATTTGAAACTTTCCAGATGGCTTACCTACGATCAATCCAGGGTTTAACCTGGTTCGATTGTGTGAAGAGCTCACAAATTCTTGAAAGATCTGGCCAGGGTCCCATTCATGAGCTCCTCCGGCAGGTGAGGCTGCGGTGGCTGGGTCATGTAGCCCGCATGCCCAGCCACCGTATGCCCAAGCAATTGCTGTTTGGCCAGATAGAGGGGGTTAAACGGGTGCGGCACGGCCTAAAGAGATGGACCGATGTGGCACAGGAAGACTTGGAGCTGAGTGGACTTGCTAAAGACTGGTACCAGCGGTGTCATGATCGACCTCTGTGGAGGAGGATCGTGAAGGATGTTACGGGGCAGTTGGAGGCAGTCGCCCTCGAACAACAATGGAGGTTCGAGGAGCGACGCTCACAACAATGAGCGGAGCGTCGGGCGACTAAAACACTGTGAGTTGGCACAATATGGAGCATAGGTGGTGCATCTGCCAGTCATCTCAGTCAGACAGCCCGTAACACCTGGGTCTGTCCCGTGACCTGTCAGTGAGCCTTGGATATTTCACGTGGCTTCAAGGTGCACCTGGTCTGGCACAGGCACCGTGATGACGTCACCGCCACTTAGTGGCGAATGACGGTTGTTATTGTGACACGCGGTACACGCGGTGCGTGTCTGCAACGTGCGGGCACCTTGTAGTCGCGCGCCGTGTCCGGCACGCTCCCCGTGCCACCCGAGAGCTGGTTGACCACCTGGTTCACCTTCCCGTTCTCCACGTTCAACGCGCCAATGAGCAGGTTGTTGGAGATGTTGTCCAGATGGCCGCGGTACTTGAGCCATGGGCCCGCGGCCGAGATGTGGTCGGTGGTGCATTTACCCTTCACCTGCACAACCATCAGCATCATTATTTATTCCCATCTCTCATCTCGTTGTCAGAAACCGCTTAGTCCTGTATAGGGTCGCAGTGAGCCGGAGCCTATCCCGGCAGACACACGGCGCAAGGCAGGGATATACCCACAATGGGACGCCAGTCCATCACCAGGCACTGCGAGCAATCCATTCTGTCTGTGTGTGATTCCGAGTGTGCGTGTGGGTGTGAGTCTGAGCGTGTGTGTGGGAGGAAACCGCAGTGCCTGGCGAAAACCCACGTGGACACGGGGAGAACATGCAAACTTCACACAGAAAGGCACCCCAGGCAGGAATCGAACCGCCTAGGGCAGGAACTTTCTTTCTGTGAGTAGATGCAGATGTTACCGCTGCGTAGCCACCCTGCGCCAGCCTGCGCCAGCCTGCCGCACCGTCGGCCACCAGCAGCAAAGCCACCACCCCTACTACCAAGCCGGCGCTGCTCGCCGGCATAACCACGACGGCAACCTCCGTTAACCGCTCAGAGGTGGTGACATCGCTGCGGCGACCAGGCAACACCTTGGGGCGTCGGACGCTCGACCACAGCAGGTCGGGCGAGCGGTCCCGTGTCCAATGTGCCATGTCCCATGCGCCATATGACGTGTGCCGTGTGGTGAGACGAGTGGTGGATGCCCCCCGCCCGCGTGCCCTACCGTGCCAACCACAACAACACCACAATGCCACGTCTGGCATCTCACTTGCCATTCCACCAACACTACCCTAACTGCCAGACCCAGTCAGCCTTGCAAGTGTTAGAGGTAGGAGATAGAAGCAAGTGCTAGAGATAGGAGCCAGTGTTAAGAGAAAGGAGCCAGTGTTAAGAGAAAGGAGCCAGTGTTAGAGATAGGAGCCAGTGTTAAGAGACAGGAGCCAGTGTTAAGAGATAGGAGTCAGTGTTAAGAGATAGGAGCCATTGTTAGAGATAGGAGCCAGTGTTAGAGATAGGAGTCCGTGTTAGAGATAAGAGCCAGTGTAAGGTATACGAGCCAGTGTTAGAGATAGGAGTCAGTGTTAGAGATAAGAGCCAGTGTTAGGGATAAGAGCCAGTGTTAGATATAGGAGCCAGTGTTAGAGACAGGAGCCAGTGTAAGAGATAGGAGCCAGTGTTAGAGATAGGAGCCAGTGTTAGAGATATGAGGCAGTGTTAGAGATATTAGGCAGTGTTAGAGATAGGAGTCAGTGTTAAGAGATAGGAGCCAGTGTTGGAGGTAGGAGCCAGTGTTAGAGATATGAGGCAGTGTTAGAGATATGAGGCAGTGTTAGAGATATGAGGCAGTGTTAAGAGATATGAGGCAGTGTTAAGAGATAGGAGCCAGTGTTAAGAGATAGGAGTCAGTGTTAAGAGATAGGAGTCAGTGTTAAGAGATAGGAGTCAGTGTTAGAGGTAGGAGTCAGTGTTAGAGGTAGGAGCCAGTGTTAGAGGTAGGAGCCAGTGTTAGAGGTAGGAGCCAGTGTTAGAGGTAGGAGCCAGTGTTAGAGATATGAGCCAGTGTTAGAGATATGAGGCAGTGTTAGAGATATGAGGCAGTGTTAGAGATAGGAGACAGTGTTAGAGATAGGAGTCAGTGTTAGAGATAGGAGACAGTGTTAGAGATAGGAGGCAGTGTTAGAGATAGGAGAACGCTGAGAAACTCTCGTCTCCGTGACGCCGCCCGCTCGCAGCAACTCGTGTCCTGCCGCGCCCCCCCCCACCCCGGCGAGTCTGCGCTGGTCCGCTTTGCCCGGGGTGCGAGAGAGAGACCTTGATGAGCACGAGCAGGTCGGTGAGATCCTTGCCGTCCCACTTGTTGAACGGCGAAAGGAGCTGCAGCCGCTGGCTCTGCGGGGAGACGTCCACGCTGATCGCCGTGCCGTCCGCCGGCGCGGCCTGGTAGGTGTCCTCCCCGGCGTCGAAACCCTGCGACCCGGCACGGCGAGACGTGGCGGGAGGTCACGCACCATCCGGTGGGGGGCGGAGAGAGTGGGAGTACTGGCACCGGCACAGCCAGTGTGCGAGTGTGTGACTGTGCATGTGGTTGTGTGTGTTTGTGTGTGTGTTTGTTTGATTGTGTGTGTATGGGGGATCTTTGTCTGTGCTGTGGGGAGCGGTGGCCCAGCGGTTAGAGCGCTGGGCTACAAACCCGGCGACCCGAGTTCGAATTCTCGACAAGGCCAGCACCAGGGACGGTTTTCTGAACCGATCTTGAGCCTCCGCTAGGTCGACTCAGCCTCAAATGAGGACCTCGTGCAGTGTGTAAACATTGTCACGAGGGAGACAAAGGCAGCCGGGCGTGGCGCTGGCCACCCACCCCCTCATGTGCCGGGTCGACCTTCGCGTACGCGGGGGAGCTGTGTGAGCGGTGCGGATGAATTAACAACAGAGTGTGCGGAGTAGCGCTGCAATCCTACAACAAGAATTGCGCAGGTTCAATTCCCAGCCCGGGTGCCTTTCTGTATCTCTACCCACGTGGGTTTACACTGAGTACTCCGGTTTTGTCCCACAAACACCGCTGACTAAAAATCTCCACCCGGAGTCCCATCCCGGGTACGGCGGCCACCTCGCGCCCCGCGTCTGCGGGGACTGAACCCGGTGGTGGCTCGTGCCTTGGCGGGCAGCTCGTCCCCGTTAGGAGCCTGCAGCTTGAACTTCGTGCCGTCGGGCGCGGTGAGGAAATCAGTCTCGGGGTTGAACTTGAGCGAGCCGGCGATTGAGAGCGCGGTGACGATCTACGGGGATACGGAGACAGAGCGGGGACATGGAGACAGCCTGGTGACGATCTGCGGGGCCACGGGGACAGAGCGGGGACACGGAGACAGCGGGGTGACGATCTGCGGGGCCACGGGGACAGAGCGGGGACACGGAGACAGCGGGGT
>JAZEWT010000014.1:632140-645066 GCA_036362905.1 Mordacia mordax
CTCACTGGCTCCTATCTCTAACGCTGTCGTCTCCTATGTCCAACACTGGCTCCTATCTCTACCACTGGCTCCTATCTCAAACACTGGCTCCTATCTCTAACACTGGCTCCTGTCTCAAATACTGTGACTCCCATCTCGAGCAGGGACTCCCATCTCTAACACCGTGACTCCCATCTCTAACACTGCTACTTCCATCTCGAATACGGTGACTCCTATCGCTAATACTGTGACTCCCATCTCTAATACTGTGACTCCCATCTCTAACACTGAGACTCCTACTTCTAACAGAGACTCCTGCCTCTAACACTGAGACTCGCACTTCTACACTGACACTCTTATCCATTGGAGCCCGTCGTACAGGGATGCGCGTGCCGTTCTTTCCGCAGCTCTGTGCAGCCCTTTGTGACCCTCGGATGAATAGCCCTCTATAAATGCAATGATAATTATTATCTCTAACACTATGACTCGACTCCTAATTCTAACACTGACTTCCATCTCTATCACTGTGACTCTCATGTCTAACACTGTCACTCGCATCTCTAACACTGTGACTTCTGTAACACTGGCTCCTATCTTTAACACTGGCTCCTCTCTATAACACTGGCTACTGTCTAATACTGGCTCCTGTCTCTAACATTAGATAGATGTTTATTATTGCAACAGAAAGTATTCAGTGAGCTTGCAAGCTCTGGATATCGGGATTACTGCGACACCACAAACGTCTGAAAATGACCAACACAACAACAACACATAATAGTCTCATCTCATCTCATTATCTGAAACCGCTTAATCCTATATAGGGTCACGGTGAGCCGGAGCCTATCCCGGAAACACAGGGCGTAAGGCAGGGCGTAAGGCAGGAATACACCCGACGACGGGACGCCAGTCCATCGCCGGGCATTGCGGGACAATTTTAGTCTGCGAGCCAATCAACCTATCCAGGAGCATGCTTTTGGACTGTGGGAGGAAACCGGAGTACCCGGCGAAAACCCACGCGGACACGGGGAGAGCATGCAAACTCCACACAGAAAGGCACCCGAGCCGAGAGATTCGAACCCGGGACCTTCTTACTGTGAGGCGACAGCGCAACCACTGGGCCACCGCGCCGCCCTGTCTCAAGACTCACTTGTTCCGTAAGCCATTGAAGTCCTTTGGCTAGGACTGTTGATGCTGCTCACTATTGTTGTGCTGGGATGATGGCTCGTTGTTGACCTGCGCCTGCTCAGGAACACTTATTCCTTTCTTCGTTTGTTTAATAATTATTTTCTTTATTTTATGTCCGTCGTTGATTTATAGTCATTATTTTACTTTTAATTGATCTACTCTGATGTTGTTGGTGTTGGTGGTGACATGCCGTTCTCTTTGTGACCCTCGGGTGAAAAGCCTTCTGGAAGTTCCGCCGCCACGGAACGTTCATCCCGGCTCAACGCACGACTTCCCTCCAGCGCCTTACAGTAACCACTCACCATGGCAGCGAATGGTAATCTCATCTCATCTCATTATCTGAAACCGCTTAATCCTATATAGGGTCACGGTGAAGCCGGAGCCTATCCCGGAAACATAGGGCGTAAGGCAGGAATACACCCGACGACGGGACGCCGGTCCATCGCCGGGCATTGCGGGACAATTTTAGTCTGCGAGCCAATCAACCTATCCAGGAGCATGCTTTTGGACTGTGGGAGGAAACCGGAGTACCCGGCGAAAACCCACGCGGACACGGGGAGAGCATGCAAACTCCACAC
Source organism: Mordacia mordax (assembly GCA_036362905.1). NCBI lineage: Eukaryota > Metazoa > Chordata > Hyperoartia > Petromyzontiformes > Petromyzontidae > Mordacia > Mordacia mordax. The sequence goes on from JAZEWT010000014.1 coordinate 633,883, forward strand.
AGAAAGGCACCGGAGCCGAGAGACTCGAACCCGGGACCTTCTTGCTGTGAGGCGTCAGCGCTAACCACTGCGCCACCGCGCCGCCCCGAATGGTAATGAAGGAATTGATTTTGGCACGTGAGCATACGAACGGTGGGGAATGGATGTGAACAACGAGAAGAGGTTTCACCATTTCTGCTAATTATACAGTAATGTTCAGATCCTAAAACTCTAAACAGACACATTTCACAAAGTGTCATGTTTGATAATGCATTGTCCTTGAAACTGATTGTTCCACACCAGAGATGGCTTTCGTAAATGCTAGCTCTCTCAGTGTGCAAGATGCTGCTTTCCACTAACGCTGGAGCATCACGCACGGCGGGAGCGAGCGTGGTCGCCCCGCCGTGCGCACGAGCGCTGGGCCGTCCATTGCACACCTCGACGCATGTCGCGCCGACAGCGGCGGGCGCACGAACAGAGCTCGACAGTTGACTGATACGGGCACAGCCTGACTCGTTAAGTAACCAGTGTATTGGTGCAGTGAGAAGCCCTGGGGGCACGGCGACCGTGCGGCGAGTAGACCTGGGGGCACGGCGACCGTGCGGCGAGTAGACCTGAGGGCACGGCGATCGTGCGGCGAGTAGCCCTGTGGGCACGGCGACCGTGCGGCGAGTAGACCTGGGGGCACGGCGACCGTGCGCCGTGTAGCCCTGGGGGCACGGCGACCGTGCGGCGAGTAGACCTGAGGGCACGGCGATCGTGCGGCGAGTAGACCTGGGGGCACGGCGACCGTGCGGCGAGTAGACCTGAGGGCACGGCGATCGTGCGGCGAAGTAGCCCTGGGGGCACGGCGACCGTGCGGCGAGTAGCCCTGGGGGCACGGCGACCGTGCGGCGAGTAGCCCTAGGGCCACGGCGACCGTGCCGCGAGTAGCCCTGGGGGCACGGCGACCGTGCAGCGTGTAGCCCTGGGGGCACGGCGACCGTGCGGCGAGTAGCCCTGGGGGCACGGCGACCGTGCAGCGTGTAGCCCTGGGGGCACGGCGACCCTGCGGCGAGTAGCCCTGAGGGCACGGCGATCGTGCGGCGAGTAGACCTGGGGGCACGGCGACCGTGCGGCGAGTAGACCTGAGGGCACGGCGATCGTGCGGCGAAGTAGCCCTGGGGGCACGGCGACCGTGCGGCGAGTAGCCCTGGGGGCACGGCGACCGTGCGGCGAGTAGTCCTAGGGCCACGGCGACCGTGCCGCGAGTAGCCCTGGGGGCACGGCGACCGTGCAGCGTGTAGCCCTGGGGCCACGGCGACCGTGCGGCGAGTAGCCCTGGGGGCACGGCGACCGTGCAGCGTGTAGCCCTGGGGGCACGGCGACCCTGCGGCGAGTAGCCCTGGGGGCACGGCGACCGTGCGGCGAGTAGACCTGGGCGCACGGCGACCGTGCCGCGAGTAGCCCTGGGGGCACGGCGACCGTGCGGCGAGTTGACCTGGGGGCACGGCGACCGTGCGGCGAGTAGCCCTGGGGCCACGGCGACCGTGCGACGAGTAGCCCTGTGGGCACGGCGACCGTGCGGCGAGTAGACCTGGGGGCATGGCGACCGTGCGGCGAGTAGACCTGGGGGCACGGCGACCGTGCGGCGAAGTAGCACTGGGGGCACGGCGACCGTGCGGCGAGTCGACCTGGGGGCACGGCGACCGTGCGGCGAGTAGCCCTGTGGGCACGGCGACCGTGCGGCGAGTAGACCTGGGGGCATGGCGACCGTGCGGCGAGTAGACCTGGGGGCACGGCGACCGTGCGGCGAGTAGCCCTGGGGGCACGGCGGCCATTCGGCGAGTAGCCCTGGGGGCACGGCTACCGTGCGGCGAGTCAATTCAGCTGCAGGTCCTCCTGTGCCCCATCAGTCCATCTCTTCTCAAGCCCGTGCCGCGCCCGTTTAAGCCCTTTCTATCCAGCCAAACAGCAACTGCTTGGGCATGAGGTGGCTAGGCATGCGAGCTACATGACTCAGCCACCGCAGCCTCGCTTTCTGCAGCTCACCAATGGGACACTATGCAGATCTTTTGAGAATTTGTGCCTACCATCCATCCTGGTTAAACCCAGAATGGATGGTAGGCAGGCCAGCAAGAATGTTCAGAAACGGCATAGATGTTCCGCAGGGGGGGGGGGGGTCCATGTTTCACAGGCAGAAAACAGTGAGGACATGACCGCAGCTTAGAAGACCTGATGCTTCGTGTGGAGCGACAGGCCAGGCAATTTCCACACAATGTTACACCGTCAATGAAAGATAACGCTGCCTGACTTATTCGGTGAAACCTCTGCTGCCAAACCGGAATCGGCCATAAGCACACTGCCAAGATATGGAAACGTCTCGACTCTCTCTACAACAGTGATTCTTAACCTTGTTGGAGGTACTGAACCCCACCAGTTTCATATGCGCATTTCACAGAACTCTTCTTTATTGGAAAAATAAAATGTGATCACCTGCAGCCAGTGATGGCCAAGCGGAGCGTGTCATTACGAATCATATGAGTGAGGTGTGTGTCTTGACCTCCACCGAACCCCTGAGACTGACTCACCGAACCCCTGCGGTTCGATCGAACCCAGGTTAAGAACCACTGCTCCACAACTACACCATTACTCATTGGAGAGGCACAAAATTACCATGCAGGTGCTTGGTTTTGAAGACGTCGATGGTAAGACACCACCTCTTTATGGCACGCTCTAGGTTCAACAGCAGAGCCTCCAACTCCTCCTCAGAGTGAGCGGCAATTACCAGATCGTCAGCATAACATAGTTGGCCAAAACAGAGCCATCCCTTGACCGCACCCGGCATTAATACTCCCATTGTACTCGTACCAGATAGAAATTCCACCAGTACATCCATGGAAAGCCTCTCGAACTATGTGGTGAAAAATACATGTTAAATAAAAAATAGATGTTAAATAATGTAGGAGTCAGAGGACATGGCTCTGACTCCTGAGCAGATTTTCAGGGATGCCGAAAACACAAGAACAACCCACGGCTGTAACAGCCAGACAGAGAATATGGCGTGTGTGCAAGACCGCCCCAGCCTAAAACAAAACTGGGGTTTTGCAAGCCTCTCCTCAGCGTGCTTGACAAAGCGATGTTGAACAATCCTTTCTCAGATCTTTCCCGACACATTGAGGTTCGAGATGTCCCTCTACTTATTACAATCGGGCATCCTTCCATTCTTACGGCACTCTTCCTGCGCTCCACATGGTTTTAATGATTATCACACAGGGCAGTTTGCAGACAAGCATCACCATCCCTCAGCATTTCGCTTGGCAAATCATCTCTGCCCAGTGCTTTTCCTTGTCTGAGGTCCTGAATACGTACTTTGTCTACAGATAGCACCTCTGCCAGCCACTCGCAGGGGGAGGCTACTTTGTCAATTATCTGTGGCACCCACCCTGCGCAGTCCAACACACACGCTGCTGCTGCTGTCTGGGCTGAAATCTTTCTGCTGAATAAATAACCCATGGTGATTTAGTACAGCGCTACCTCGTGCCCTGCTGCTGCCGGGACAGGCTCTGGCTCACCACCACCTTCTACAGGATTAATAACGAACTAGAGAATGGACACATTTGGCTGGGCATTCGTTTTGGTAGAGGATGTTTATTTACAGTGGTAATCACGGAGGACTCATTAGAATGCGTACTTCCCAACCAATCAAATAATCAGTGCAAAGTAATCGAAGCTGATCCAGTCATGCGGTTACTCGGGCAACACCGTGGCATCACCACGGCAACACTTCCCCCTAACCCCCCCATCTGTACCCCAGAGACTTGGCCTCGTCTCTACTCGTAGGAGGCGTGATCTCGTCTCAAGTAATAGAAGGCGTGGTCTCGTCTCTAGTAGTAGGAGGTGTGGTCTCGTCTCTACTCGTAGGAGGCGTGGTCTCGTCTCTACTCGTAAGAGGTGTGGTTTTGTCTCTAGTAATAGGAGGCGTGGTCTCGTCTATACTCGTAGGAGGTGTGGTTTCGTCTCTAGTAATAGGAGGCGTGGTCTCGTCTCTAATAGTAGGAGGTGTAGTCTCGTCTCTACTCGTAGGAGGCGTGGTCTCGTCTCTACTCGTAGGAGGCGTGGTTTCGTCTCTAGTAATGGCAGGCGTGGTCTCGTCTCTAGTCGTATGAGGCGTGGCCTCGTCTCTAGTCATAGGAGGCATGGTCTCGTCTCTCGTAGTAGGAGGCGTGGCCTCATCTCTAATAGTAGGAGGCGTAGCCTCGTCTCTAGTCGTATGAGGCGTGGCCTCGTCTCTAGTCATAGGAGGCGTGGTTTCGTCTCTAGTAGTTGGAGGCGTGGCCTGGTCTCGAGTAGTAGGAGGCGTGACCTCGTCTCTAGTCATAGGAGGCGTGGCAGTTGGGGCAGCGCCGCCGCCGCATGAGGAGGCAGCAGAGAATTCCGATCGGGAAGAAGACGATGGCGAGGATGATCCCGCACACGGAATAGTCATCCTCCAGCACTCCCACCCTGCACGGTAGAGACACGACAAAGTACAGACACCGCGCACACTGTACAGACACTGTAAGACACTGTATAGACACTGCACACACTGTAGAGGCACCACAAATACTGTACAGACACTGCACACACTGTACAGACAATGTGCATACTGTAAACACCTCACACTGTACAGACACCGCACACTGTACAGACACTGCACACTATACAGACTACGCACACTGTACAGACACTACACACACTGTACAGACACCACACACACACTGTAGAGACACTGCAAAGTTAAGGAATGGGGGGGAGGGGGCGTCAGCTTTCTTGTCTCGTCATGCGGTGTCTCATGGTGTCTCGTGATATGGTGACTCAGCTTTCCATCGTCATGCGGTGTCTCGTGATGTGGTGACGATGCATAAGGTTAATGATTGACCAACGAGCCGCCGTGGGGTTATAAGGAGCACGGGTTAGAGGGGCGAGAAGTCTCCGGGGTAATTGGAAGGAGGAGGCAGCGTCACGATGTAAGGATCGCTGATGTAGGAGTTCATTGTGGACCGCTACTCCGGCCGAGTGTTGCTGGTGGACTAAAACATTGAAAAGCATCCAAGAAGTCTCTGCTCATCCGTGGTCGCTGGCTGATCTATCGCGGAGTGAATGCTGATGCTCGCCGTGGTGTTGCCGCTGTAAGCTGTTACAAACCCGGAGTCAAGGCCGTGGCGTCACAACACTACACACACTGTACAGACACCACACACACTGTACAGACACAGTACACACACTGTACAGACACCACACACACACTCACTACCACCATCAGTCACTTGAACTCACCACTACACTCACCACTACTCACCTACATGTGGGACAGCCGCCCACGACCAGCACGGAGGTCACTCCCTGTGCTTGTGGGTTGTTGATGATCACAGGGTAGGGCCCCGCAGCGGGAGGAGGGTAAGGGCCCGGGTAGGGGGCCCCGGGGGCGTAGGTCCCCTGGCCACCAGGGAGGTAGGGCCCCTGGGTGCCGGGGGGGTAGGTCCCAATGGGGTAGTGCCCATCCACACCGCCCGGGTATCCTGCAGAGAGAGGAGGGCAGCGGCCACATGGTGGGATACTTGTGGTTGGCTCCATATTGGAGCTCAGCTAGGCCCCAACTGCACCATGATTGGGCGCCAACTGGGCCCCTACCGCCTGGACCTCTGTGGGATACAGAAGGTCCGGTGGACTGGTTTCGGCTCCAGTCAGCAGGAGGCGTGGACAAACCTCCATTCGGGACCGGAAACTGCCAAGCAACAGGGAGTGGCTCTTCTTCTAAGTAACAGAATGAAAGGGGCGTGCGAGGTGTGGGAACCTGTGAGTCCCAGGCTACTGTGGGGTCGCCTCCCTATAAATGGGGGACAAGGAATGGTGGTGGTGGTGGCTTACGCTCCAACTGAAGATGAACATCAGTGGAGGGATGATGGTAAGCCCGATGAGTCAGATGCCTTCTATGACATCATATCTCAGGTGTTGGATAAAGTGGCTCTTCGGGATAGATTCATCCTGCTAGGTTACTTTAATGCCCCAAGTGGGGCATGATGCAGACATCTGGGCTGGAGTGATTGGAAGGCATGGGCCAACGGTTAGGAGGCTGCTTGACTTCTGTGCAGCCCATGGGCTCGTAATAACCAATTCGCTGTTCCTTCATTGGCGCATTCACACAACATTTTGGGTGCATGCCGGGTCCAAGCAAGACCATCTGCTGGACTACATATTGACAAGAGCAGCGGATGTGGGCCCATGTCCTTTACACCAGGACCTACCGAGGAGCTAATCTGACATCTCACCATCGGCTTGTCACCGCAGCCTTCGCACGGAGGTTCGAAGAGCTGTGTGGCGTTGCAATGATGAGTGGTGGTCGCAGGCTGCTAAGAAGATAGAGCCTGCCTCGGTAGCCTGTGATCAAAAATCACTCTCTAACTTCATCAAAAGACTGACTTGCAATGCTGCATCAATTATCCTTCTTAAAGGGGAAAATGGTGTCCGATCTCCAACCCCCAGGAACAAGTTTGTAGATTTGCATAGCATTTCTTTAAGGTCTTGAGGAAGTGAACCCTTGTGGATCAGATAACACCGTGGTACAACATGGGGGTGACCCTGCTGTGGCTGCGGTACCTCATATAATGAAAGAAGTAGCAACACCCTGTCAGTGGCTGGTGGAGGTGCCATCTATAGAGGAAGTACTTAAGGCGGTCCAGAGCCTGAGACCAGGAAAAGCACCGGGCAGAGATGATCTTCCAAGCGAAATGCTGAGGGAAGGTAGTGCTTGTCAACAAACTGCCCTGTATGACATCATTCAAACCGTCTGGAGCACAGGAAGTCCCGCTAGAATGGAAGGATGCCCTAGTGGTCCCCCTCTTTTAGAAGGCGGACTGCACCGATTGTAATAACTACAGGGGCATCTCGCTCCTCAGTGTGCCAGGAAAGGTCCTGGCGAGGATCAGTCAACATTGCCTTGCTAGGCACGCTGAGCAGAGGCTTGCACAACCCCATTGTGGTCTGAGGCCGGGGCGGTCCTGCACAGACACCATATTCTCTGTCCGGCTGCTACAGCAGAAGTGCAGGGAATTCTCACAAAATCTGCATTTCTGCTTTATTGATCTGGTCAAGTTCTATGATACGACACAGCTGTCCCGAGAAAACAGCTTTTCGAAGCAATCATCATGCATCGAGCCGTGAAAATCCATATCAATACATTCTATAATACCATCAATAGGCCAGGGCTGTGGGTTGCACTTCATGCTTTTGGGGTCCCTGACTCTTTGCTCACAATCATTAAGGACCTTTTGATGGTGAACCAGCCCAAGTAAAGCTACGTGGGATTCAGAGCCATTCCATGTTAAACTTGAGGTAAGGCAGGGATGCCCTCTGGACCCTACATTATTTAACATGTGTGCGTGTGTGTGTGCATGTGAGAATGTGTGTGTGCGTGCGGTACCTGGGGCGTATGGTTGGGCGTAGGGGATCGCCCCGTACGCGGGTGGAACCTGCTGCCCCCCATAAGGAGGAGGGCCCCCGTCGCCCCCCACTCTCAGCGGTTTGCGGTCGTCGGCCATTGTGAGACTCGCGGGATCGCTGGGTCGCAGGTCACGGGTCAGCAGCTCACCGGAGTTGAGGGGTCACAGGTCACGGCGTCGCGGGTCATGCGGTCTAAAGGGCGGAGAAAGCAACCCAGTTCAACAACAACGTCGTCGTGAGCAAGGGTCTCTGCACTGCTGGATTAAGGACTGGCAAGGGAGGCTCAAGCCTCCCTTGCCAGTCCTGCTAAAGGACCCCGGTTCGATTCCCGGCTCGGGTGCCACCGCCTGTCTGCGTGGAGTTTGCGTCTCCGTCTCTGTCTCTCTCTCCCCCGTGTCCGCGTGGGTTTCACGCTGGGTACTCTAGTTTCCTCCCACAACCTACAGACAGGCTGTTGTTGCTGTTGTTGTTTCCCCGCCGCTCTCTCCTTGCAACTCTGTACAGGACTTAGTGGGAACCGAGAACGCATAAATTGGTTGCTGTGGGTGTGAGTGGGTGAGTGAGTCTCTGTGTGAGTGGGTGAGTGAGTTTGTGTGTGAGTGGGTGAGTCTCCGTGTGAGTGGGTGAGTGAGTCTCTGTGTGAGTGGGTGAGGGAGTCTCTGTGTGAGTGGGTGAGTCTCTGTGTGAGTGGGTGAGTGAGTCTCTGTGTGGGTGAGTGAGTCTCTTTGTGAGTGGGTGAATCTCTGTGTGACTGGGTGAGTGAGTCTCTGTGTAAGTGGGTGAGTCTCTGTGTAAGTGGGTGAGTCTCTGTGTGAGTGGGTGAGCGAGTCTCTGTGTGAGTGAGTGAGTCTCTGTGTTGGTGGGGGGGATGAGTCTCTGTATGAGTGGGTGAGTGAGTGGGTGAGTGAGAGTGGGTGAGTGAGAGTGGGTGAGTGAGAGTGAGTGAGTGAGTGTGAGTTGGTGAGTGGGTGAGTGAGTAGGTGAGTAGGTGAGTGGGTGAGTGGGTGGGTGAGTGTGAGTAGGTGAGTGAGAGTGACCCCCACTCACAGTGACCCTGATCCTCATCGGGAGGGGGAGTGGGGTGGGGGCCGCGCCCATCGACCCCACAAACAGGAAGTGACTGTAGGGATGCCCCCACACAGGAATGATTAATTATTAATTAATCTGACAAAGCTGTCCTTTGTAGTCTCCAGCCTCGCAGAGCAAGTGCCGTTAGAGAGTCGCACCCGTGAAGGCAGGCACGAAGGGGTGGGTTACCAGCACCACCCACGTCCGGCCGCCTTTATATCCCTGTGGCAAAGTATCCCCAGCACTGCACCACGTGGTCATTTCATGCTGAGTCGATCTAGTGGAAGCCCAGAACCGGTTGCGATAAGCGTCACTAGCCACGGCTCTGAGCGGGAATTGAACTCAGGTGGCTGGATTCATAAATGTGAGTGTGTGGGTCTCTGTGTGAGTCTATGGGTCTCTGAGTGAGTGTGTAGGTCTTTGTGTGAGTCTGTGGGTCTCTGTGTTAGTCTATGGATCTCTGTGTGAGTGTGTGAGTCTCTGTGTGAGTCTGTGGGTCTCTGAGTGAGTGTGTGTGTCTCTGTGTGAGTCTGTGGGTCTCTGTGTTAGTCTATGGGTCTCTGTGTGAGTGTGTGTGTCTTTGTGTGAGTGTGTGAGTCTCTGTGTGAGTGTGTGGGTCTCTGTGTTAGTCTATGGGTCTCTGAGTGTGTGTGTCTTTGTGTGAGTCTGTGGGTCTCTGTGTTAGTCTATGAATCTCTGTGTGAGTGTGTGTCTTTGTGTGAGTGTGTGAGTCTCTGTGTGAGTGTGTGAGTCTCTGTGTGAGTTTGTGTGTCTCGAAGTCTATGGATCTCTGTGTGAATGTGTCAATCTTTCTGTGAGTGTGTGTCTGTTTGAGTGTGTGGGTCTCTGTGTGAGTGTGTGTGTGTGTCTGTGAGTGTGTGTGTCTGTGTGTGAGTGTGTGGGTCTCTGTGTGATTGTGTGGGTCTCTGTGTGAGTGTGTAGGAATCTGCGTGAGTGTGTGGGAATCTGTGTGAGTGTGTGGGTCTACGTGTGAGTGTGAGTGTCTCTGTGTCTCTGGTTTGCAAAACATTCCCCCTCCTCCTAGTGGTGCCAGTCGCTAACGCTGTGGTTGCTGCTCTCAGCCTCCACAGCGGCCAAGGGGGCTCTGGACGGCTGCGGGGGGGGGGTGGTGACAGCCCCACCTTCAATTCAATAACCACTATACCACGTGAAAAAATAGATAAACGTAAGTCTATGCCAGAGGCCCTGGGGGGACAAGCACTTATGACGTCTCCCTGCCAAACACCATTTGGTCGTGCCAGGAGGAACTCCGGGAGTTCCCACCCCCGGGGTTCCTCCAGAAACAACAAGAAGCCGCTGCGTGCGGCCACGTGGAATGTTCGAACGCTCGTTGCGGAAGAGAGGCTGCCACTCCTCTGTCGGAAACTGGACCAGTACCGTCTGGGCCTCTGTGGGATACAGGAGGTCCGGTGGACTGGTTCTGGTTCCAATCAGCAGGAGGGGTGGACAGTCCTCTATTCGGGACAGGATACTGCCAAACAACAGGGAGTGGCTCTTCTTCTTTATAAAATAATAAAGGGTGTATGGAAACGTGGTGGTGAGGTGTGGGAACCCGTGAGTTCCAGGTTACTGTTGGCTCACATTCCTATCGATGAGAGGTGAGGTATGATGGTGGTGGTGACTTCTGCTCCCACTGAAGAGCAACATCAGTGGAGTGATGCAGGCAAAGCCGATGAGTCACATGCCTTCTGTGACCGCCTGTCCCACGTGTTGGCTAAAGTGGCCCCTCGAGATAGAGTCATCCTTCTAGGTGGCCTTAATGCCCGAGTGGGTCATGATGCAGACACCTGGGCTGGATAGATTGGAAGGCATGGGCCAGATCAGCTCCACAACAATGGTAGAAGGCTGCTAGACATCTGTGCAGCCCATAGGCTCGTACTAACTAACACACTGTTCCGTCATCGGCGCATCCACACAACATCTTGGGTGCATGTCAGGTCCAAGCAAGACCATCTGCTGGACTACGTATTGGCGGAGCAGCGGATGCGGGCTCATGTCCTTGACACCAGGACCTATCGAGGAGCTGATCTGACCTCTGACCATCGGCTTGTCATTTCTAAGATCCGCCTGCCATTCTTCCACAGCAGTGGTGGGCGTCCACCAAGGACCCCATTCAAACTCAGAGTGGTCTGGTCTCAGCTAGCTGAAGAAAAATGTAGAAGAGAATTTCATTATCGTCTGCAGCTGGGGCTGACATCGTCCCCCACTCCTCGCAATGCTGAGGGGAAATGGGTGAGGTTTAGGACTGTGGCTCATGCAGCTGGAATAACTGCACTGGGTACATGGTCCAGACCTCCCCAGAAACCCTGGTTGACGGAGAAGGTGTTCAAGCTAGCCGAGAGAAAACGCAGACACACTCTCACCGCCACAACATCCCACGCCCGAGAACGAGAAGGTTTTACCGCAGCCTTCGCTCGGAGGTTCGGAGGGCCGTGCGGCATTGCAAGGATGAGTGGTGGTCGTGGGTTGCTAAGGAGATGGAGTCTGCATCGGTAGCCTGTGATCAAAAATCACTCTTCAACGCCATCAAAAGATTGACTTGCAAAGCTGTACCGATTACCCTTCTTAAAGGGGAAAATGGTGATCCAATCTCCGAGCCCCAGGAACAAGATTTGCAGGGCATTTCTGTAAGGTCTTGGGGGAGGAGAACCCTCC
>JAZEWT010000014.1:654377-669068 GCA_036362905.1 Mordacia mordax
AGTAAGCACACCCGTGCAGACCCTACCATGTAGAACAGGAGAGGGTTTGGGGGGGGGGTGAGGTTCACGCCGTCCAACGTAACCCGGACCAACCACGGATTTCGTACCAAAAATAACTCGGGTTGGTTTTTTTTTTAAATCTGGGTGCGCAGCACATTTACAAAGTGTACCCAAATCTCAATGTGGCACCGCCCTCCCGTCGCTGAGGGTAGAAGCCACGCCCACGAAGCACATTTACAAAGTGTGACCCCAATTTGACCTAAGCCCATTGAGATTCTTTACAACGTGTACCTATTTTTGAAGTTCTGTCCGGTAATTTTTTTTACAATGTGTACCCATCGCTGGGTCGCCCATGCCCATCAGCAGCTTTACAACTTTTCCCCATCTTCGGCTAGTCAGCATCTTTACATAGTGTACCCATCCACGGGGCTAACGAAGCACCTTTACACAGTGTGCCCATTGAAGGGCCATCAACAACCAACATTTTTACAAAATACACCCATCCTCCCCTGGCTGTGCAGCGCTTGGTGACCCTCGGGTGAAAAACACTCTATAAATGCAATTATTATTATTTTCCACTGGGCTGGTCGTGCCCGACAGCATCTTTACAAAGTGTACCCATCCACCGGGCTACTCGTGCATCGCCACCCCGAACCGTTTACATTCAGAGTTTAAAACGCGCGCTCGTCCCCACTCACACTCGAATATTAAAAAGAAAACAGCAACACGGAACCAATAACGATCACGACAGCGATAATTACGATTTCCTTGAACTTCTCTCATGGATAGCAATCGGATCGCGAACCGTATCGTGGAGGAGGGATTTGCGTGCTCCAATCAATCTCAGAACTGAGTCACCTGGAGTCTAGTGGTCCTGCTAGGGTCTCCCTTGGTGAACGGGTCTGGAGACGAGTGCTCCTGCTAGTGTCTCCCTTGGTGAACAGGTCTGGAGCCTAGTGTGTGTGGGTGAGTGTGTGTGTGTGGGTATGTGGGTGAGTAGATGATAGTATGGGTGAGTGGGTGAGTGTGTGGGTTAGTGTATGTGTGAGTGAGTGTATGGGTGAGTGAGTGTGTGGGTGAGTGTGTGGGTGAGTGTGTGGGTCAGTGAGTGCGTGTGGGTGAGTGTGTGGGTGGGTGAGTATATGAGTGGGTGAGTGGTTGAGTGTGTGGGATAGAGGGGGGCTAAACGGGCACGACACAGGCTACAGAAGAGATGGACCAATGTTGCACAGGAGGACCTGGAGCTGAGTGGACTTGCTTAAGACTGGTACCAGCGGTGTCAAGATCGACCTCTGCGGAGGAGGATCGTAAAGGATGCTATGAGGCAGTTGCCCTCCAACAACAATAGAGGGCGGAAGAGCAACGCTCACAACAACGAGCGACGCGTCGGGTGGATAAAACACAGCAAATCGGCAAAGTCGGGAGCGTAGGTGGTGCATCTGCCAGTCATCTCAGTCAGGCAGCTCATAACACCTGGGTCTGTGCCATGACCTGTCAGCGAGCCTTCGACACCTCACGTGGCCTCAAGGTGCATATGGCCTGGCACAGGCGCCATGGTCACGTCCCCGCCACTTAGTGGAAAATGGCGGTTGTTGTTGTTGTTGGGTGAGTGTGTGGGTGGGTGTGTGGGTAAGTGTGTTGGTGATGTGGTGAGTGTTTGGGTGAATGTATGGGTGAGTATGCACGCACGTACATACACATGCAGTGCTGGCCACCCACTCCTCTGTGTTCCGTGCCAGCATTCGTCGGTGCTCTGCACTTACAGTGCCCGATCTTCAAGCCAGTGAAGACCACATGGGGGGGGGTGGGGGGGGGCGCCTGCTTTCCCTGGAAGACCGCGTGGCCCGGCAGGGATGCTGGAAGTGGTGTGCCAGGGCAGACACCACGGGTCAACACTGAGACCCCCAGACGGAGATGACGTGGGTGCCGGTGTGGAGAGGGGGAGGGGCAGTCGCTGTCACCTGCTCAGCTACCGTCATACTCCTCACTGCTGCCTGTACACACAGAGATACACACGCAGATACACACACACAGACACACGCACAAAAACACAGAAAAGCACACACAAACACAGATACACACATAACAACACACACTAAGATACACAAACACACAGAGTGAGCGAGCGGGCGAGCGGGCGAGCGAGTGTGTGAGCAAGCATGACAGCGAGTGCGTGAGCGAGTGCGTGAGAGCAGGCGAGCGAGCGTGTAAGCAAGCGGACATGTGAGCGAGCGGACGAGCGAGCAAACGTACGTGTGAGCGAGCAGGCGAGTGAGTGTGTGAGAGCGAGTGCGTGAGTGAGCACGTGAGTGAGCGGGTGAGCGAATGCGTGAGCGAGCGGGCGAGTGAGTGCGTGACAGAACAGGTGAGCGAGTGCGTGAGCGAGTGCGTGAGCGAGTACGCGAGAGCGAGTACGCGAGAGGGAGTTTGTGAGGGAGTAGGCGAGCAAGTGCGTGAGCGAGCGTGTGAGCGAGTGCGTGAGCGAACATGTGAAGGAGCAAGCGAGTCAGCGAGCGTGAGAGCGAGCGGGTGAGCTCACCGGCGAGTGAGTGTATGATAGAGTGGGTGGGCGAGCGAGCAAGCGCGCAAGCGAGTGTGTGAGCGAGCAGACGTGTGAGCGAATGGACGAGCGGACATGTGAGCGAGCACGCGAGCATGACAGCAAGCATGGGAGGGAGTGGGTGAGGGAGCAGGTGACCGAGCATGGGAGAGAGCGGGTGAGCGAGCGGGTGAGCGAGAATGTGAGTGAGCAGGCGAGTGAGTGTGTTTGAGCGGGTGAGTAAGCGGGTAAGCGAGTGTGTGAGCTTGCTGTCAAGCGAACGTGTGAGTGAGTGGGTGAGCGAGCGGGTGAGAGGGTCAGTGAGCAGGTGAGCAGGTGAGTGAGTGGGTGAGCGGGTCTGCGAGTGGGTGAGCTTGCTGTCGAGTCTCGCCGCTCACCCGGAGGTGACTCCACATCGGACTCGCTGACGTGTGTGAAGCTCAGTCCTGGGGAGACTCGCCGGTGGATCAGCGCCGTTGGGTCCGACAGCTTGAGGCGTGGGGGGGAGGCGTGGCGCCGCGCCGCAGGGGGCAACGCGGGGGGCACCGTGGGGGGCACCGGCGGCGCCCGTCGGAGGGGGTGCATGGAGGGGGGGTCTGGGGGGCGGTGCCGTGGGGGGGGCGGAGGTGCTCGCAGGGGCCGCAGGGGCCGCAAGGGCCGCAGGACGAGCGGAGGGCGGGTGGTGCCCGCGGTCATGAGGTCGTCGTCCCACTCGAACCCACTGCCTGTGGTAACGGGGACAGAGACACGGAGACAAAGACACATGGGGATTACAGGGGGAGAGACACAGGGAACAGAGACACGGGGACACGGGGACACGGGGACACGATATCTTTTGCAGCCTCACCGTCCTCAGACGAGTCGTCGGAGCGGTCACCGGGGGGGCTGCGCGCCGTAGCGTGGGTCGTGAGGAGCCCCCCGTGGGGTGAAACCTGCACGCGGACACCACTGGCGGCGCAGGCGAGGCCGGCGCGGTCACTGGCGTCACCGTCACCACCGCCGTCGCCCAGGCTGCTGGTCGGGAACATCTAGGAGTGGAGCGTGGACACACATAGATACATACATACACATAAACATACACACAACAACAACCGCCATTCGCCACTAAGCGGTGGTGACGTCACCACGGCGCCTGTGCCAGGCCATATGCACCTTGAGGCCACATGCATACACACACACACACATACACAAAGAACAAACAAAGATCCCCCATATAGTCTTAACAGACTGTAGTGTCAAGTACCGTTAGTGAGCACCTACGAAGGTCTACACGGCACACGAGGTGGTGAATGACCAGCACCACGCTCAGCCGCCTTTGTGTCCCTAGTGGCAATGTTTACACACTGCACTAGGTACTCAAATGAGGCTAAGTCGACCTAGGGTAGGCCCGGAACCGAGTCAGAAAACTGTCACTGGTGTTGGTCGCGAGCGGGATTCGAACTCGGGTGGCCGAGTTTGTAGCCGAGTGCGCTAACCACTGAGCCACCGCTCCCCACACACACACATACACACACAAACACAGATACACACACACATACACACAAACACAGATACACACACATGTATACACACAACAACAATAACCGCCATTCACCACTGAGTGGCGGTGACGTCATTACGGCGCCTGTGCCAGGCCATATGCACCTTTAAGCCACGTGAAGTGTCGAAAGCTCGCTGACACGGGATAGACCCAGGTGTTGTGGATTGCCTGACTGAGATGACTGGCAAATGTACCACCTATGCTTCCCACTGTGCCAACTTGCTGTCTTTTGACCACCCGACGCTCCGCTCGTTGTTATGAGCATCGCTCCTCCGCCCTCCATTGTGGCTGGAGGGCGACTGCCTCCAACTGCCCCGTAGCGTCCTTCACAATCCTCCTCCACAGAGGTCGATCTTGACACCGCTGGTACTAGTCTTCAGCAAGTCCACTCAGCTTCAGGTCCTCCTGTGCCACATCAGTCCATATCATCTCCAGCCCATGCCGAGCCCATTTAACACCCTCTATCCGGCCAAACAGCAACTGCTTGGGCACGCGGTGGCTGGGCATGCGGGCTATATGACCCAGCCACCGCAGCCTCGCCTGCAAGAGGACCTCACCAATGGGACTTTGTCCAGATCTTTCAAGAATTTATGAGCTCCTTACACAATCTAACCTGGTTAATTCCAGGATGGATCGAAGGCAGGCAGCCAGAAAGTTTTTAAAACGGCGGAGATGTTCTGCCGGGGGGGGGGGGTCCATGTTTCGCAAGCATCGAAAAGAGAGGGCATGACCGCAACTGAGCAGACCCGAAGCTTTGCGTGGAGCGACAGGGCCAGGCAGCTTCCACACAGCATTATATAGCCGATTAAATGATAATGATGCTGCTGCCCGACTGATTCGGAGCGAGACCTCTGCTGTCAAACTGAAACCAGCCATGAACACACTGCCTAGGTACAGAAACTTTTTTTTACGTCTCAACAACTGCCCCATCACTCATGGAGAGCTGAGGAGGGGCATTATTTGATGGAACTAAATAACCAGACAAGTGCTTTGTTTTGGTGGGACTGATGGTAAGACCCCATCTCTTTGTGGCATTCTCCAAGTTCAACAGCAGAGCCCCCAACTCCTCCTCAGAATAAGCAGCAATCACCAAATCATCGGCATAGATAACATGGTTGGTCAATAGAGAGCCATCCATCGACAGCACCCGGGCATCGATCAGCCTCCAATTATACCTGTACCAGATGGAAATTCCACATTAAAAAACCATGGAAAGCCTCTCGGACTACGTGGTCAAAAAATATGTTAAATAATGCAGGAGCCAGAGGGCATCCCTGTCGCACCCCATGGTGAACAGGGAATGGCTCTGACTCCTGACCACGTAGCTTTACCCGGGCTTGCCCATCCTCATGAAGGTCCTTAATGATGGTGAGCAGGGTGTCAGGGATCCCGAAAGTACGAAGAACAATCCAGAGTCCTGGCCTACTGATCGTATCGTAGGCCTTGACCAGGTCAATAAAGCAGAGATGCAAGTTCTGTTGGAATTTCTTACATCTCTGCTCTAGCAACTGGACAGAGAATACGGTGTCTGTGCAAAATCGCCCCAGTCTGAAACCACATTGGGGTTCCGCAAGTGTCTCCTCAGCGTGCCTAGCAAGGTGATGTTGAACGATCCTTGCCATGACCTTTCCGGCATACTGAGGAGTGAGATACACCTGTAGCTATTACAATCGATGCGGCCCCCCTTCTTAAAGAGGGGGACCACTTGGGCATTCCTCCATTCTTGCGGGACCCTTCCTGTGCTCCAGACGGTTTTAATGATATATAGTCATATAGGGCTGTCTGCAGACAAGCACCACCTTCCCTCAGCATTTTGCTTGGAAGACCATTTCTGCTCGGTGCTTTTCCTGGTCTCAGGCTCTGGGTCACCTTATGTACTTCCTCTATAGATGGTATCTCCACCAGCCACTCACAGGGTGTAGCTACTTCTTCCATTATCTGAGGTACCACAGCCCCAGCAGGGTCACCCACATATTGTACCACGGTGTTATCTGATCCAGGAGGGGGTTCCCCTCCCCCAAGACCTTACAGAAATGCTCTGCAAATCTGCAAACTTGTTCCTGGGGGTTGGAGATCAGGTCACTATTTTCCCCTTTATGAAGGGTAATCGGTGCAGCATTGCAAGTCAATCTTTTGATGGAATTAAAGAGTGATTTTTGATCACGGGCTACTGAGGCAGACTCCATTTCCTCAGCAGCTTGCAGCCACTACTCATCCTTGCCGCACAGCTCTCCGAACCTCCGAGCAAAAGCTGAGGTAAACCTCCTTGTTTTCATGCGTAGGATGTTGCAGGCGGTGGGAGTGGACCTGCCGTTTTCTCTCAGCTAGCTTGAACACCTCCTCCATCAACCAAGGTTTCTGGGGAGGTCTGGACCCTGTACCCAGTGTAGCCATTCCAGCTGCATGAGCCACAGCCCTAAACCTCACCCATTTCCCCTCAGCATCGGAAGGAGTGGGGGACGATGTCAGCCCCAGCTGCAAACGATGATGAAATTCTCTTTTACAGCTTTCATCAGCTAGCCGAAACCAGGCCACTGTGGGTTTGAATGGGGCAATTGGTGGATGCCCACCACTTTTGTGGAAGAATAGGAGGCAGATCTTAGAAATGACAAACTGATGGTCAGAGGTCAGATCAGCTCTTCGGTAGGTCTTGGTGTCTAGGACATGGGCCCGCATCCGTTGCTCCACCAATATGAAGTCCAGCAGATAGTCTTGCTTGGACCCGGCATGCACCCAAGATGTTGTGTGGATGCGCCGATAACGGAACAGCGTGTTGGTCATTAGGAGCACATGGGCTGCACAGAAATCTAGCAGCTTCTTACCGTTGTTGTTGAGCTGATCTGGCCCATGCCTTCCAATCACTCCAGCCCACATGTCTGCATCATGACCCACTTGGGCATTAAAGTCACCTCGCAGGATGACTCTATTAACCAACACCTGAGCCAGGTCATAGAAGGCATCTGACTCATCGGCCTTGCCTGCATCCCTCCACTGATGTTCAGTGGGCGCATAAGCCACCACTACTACCATCCCTCACCTCCCATTTATAGGGAGCAAGCCCATAGTAGCCTGGGACTCACAGGTTCCCACACCTCACCACCACGCTCCCACGCCCCCTTCATTCTTTTATTAAGAAGAAGAGCCACTCCCTGTTGCTTGGCAGTTTCTTGTCCAGAATGGAGGATTGTCCACCCCTCCTGCACATTGGAACCACAATCAGTCCACCGGACCTTCTGTATCCCACAGAGGTGCAGGCGGTACCGGTTCAGCTCCGGACAGAGGCGTGGCAAGCTCTCCTCCGCAACAAGCGTTCAAACATTCCACGTGACCACACACAGCAGATTATTATTGTTTCTGGAGGAACCCCCGGGGGTGGAAACTCAAGTTTCCTGGCTTCGTCAAATGGGGTTTGGCCAGGAAACGTCATAAACGATTTTTGCCCCAGGGCCTCCGGCACAAACTTCCGTTTTTCTTTTATTTCACATGGTTTAGTGGTAATTCAATTGAAGGTGGGGGGGGGTTACCAGCCCACTGCACCTGTCCAGAGCCCCTTGACAACTATGGGAGCTGTGAGAGCAGCCACCACAGCCTTATCGACGAGCATCACAAGGAGGAGGGTGGTTGCTATGAGGAGGGGGGTTATTTTGCCATACATACACACATACATACACACATATTATAATAATAATAATTGCATTTATAGAGCGATTTTCACCCGAGAGTCACAAAACACTGTACAGATCTACAACAACAACTGCCATTTACCACTAAGTGGTGGTGACGTCACCACAGCGCCTGTGCCAGGCAATATCCACCTTGAAAACATGTGAAGTGGCGAAGGCTCGCTGACAGGACGTCACGGGACAGGCCCACGTGTTATGGGTCACCTGACTGAGATAACTGGCAGATGCCAGGCACACTGAGGAGAGGCTTTTGGAACACAAATATAGTTTTATACTGGGGCGGTCTTGTACAGACGCCAAATTCTCTGTCCAGCTGCTACAGCAGAGGTGCAGGGAATTCCCACAGGACCTGCATCTCTGCTTTTTTGACCTGGTCAAGGGCTACAATACGATAAATAGGCCAGGGCCGTGGGTTGTTCTTCATGCTTTTGGGGTCCCTGAATCTGCTCACAATCATTAAGGAGTTTCATCAGGGTGGGCGAGCTCGGTTAAAGCTACGTGGTCAGCAGTCAAAGCCATTCCTTGTTCATCTTGGGATGAGACAGGGATGCCCTCTGTCTCCGACATTATTTGATACATTTTTGGACCACGTAGTTCTAGAGGCTTTCCATGGATGTGCAGGTGGAATTTCCATCTGCTATAGGTAGAATAGGAGGTTGATCGATACCTGTGTGCGGTCAAGAGATGGCTCTCTATTGGCTAACCATGTTATCTATGCCGACGATTTGGTAATTGCTGCTCACTCTGAGCAGGAGTTGGGGGCTTTGCTCTTAAACCTGGAGTGTGCCACAATGACGTGGGGTCTTACCATCAGCCTCACTAAAACCAAGCACCTGCCAGGGTATTTTGTTGTACCAATTACTCCACTCCATGAGTGATAGGGCAGTTGTAGAGAGAGCAGAGAAGTTTACATATCTAGGCAGTATGCTTTTGGCCGGTTCTGGTGGGGCAGCAGAGGACTCGATCTGAATCAGTCGGGCGGCATTATAATTTCAGTGGCCAAGCAACGCTGTGTGGAAGCTGCCTACCTAGCTTGTTGCTTCCCATGAAGCTTTGGGTCTTCTCAGCTGCAGTCATACCCTTTCTTCTCTATACTTGCAAAACGTTGACCCCCCTTGCAGAACATCTGCGCTGTTTCTAAACTTTCCTGCTGGCCTGCCTACGATCCATCATGGGTTTAACCAGGTTGAATTGTGTGAGGTCACAAATTCGCAAGAGATCTGCACAGTGCCCCATTGGTGAGCTCTTCCAGCAGGCGAGACTACTGTGGCTGGGTCATGTAGCTCGCATGCCCAGCCAATGCATGCTCAAGCAGCTACTGTTAGCCGGATAGAGGGGGCTAAATAGGCATAGCATGGGCTAGAGATGGATCGATGTGGCATGGGAGGATCTGGAGCTCAGTGGACTTGCTGAATCAGCAGTGTTAAGATAGACCTCTGTGGAGGAGGATCGCGAAAGGACACTTTGGGGCAATTGTAGGCAGACACCCTCCAACAACAGTAGAGGGTGGAACAGTGAGGCTCACAACAACGAGCAGAGGACCGGGCGGATAAAACAAAGTAAATTGGGACAGTAGGGAGCATAGGTGCTGCATCTGCCAGTCATCTTAGTCAGGCATAAAACCTGAGTCTGTCTCATGACCTTCTGTCAGCAAACCTTCGACATTTCCCGTGGCCTCAAAATGCACATGGCCTGGCACATGCGTCGCGATGAACTCACTGCCACTTAGTGGTGAATGGCGGTTGTTGTTGTTTGTGTGGTATACGCCTCTATCTGTTCATGGCCATGTGTACGGTAAGGCACGTACATAGTGCGGCGACTGCTGCGAGCGTAGAGTGCGCTGAATAATAACACAATTTGTGAACGCGCCGCGCAAGATCTACGCCCAGTCACGGACGAGATGCGAATGCGGAGGCGTAGCGAGGAAGCCGCAGTGAGAAGGTGAAGCCAGCGAGGCAGTCAGCTGGCGCCAATTCACCAGACGCTGCTCTCCATGCATTGTCGGCCAGCCAATTAACAATCGCGATTCAGTCACGGGAGAAAAGCGAAGAGGCCGGAGAAAACGCACGCGAAACAGGGGGCGAGATTGGACAAACTCCTTGGAGAAAGGTGCCCGAAAGCAAAACTGCCTGCGGCAGGACCTTGTTTCCTGAGAGGCGCAGATGTTAGTACTACACGGACGCCCGGCCGCCTAGTGTGCACCGTACGGTCCGCGAGTGCGGTGGGTGCGGTGAGCGTGGTGAGTGAGGGTGTGGCGCACCTTGTTGAAGAGGTGCACGGTGACGTCGTCGTAGAAGCGCACGCGCTTGCCGTGACTGGCATGCCCTCCGGGCCCCGTCGGCCCTGCGGGCCCCGCGGGCCCCGCGTTTGTCGCCCGCGGCCGCTTGAGTAGCCCCTTAAGCGCGGCACGCGTTGCGTCCTCCTCCATCACCACCTCCGGCACCGGGCCCCAGTCCTCCTCGCTGTCCCACTCCTCTTCCTCCTCATCGTCCTCATCATCGTCGTCGTCGTCGTCGTCGTCATCGCCGTCATCCAGGCCCGGGTGTAGGAGGTCATATCCTCCGACCACCCCCTCCTCCTCTTCGTCGTCGGACGTGCCCTCGTCCTCATCGATGAACGGGATGTCGAAGGGGTTGGGGGTCCTCCCCGTATGCCCCGGGCTCCCTACGGGGAGACCCGGGTTCCCCACGGCCCCGTGGACCTCCCCGTTGTCCAGCTGCCGCACGGGCTCCCCCTCAGAGTCCGCGTCCCCCAACTCATCCGCGTCCCCCCTCTCGTCGGTGCCCGTCCCCTTGTCCGGGTCTCCAGCTGTGCTGATGGACGAGCCTTCATCGGCCACGGCGCGCCCACCTTCGCCGTGCATCCCCTTGTCTCTCCTCTCGTCTGCTTCCTCGTCCATGCCGCTGCCCGCGCCGTTGCCCGCGCCGTTGCCCGCGCCGTTGCCCGCCCCGTTGCCCAACCCATTGCCTGCCCCATTGCCCACTCCTTCACCCACGCCGTCGCCCGCGCTGTTACCTGTGCCGTCACCTGTCTCCTCGCTCACATTCCCAAGTCCTGACCGCTCGTCTTCCTCAAGCGGGGCCACAAACCCCCTGGCAAAGGGGTTGGCGCTCACGCCCTCATCGCCGTCCCTGCCACCTCCTCGGTCGGCGTCGCCACCGCCGGAACCGAGCTCGTCGTCGTCGTCGTCGTCGTGGGACTCGGTGCCGCCCGTGAGGACCTCCTCGAGTGAGGAGGCACTCGACACGTCGTCGCTGGCGTCGCTGCCTTCGCTGTGACCATCGTCGCATTGCCGCTCCGCCACTGCGCCGTTCGCCCCTTCATCATCGTCGTTGTCGTTGCCATGGCGACCTGGCACGGCTCCGTCCCTCCTCCCTGTCTCGGCGCCATCGCCGCCGTCTGACGAGGGGCTCTCGGCGCCCACGCCGGCCCCGCCGTGCTTGTCCAGCTCCAGGTCGGAGAAGTACGCCGAGTCACGGTACAGAGACTTGCGGACACCGGCAGCCTCGCCCGCGGGCAGCAGCACTCGCCCCACAACTAGCTGGCGGTGCTGCAGGCCCGGCGCCAGCGCGTTGCCCCCTCCCTCGTCCGCTTTGCCGCCCAGGTCGCCGATGCTCGGCGTGAGAGGCGGGGAAGGCAGGGATGGCAGTGCTGGATCCGGCAGCCGGCTCCACTCGTTGTACAGTGGCGGCATTGGTGCCGGGGCGTTGACGTCACCATGGGCACCACCGCCGCACCACTGGTTGTTGTTGTTGGTGTTGAGCTCCTCCAGGGCCGTGCAGGCGGGCGCGGTTGTGGTGGTCGATGGTGAACGACTCGGCGGCTCCACATCCCTCCCCAGGCTCACCCTGGCGGGCCGCGTGGGCGGCGGCGCAATCAGCACGGTGGACGCAGCCACGGCAGGGGTCGAGTTAGTGGGAGCGGTTGACTCGGTGGAAGTGGTTGATTCGGTGAGCGTGGTTGACTCGGTGGGAGCGGTTGATCCGGTAGGAGCGGTTGACTCAGTGGGAGCGGTTGATTCGGTGGGAGCGGTTGATCCGGTGGGAGCGGTTGATTCGGTGGGAGCGGTTGACCCGGTGGAAGCGGATGAGCCGGTGGGAGCGGTTGACCCAGTGGGAGGGGTTGACCCGGTGGTAGCGGTTGACCCGGTGGTAGCGGTTGACCCGGTGGTAGCGGTGAGAGAGGACGAGCGGGACGCGGGTGGAGCAGTGGCGCAGGGTGGACGCCCTACGCTGCCACCGTCACCCCGTGCGGTCGACTCTGAGCAAACGATCGAATCAAGCGGAGCGGTGGAGTCGCCTGAAGTAGCGATCGGTAGGGCAGAGTGTGGGTCACTGTCTGGGTCACTGAGCAGGGACGAGTGAGGTAGCCAGGTCGATTCCGAGGGCAGGGACGAGTCCGATAGTGAAGAGAATTCCAGCGGATGGGGTGAGCGAGTGAGGTTGGTTGAGCAAGGTGAGTCAACCAGAGGGGCTGATTCGAGTAGACTGGTTGAGTCCAGCAATAATGGGTCAACCTTGGTGGTTGAGTCGGGTAGACTGGTTGAGTCAACCAATAATGGGTCAACCTTGGTGGTTGAGTTGGGTGGACTGGTTGAGTCCAACAATAATGGGTCAACCTTGGTGGTTGAGTCGGGTAGACTGGTTGAGTCAACCAATAATGGGTCAACCTTGGTGGTTGAGTCGGGTGGACTGGCTGAGCCCAACAATAATGGGTTAACCTTGGTGGCTGAGTCAGGTGGACTGGTTGAGTCCAACAATAATGGGTCAACCTTGGTGGTTGAGTCGGGTGGACTGGTTGAGTCCAACAATAATGGGTCAACCTTGGTGGTTGAGTCAGGTAGACTGGTTGAATCAAACAATAATGGGTCAACCTTGGTGGTTGAGTCGGGTGGACTAATTGAGTCAAACAAAGGTCGGTCAACTATGGTGGTTGAGGGTGACGCGGAGGAGTCTGGTGACCCGGTCGAGTCCAGTGATCTGGTCGAGTCCGGTGATCCAGTTGAGCCCGGTGGACCGAGCGACTCAGCGAGCCAGGCTGTCGAGTCGCTCACCCGCCGTGCGTCGACCACGGCCGCAACTGCTCCCTGACGCGGCGCTGCTGCCGGCGCCGCCGCGTCCTCCCTCGCCGGCGCCCCTCCTGCCGGCACAGCCGGCGCAGCCTCCCTAATGAGCGCGGTGTTGGTGAGGTAGTAGTAGTTGTCCTGCAGCCGCTCGGCAGCGAGCAACCCCAGCAGTGGGTCGCGTGCCGCGCCGCCCCGCTCGGGGTCGGTGCTGGACTCGCCGAGGTGCGAACCGTCCAGTGTCATCGTGCCGACGGGCGCCGGATCCACGAATGGGTTGCCTGGATGGGGCACGGCCATGGTGGGAGGCACAGCTGCCGGCACCTCTCGCCCGATCGGCCGCAGCAGGGGGAAGGCGCAGCCCAGACCCGCGGCGGTGGCGCCGGCGGCGGAGGGCGGGGAGGGCGGGAAGTACGCTGTGAGAGCCGTCAGGTCGGGCTGTTGCGTCGCGATGGCTGGCGCTCGCCGCGGCGGTGGCGCCAGGGCTTCCCACCGCTCATCGAAGCTACGCTGCTGCTGCTGCTGCTGCGGTTGGACTTCAGTTGGCAGCGCTCGCTGCAACAGAAGCTCCTCCTCCTCCTCCTCCTGCTGCTGCTGCTGGGCGCCACCCCGGTTCAGGTGCGCTAGCAGCCGGTGCACCTCGTCGGCAGAGGGACGTTGCCGCTCGCCCAGCCAGCAGAACAGCAGCACCTCATACCTAGCGGGCGGCACCCGCGGCATCAACCGGACCGTACCAACTCAACCGGAGAGTACCAACTCAACCAGACCATGCCAACTCAACCGGAGAGTACCAACTCAACCAGACCATACCAAACCAACCGGACCGTACCAGCCAGATTG
This sequence comes from Mordacia mordax, assembly GCA_036362905.1. Lineage (NCBI taxonomy): Eukaryota > Metazoa > Chordata > Hyperoartia > Petromyzontiformes > Petromyzontidae > Mordacia > Mordacia mordax. The sequence goes on from JAZEWT010000014.1 coordinate 668,042, forward strand.
TACTAACCCAAACGGACCACACCAAACCAAGCGGACCGTATTAACCAGACCGTACCAACCAGACTGTACCAACCCAACCGGACTATACAAATTGGACCGGACCGTACCACTGCTCTGCGGCAGGGGAGCGTAGCGCGGGGCACGGGAGTCGAGGGAGGGAGTCGCGGGCGAGAGTAGCGAGGACGTCCGCGTCAGAGATGGCGTCGTACGGACGGGCGCCGGATGCCAGCAGCTCCCACAGAGTCACCCCCAGGGCCCTTGGGGGTGGGGGGGGGTGTGTGAGCAGGAAGTGGGTCATGCCAGGACACCCACGACACTCACCGCACAACCACCATGCCGGGTGGCGCGGTGGCTGCACAGAAAGTAGCGCTGCAGCCTCGCAGCAAGGAGACCCGGGTTCGATTCTCGGCTCGGGTGCCTGTCGGTGTTGAGTTTGTGAGTTGTTTCTCTCTCCACGTGTCCGCGTGGGTTTTTGTCGGGTACACCGATTTCCTCCCACCGTCCAAAGACACGCCCACGTTCTAGGTTAAGTGGCCTGCTGTGTAAATTGCCCCCCCCAGTGCCTTGTAACATACTGGCGTCACCTCCTGGGTATAGCCCTCGCCTGGTGCCTTATGTCAGCGGGGATAGGCAGCGTCTGGCAAATGTTGTCACCGATTGAACACGTGGCTGCCTTCCCCTCACCTCTCTGTGGTTTCCTCGCTACACCTCTATAGTGATGTAAGTCGTCCTGGATAAGGGAGTCTGATAAATAATAATTAATTATTTTTTATAATAATTAAGGTTAATAATTAATAACGTCTCGGCCAGGTGGAGGTGCTTTGGTGAGGTATATGGGGTGATGATGTGTGTGCCGTAGGTGTTTCCTAGTTGACTGATTCGGGCAGATCTGGTTGGGATTAAGATCTGGTGTTGGTGGTGAGCGGTGGTGGTGAGCGGTGGTGGTGAGCGTTTGTGGTGAGCGGTGATTGTGAGTGGTGGTGGTGAGCGCTGGTGGTGAGCGGTGGTTGTGGAGTGGTGTTGGTGA
>JAZEWT010000014.1:811992-826707 GCA_036362905.1 Mordacia mordax
GCCTGTATTCCTTAACTCTACAACCCTACATCCGCATGTGTGCTAGGTACTGTAGTTCCAGGTCTGAAGCCGATACTTATATTGACTACGGTATTCGAACACACATACTTATCCGCGTTGAGAAACGTGGAGACGGGGGAGCGGGGCCATACTTATGTGAAGTGGGAATTGTAACGGTGGCCGGGTTCCCCATTGCTATTGCGGCACGGGAAACGTAAAGGGGGGGGAGTCGTGGTTTTTATTTTTAAATTGCGGGAGACGATGGAGGGGAGAGACGCGGAGCAGAAACTGAGGGAGCAGTGGGAGAGGTGAGACCAACAACAACAACAACAACGTCGTTTAATCGCTCTCTCTCCGCGTGCGTCGTACAGTGCGTACTGTAGAAACGCTGCCGCCGTCTGTGCGGAGATCGCGTGTCTGCGTGCAGGGGTTTCGCCGGGTACTCCGGTTTCATCCCACAGTCCAAAACACGCTGCTGCCTCCGTTAATCGTCCGGATGACTTGAGTTGCCCGGAGATGTAACTTGCTTACACCTCCCCGCTGGACAACTGTTAAAAAGAGCTCAGAGGTTCCTTCCAGCTTAACTACAAACTGGCTCCCATCTCAAACATTGTCTTCTCTCCAACACTGTCTCCTGTCTCGAACAATGTCTCCTGTCTCTAACACTGTCTCCTGTCTCTGTCTCCTATCTCTAACACTGTCTCCTATCTCTAACACTGTCTCCTATCTCTAACACTGGCTCCTATCTCTAACACTGGCTCCTATCTCTAACACTGGCTCCTATCTCTAACACTGGCTCCTATCGCAAACACTGGCTCCTATCTCTAACACTGTCTCCTATCTCCTAGCACTGGCTACTGTCTCTAACACTGGCTCATACATCTATACTGGTTTCGGTATCTAACACCTCCTCGCTGGACAACTGTCAAAAAGAGCTGCATAGCTCAATGGGTCGTTCCAGCCAAAACGCAAAATGACTGACATCTGCCGGACCTGCACCTGCTCGGGAACATGTATTCCTTGTTTTTGCTGAAGAATTATTATTATTTTTACCCGCTTACTCTATGTCGTACAATTACTACTAGTTGACATTCATTTGAACTGTCCTGATGTTGTTGTTGACGCGGCCGTTCTCTCCGCAGCTCTGTGCACTGCTCTGTGACCCTCGGGTGAAAAGCGCTCTCGAAATGCAACAATATTATTCTCTCTATAAGATTACAACAGGCTTTACCGATTATGCAGATGTTAACACCTGCATAATCGCCAGATTATGCAGGTCTTAACACCTGCATAATCGCCAGATACGGTAAAACCTGTTGTAATCTTATATATGTATACTGGCAAAAAAGTACCCGTAATATTGTATCTCCACAGATTGTGGGAACATCTTCGGGATCTTAATTCCGACTCAGGAAAGATGATCTTGTCAGAATCCAAGTGACCACGTTATTAAGCTTGCATGGCAGCCGGGCGTTCCTAATGTCAGATCGAACCCACATTTTTGGAAGCAAATTTTAATGTCGGACAAGTGATTGATCCGAAATTTGAGGATGATCGGCTAAGCAGTTTTCGTGCTGGAGCCGTTCAAACAGCATTTCACATACACACACACTGTACTTGTATTTTGTGTCGATTATATACACACTACACTTGTGTCATATAATTGTTTTGTAGAGAGCAGGAGGAGCTGCGTGGATTCCTACTGGAGGGAGACACGGAGAGCTGGGCTGAGGGGGAAGATCTGGTTTCGTCTGGGCTTAGTCTGCTTGGAGGATGTGATGTCTCTTACCCCACGTTTAACCCGGACATCGCCTGTGCCACCTTCGTGGTGCTCAGCTTCCCAGACCTGGAGGTGAGAATGTGGGTGAGTGAGCGGAAGGTCTTGTGAGCAGGTGAGTGAGTGAGTCGATGTGTGAGTGCATGAGTGGGGTGAGTGGAATGGGCTCGCGAACGGGTGGGTGAGTAGAGGTGTGAGGAGGGGCTGGATGAGAGTGGATGGGCTAATGAATGAGTCAGTGGATGCGTGTATAAATGGGTGGATCAGTGAGAAGATGGGCTAGTGAACGGGTGAGTGTGGATGGGTGGCTGAATGAGTGGATGGGCTAGTGAATGGCCATCATGACCTCTCCAATAGACACTCAGAGCCAGGGCTTGAACCTAAGTTTCAGTGGCGCTTGGCCCAGTGTTTCTGACACGTCAATCCTAAGCAGTGATTCTTACCATTCCCAGAATAATCTCTAAATTTACCAAGAGTGGGAACGTGTTGCCTTTTCATTTTAGTGCCTTGATCTGAAATAAAGAATAATACAATTTATGACGCCGTGCCAATTCCACACCTGGTCGAGATACGGAGGTGTAGCAAGGAAACCGGAGAGAGGGAGGGGGGAGGCAATTATGCAGCCAGCCAGCGCCAACATTTGCCTGACACTGTCGTATATATTACGATTTAATCGACCAATTGATTAATAATTGTTTATTATTTATTTGGGGGGGGGGTGGGAGGAGGAGTAAATCAAAGAACCCAGAGGAATCCAACGCAGAACAGGGGAAGAGAACACACAAACTCGAGATGGAAAGGCGCCCGAGGTGGGATTCGATGCACCCCGGGCAGGACTTTCTGTACGACACAGGTGTTACCCTTGCGCCATGCGCACACGAATGGACACAAATAGACAAACAGTCATGCACATGCGCGCACAGAGACATAGATCCCCTGCACAGTTTTAACAGACTGTAGGGTCAAGTGCTGTGAGCAGGCAGCATCTGTGAAGGCCGGCACGGCACACGAGTGGACGGGTGACCAGCACCACTTGGCGTATGAAACATACTCGGTAAAGTGACTTACGCCGCATGCTGTGTGTAGATTGCAGTAGCAAATTGGTATCAAAATAATAATAATAATAATTGCATTTAGGGCGGCATGGGTAGTGCTGTCGCCTCACAGCAAGAAGTCCCCGGGTTCGAATCTCGGCTCGGGAGCATTTCTGTGTTGAGTTTGCATGTTCTGCCCGTGTCTGCGTGGGTTTTCGCCGGGTACTCTGGTTTCCTCCCACAGTCTCAAAAAAACATGCTGCTGCATAGGTTAATTGGCTTGCAGACTAAATTGCTCGCAGTGCCCGGTGATGGACTGGCGTCCCATCGTGGGTATATCCCTGCCTTGCACCCTGTGTCTGCTTGGACAGGCTCCGGCTCACCGCGACCCTGCACAGGACAAAGCGGTTCTGACAATGGAGATGAGATTATCGCATTTATAATTGAGCGCTTTTCACCCGATGGTCGCAAAGCGCTTCACAGAGCTGCCGGAGAGAACGGCATGCTAACAACACCAACTTGGACCTCTCGCACACGCAGGTGGTCTACGACGACTCGCGTCTGGTCGACCTCTGCGCCCCCTACGTTCCCGGCTTCCTTGCTGCTCGCGAGTCCAGCTTCATTCTCAACGCCGTCGTCCGACTCCGGAACACGCGGCCAGAGCTACAGCCCCAGGTCCCTGACCGAGCGCATGCAGACGAACAAACTTGGTCGTGGAAACTCGACTTGAGTACTGTCACAATAATCTCTCATCTCGTCTCCATTTTCAGGAAACCGCTTAGTCCTGTACAGGGTTGCGGTGAGCCGGAGCCTATCCCGGCAGACACAGGACGCAAGGCAGGGATATATATCCACGATGGGACGCCAGTCCATCACCGGGCACTGCGGGCAATTTAGTCTGCAGCCAATTAACCTATGCAGCAACACGTTTGTTTTGGGCTGTGGGAGGAAACCGGAGTGCCCGGCGAAAACCCACGCGGACATGGGGAGAACATGCAAACGCCACACAGAAAGGCACCCGAGCCGAGATTCGAACCCGGGACCTTCTTGCTGTGAGGTGACAGCGCTACCCACTGGGACACCGTGCCACCCTATTTGTTATCTTGTTATTTTATATCCTTCACTGATTTATAGCCATTATTTTACTTTTAATTGATCTACTCTGATGTTGTTGACATGCCGTTCTCTCCACAGCTCTGTGCAGCGCGTTGTGACCCTCGTGTGAAAAGCACTCTAGAAGTGCTACTATTAATATTATTATTGCGACATTATTAATCGGCATCTAGAACTATGTATATTTAAATAAAAACTTACTGTGTTCGTCCGTCAGGCCAGGTGACGCTGTTTAAATAGTTCCAAAAAATGCATGAGTTTCGTTATTTGCGTAAAATGTAGTTTGACACTCGATTTCCTATTACTTTCCCACACAGACTGTTTATTACACTGTTATTTATGAATGTTAATCAAGTCAAACAATGAAGTTACACGCAGCAATCAGACAATGGTTTAACAGGGACTGATTTTTCATTTCTTTGTCACTTTTGAGATATGATTAAGACAAAGCAATGTAAATTAGGCAACTGCGACTCTGATGAGATGAGGGGAGGCACGGGGAGACAAGAGAGAGGTGGGGAGACAAGTGGAGATGCGCAGGGAGATGAGAGGGCAATCAGGGAGACAGGGAGACGAGGGGAGACACAGAGACACACTCGCGCACACTTCCTCGTGTTGCCGCGAGTCTTGTCTCGTCTGAGACACGGACACGGGGACACGTGGCGGCAGAGACACAAGGGAACGGAGACACGGAGAAACGGAGACATGCGGACAAGAGACACAGACGCAGATATCACAGAGATAGCGACACAGAGACAATATAGTACTTGAACATGCCATGCTGTTCCGAATAGCTTTTAACATTTAAATTTTCCAATACATTTCAATACTATATATAACATAACATGTACAAAATGACATCATATAACACAATGGCATATAACCTGATTGGGCTCTAGTATTAAATAAACTTAACGCAGATAAAGTTTTTACCATTTCTGGCAATTATACAGGTGTTAAGATCTTTAAAACCCAAATAAACACCTTTCATAAAGTGTCTAGTTTGCAAAGTCACACATACTTATCGAATTTAAATTGAATAATCATAACAGGCTTACTGAGGAAGCCAGATGCACAAACCTCAATATAACAAACTTAGTTGCTTCCTCACCCGACTGACTAACGAGAGTACCACCCCCCGTATAGGAAGCTTTGATAATGTTTGTATTGTCCTTCAAACAGATTGGCCCATATCAGACATGGCTTTCCTTCGAGCCTCATTGTCAGTGTTAGCCAGATGTTGCCAAAAGGCAGTCAGCTCAGGATAATGCAATATCAATGCTTAGTAGCTCAGGTCGAGCTGTTTAAGCTATGAGTACTTTTGCCAGTGTACATTTGTAGAGAGTAGACAAGGTGTGTTTTGGTGTTTTAAGATCTCAATACCTATATAATTGCCAGAAATGGTAAAAATCTTTTCTACTCTTTATAAATGTACACTTGCAAAAGTACTCGTAGCTTAAACTTAATGGACTACCTAATTCTGCTCCTAGATTTGCTTTGAATGCCCTATACAGAACCCACCTTTGTGAATTGTACATTGACTCAAGATTAACTTCCAATTTTAAAAATATGCACTGGGCTCTATTCATACTTAACGTTCTACCTAACAAGCCTGCAAAATATTTGTTGGACTTGTCCATACATACAGACAAACAAACTTAATCCTAGACACTGGACCTACTGTCTGCTTCATGTTCCCAGATGCACAGCGAGATTCCGGCGGCTGCCTCTCGATTTCGGAAAAATATCGCCACGAGCTCGAGGCTGCAGCCGCCACCATCTTTGTTACCTTAAATCCCAATTAGTATCAATAATTCGGCCCGGCTACCATTGATTGATCTCTTTGAAATATTGCATTGGCTCCTGCTGTTGTTTATTCAATGTATTCCCATGCCACTGTTACACTGTTGCGCTCTGACCATTATTAATCCATTGTGCTGTAAAATCGTGTGTTATTTTATGACCATGGTTAGAGTTTCATTTATGCACGTTGATGCTGTGAGTAAGTTAATTTTGCCCTGTTAAGCATTGTTACGTTTGTCAGCTCGACCATTTGTTGTTTTCGTGGGAATCCCATATCTAGAGCTTTCAAACTCGCCGGGTACGTTTTGCTGTGTTATTAAACATATTTCTAGTGTTAGAGACAGGAGCCCGTGTTAGAGGTAAGAGTTAGTGTTAGAGATAGGAGCCAGAGTTGGAGACAGGAGCCAGAGTTAGAGATAGCAACCAGTGATAGAGATGGGAGCCAGTGTCAGAGATAGGAGACAGTGATAGAGACAGGAGCCAGTGTTAGAGATTAGAGCCAATGATAGAGACAAGGGCCGGTGTTGGAGATCGGAGCAATGTTGGAGACAGGAGCCAGTGTTGGAAAAAAGGAGCCAGAGTTAGAGATAGCAGCCAGTGATAGAGACAGGAGCCAGTGTTGGAGACACCAGCCAGAGTTAGAGTTAGCAACCAGTGATAGACAGGAGCCAGTGTTAGAGATAGTAGCCAATGTTAGAGACAGGAGCCAGTGTTAGAGGTAAGAGTCAGTTTTAGAAATAGCAACCAGTATTAGAGATAGGGGACAGTGTTAGAAATGGGAACTGAGCCGTCTCAATCAGGAGCTCCTTTCCGCAAGGCGCAGATTTCACCGCTGTGGCAGAGATGATCAGAAACCACTGCTAAGGTCCTAGGTTCAGCGTACAAACCCTGGGTCTGGGTGGGTCTCTCAGCGGGTTCCTATTGGCCGTGTCAGAGACAGCACCCATGAGTTACGGTGTTCGGTGTACAAACCCTGGGTCTCCCTTTCTCAGTGGGCTCCATAACGGTAACGGCTTTGTCACGTTCCTTATGGCTGTGCTCACTAACTGCCCTTACCCCAACAGTCTGTTGGAGGTTATATGGGGAACTCTCTGTATCTATGTTTTAATGTTGGTGTGTGTATGCATCTGTCACCTGAGTCACTCAGCCCATGGCACCTCGGTCTGTCCCCTGACCTGTCAGCGAGCCTTCGACACTTCGCCTCATAGCCTCAAAGTGCACCTGGCCTGGCACAGGCGCCGTGTGGACGTCACTACCACCTAGTGGGGAGCAGTGGCGCAGTGGTCAGTGCGCAGCTGTACTATGAACCCGACAACATGAGTTAGATTTTCGTTCGAGGTCGCCAACACCAGTAACGATTTTTTGAACCGGTGCTGAGTCTCCCCTAGGTCGACTCAGCCTCAAACGAGTACCTAGTGCGGTATGTAAATATCCCCACTCGGGAGACAAAGGTGGCCGGGCATGGTGCTGGCAACCCAACCCTGTTGTGTGACCTTGATAGGAGCTACTTCCTAAAAGCACTTGACTTGACAGTCTGTTCATAATAAATAATAACTGCATTTATAAAGCGCCTTTCACCCGAGGGCCACAAAGCGCTACACAGAGCTACGGAGAGAATAGCACGTCAACAACGGCGGCAGTAGAACGGAAAATCAGCAACAATAACATTTTTTGGGGTTTTTTAAATATACACGTGGGCGGCACGGTCGCCCAGTGGGTAGCGCTGCCTTTCTGTGTGTGGGAGTTTGCGAGTTCTCTCCCCGTCCGCGTGGGTTTTCGCCGGGCACTCTGGTTTCCTCCCACAGTCCAAAAACAAAAAACATGCTGCTGCATAGGTTAATTTACTCGCAGACCAAATTGCCCACATTGTCCGGTGATGGACTGGCGTCCAATCGTGGGTATATCCCTGCCTTGCGCCCTGTGTCTGCCGGGATAGGCTCCGGCTCACCGCGACTCTGTACAGGACTAAGTGGTCTCTGACAATGAGATGAGATAAGAAATATACACATCGCTGCAGAACAACATGTAAAATATGTTAAGGCTTTCGAGGGGATATTTTTCTGTGTGTGTTGCAGGTGATGTTGGTTGATGGCAATGGCATCCTACATTACAAGGGTAAATAACTCCTCTTTCAATACCCGTGTCCACCACAAGGTCGACTCAGCCTGAAATGAGACACCGTGCGGTTGTGGTGGTTGTGGTGGTGCGTGTACGTACATGTATGTGTCACCTCGTGTCAAACACACTGCAGGAAGCACGGGTGGTGCTTCCGCCAGTCATCTCACGAGACAGGCACCTGGGCCTGGTTCATAACCTACTCCTCCTCCTGCACTTAGCCTGGCTCATCAGTCAGCCCATGGCACCTGGGTTTGGCCCGCCTTCGATACTTCGCGTGATGGTCTCAAAGTGCACCTAGCCTGGCACTGGCGCCGTGGCGATGTCACCGCCACTTAGTGGCGAGAGGCGGTAATTGTGTAAACTTTTTCATTGGGGATACAAAGTTGGCGAGGTGTGGTCGTGTCCGCCTTCATGTGTGCATGCTCACGGTACACACCGCGGTATTAACCGGGGAGGCCGCTGGTGTTGAACCACAAAACCTCCGCACACTCGCGGCGAAGCTGCTCTCGCTGGGCTGGGTCACTGATTGCTGGTGATGTTGATTGTGGTAATGGTGATGCTGGTGCTGTTGATGATACTGGGGAGACCATGATGGTGATCCTGGTGGTGATGATAATGATGCTGCTGATAATGATGCCAATGATGATGCTGGTGCTGATGATAATGGTGCGATGTGGGTGGTGCTGGCGATGTTGGCACGGTAGGATTCGGCCTGGCGTGCCACATTGGCGTGCTGACCGCCCTCCCCTGCGTCGGAGTGGCCAAGGACCTCCTGCAGGTGGAGGGGCTGCGCAAGGATTGGACCCACAGAGAGAAGGTGACTCGCACCGGCCAGTCGGCCCTCACTTGGCACCAGCCCTGACTCTTCGGCACCGGCCCTGGTGCTGCAGCGCCGATGCTTTATACACCAGCGGTCTCCAATCAGTCAATCGTGATTGACAGGTCGATCCCAGAGCCTCGAACGGTCGATCTTAACATTTAAAAAACATATAATACAGAGATATATAGAGATCCATGGAGATAGGTAGAGATTCATAGGGTGGCGCAGAGGCAACATCTGTGCCTCACTGACAGAAGTTCTGCCAGAGGCAACTCGATTCCTGCCCAGAGCACCTCTCTGTGTGGAGTTTGCGTGTTCTCTCTTCCTGTTCTGCATGGGTTTCCTCCAGGTTCTCCGGTTTTCTAAAGAAAAAAAAGAGACTAATTATTTAATTAATTAATTGGGGCATAACCTCGTAATGTAACACAGCAGCGTCTGGAAAATGTTGGCGCCGGCTGAGTGCATGGCTGCCTTCCCCTCACCTCTCTGTGGTTTCCTCACTATGCCTCTTCAATGATGTGAGTCGCCCTTGATAAGGGTGTCTGCTAAATAATAATAATAACAGAGACTCATAGAGATACACAGAGGAACATAAAGATTTGTACATAGAGATATATAGAGATTCATAGAAATATGTAGAGACCCGTAAGGGTTGGTAGAGATACATATATATTCATAAAGATACATAGAGGTACAAGTAAATTCATAGAGATAATTATCAATTCATACAGATACATAGAGGCCCATAAAGATATCCAGAGACCTATACAGCTGGCTCCTGTCTCTAGCACTTGCTCCTGTCTCTAGCACTTGCTCCTGTCTCTAGCACTTGCTCCTGTCTCTAGCACTTGCTCCTGTCTCTAACAACACTGGCTCCTATCTCTAACACTGGCTTCTACCTACAACACTGGCTCCTATCTTTAACACTGGCTCCTGTCTCTACACTAGATACATAGGCGTTTATTATTGCAGCAGAAAGTACTGAGCGAGCTTGCAAGCTCTATATGTGGGATTCTTGTGACACAAAAAAACGTCGGGAGAGATCGGGGTTTCTTGAGGTGGGGAAGTCATCCGGGTCAGATGACCCATTGGGCGATGGTACTGATTGGTCAGGTGCACGCCGCGAGTGTCCCACGGCGATCTTCCTCCGCCACGCTGCCAGGCCGCACGGAGCATGTGGCGCACGTCCGCTCCAGTACGATGGAAAAAAGAGATTATTTTACCGTTCCTGGCAGTAATGCAGGTGTTAAGGTCTTAAAACACCGACTAGACAACGCCCACAACGTGTCAAGTTTGCCAAAAACACACACGCTTGTGGCAAAACATGCAAACAACATACTTTCATATAACATATGCATTGTTCTCGAAATTGATTGGCCTGTACGAGAGATGGCTTTCTTTAGGGTCTAGACTCACCAGTACTAAACCTCGTCTCACCAGTATTAAACCTCCCCTCACCGGTTCTCGACCTCGTCTCACCAGTACTAAACCTCGTCTCACCAGTGTTAGACCTCATCTCACCAGTGTTAGACCTCGTCTCACTAGTGTTAGACCTCATCTCACAAGTGTTGGACCTCATCTCACCAGTGATTAGACCTCATATCACCAGTGTTAAACACCAGAGAGGGCTTTCTCTACAGCCAAATTTCACCAGTGTTATCCAGGTGTTGCCAAAAGTCCATCGGTTCTGGACAACACAAATATCAATGCATTAGTAGCTCGGGTGGAGCTTTTAAATATATGGGTACCTTTTTTCTGTCCCCAAGATGTAAGGACAAGAAAAGGTTACATAACGATATAAACACATCAGCGTTATTCCAAAGACGTGTGAATAAAATGTGCGTAAATCGCTTATTGTTTAAATGTAATCAATGATTAATTATTATAATTGCAAGTAGGGTGTAACGTGCAATGGGGCGTATGTGTCCGCAAAAAAAAACATTGTGATGCTGTTTCAGATCAAAGCTCTAAAAGAAAAAGGAGACACCTTCCCGCTCATTGGAAATTCTGGAAAGATATTTGGAATGGTAACAATCACCTCCCCCCCCCCTCTCCCCTCCCCCCCCTCCCCCTCCGTCCGGCGGGTCACGATGGCCGTGTCGGAGACGCTGGGCCAAGCACCACCAAGACCTGGGTTCAATCCATGGGTCCGGGTGTCTTAACGTATTATCGTACCCTCGTGCAAAAAAAGACAACGACAATGATCCCCCATATAGCCTTAACAGACTGTAGGGTCAAGTGCCGTTAGTGAGCATCTATGAAGGTCGACACGGCACAAGAGGGGGTGGGTGACCAACACCACGCCCGGCTGCCTTTGTCTCCCTAGTGGCAATATTTTCACACTGCTCTAGCTGCTCATTTAAGTCTGAGTCGACCTAAGGGGGAGGCCCAGGACCAGTTCAGAAATTCGTCACTGGTGTTGGCCGTGAGTGGAATTCGCACTCGGGTTGCCGGGTTTGTAGTCCAGCGCGTGAACTACTGGGCTACCGCTCCCCACGTGTGTACAGGGTGCGACATATGTCGCTTTACCGCTCCCCACGTGTGTACAGGGTGCGACATATGTCGCTTTACCGAGAATGATTATCTCATCTCATCTCATTGTCAGAACCGCTTAATCCTGTACAGGGTCGTGGTGAGCCAGAGCCTATCCCGGCAAACACAGGGCACAAGGCAGGGATATACCCACGATTGGACACCAGTCCATCACAGGGCACTGAGGGCAATTTAGTTTGCAAGCCAATTAACCTATGCAGTAGCATGTTTTTTGGACTGTGGAAGGAAACCGGAGTGCCGGGGGAAAACCCACGCAGACACGGGGAGAACATGCAAACTCCATACAGGAAGGCACCCGAGCCGAGATTCGAACCCGGGACCTTCTTGCTGTGAGGCGACAGCGCTACCCACTGGGCCACCGCGCCGCCCCGTTATCAGTTGTATTATCACATTATTATTTACTATTGTATATCTGTCCCCACAGGCTGTGCGTTCCTCGTCTCTCTGCTCCAACCCTGTCTACGTCTCTGTGGGACACCGCGTGTCGCTGGACACAGCGGTAAGGCTGACGATGGCCTGCTCCAAATACCGCGTCCCAGAGCCCATCCGTCAGGTGATCGACGACATCACGAAACCGTCGTCGCAAACATCTGCGCTAACGTCATCGCCAAGACGTCACGCACAACGTCATCATTGACATCATCGGCATCGTCATCGTCATCAGGAACGTCAACGCCAAGATGTTATCACTAGCGTCATCAATAGCGTGATCATCGCCGTCATCACCAACGTCATTGCTAACATAGCCATAGAAAGCGTCATTACTTACAGACAGTAGGGTCAAGTGCTGTTTGCGAGTAGTGCATTATGAAAGCCAGCATGGCACACAAGGGAATGGTTGGTCAGCACCACACCTGACAGCCTTTGTCTCTCGAGCATCGATGTGTTTACACACTGCACCAAGTACTCTTTTGAGGCTGAGCCGACCTAGGGGAGGGCGAATAACCGTTCAGAAAATCGTCGCCGGTGTTGGTGGCCATGAACGGGTGTCAAACTCCGGTGACACCCGGGTCCGTAGTGCGGCGCGACGCTGACCGCCGCGCCGCCATTCCCCTGCACGTGTCGGCGGGCGTACGCGCAATGCACCGCCACCGCCGCCACGCGTGTGCGTGGTGTTTCATCCATGTGTTTAACCCCTTCCCACCCGCAGGCAGACATCCGCTCCCGGGAATTCCTACGCAAACAATTCCCAAATCCGCAACCCCAGCTTTTAAAAGAATCGACTGAAGAGGAGAAGCTTTAGGAGTCTGGATTGTCCCCACGGCTTCTTGGTATACCCCTCCGGACTTCTTCAGAGAAGAGAGTTCGTGAACCCTTTAAAAATGTACCGTTTTTCTGTGTAAATTTGACCTAAAATGTGATTTGTTTGTCATCTAAGGCCTTCCTTGTTTGTTGAAGAATTATTTTTACTCCGCTTATAATTTATTGCTACTCTTTGACTTTCAGTTGAACTGTCCTGATGTTTATTTTGAAATGCCGTTTTCTCCACAGCTCGGATTTGTAAAAAAAAAACGCTATTGTGGCTGATTTTCCGTTCTCATGTCGTCGTTGTTGACGCGGCTGCTCTCTCCGCAGCTGCGTGCAACGCTTTGTGACCCTCGGGTGACAAACGCTCCATAAATGCAATTATTATTAATGGTAAAGAGAACCTAATTAAATAAATAGCGCTGATAAAGCATCTGATTTTCATTCACCTATTGAGCAAAATAACAACAGCACAATTTGTAATGTGTGCAAATTCCATGCCTGATCATGTACAAGACATGGACCGGGAGACACGAGGAGACTGCAGAGAGTGGTGGGAGTCGTCCAGGTGGTCAGCTGGCGCCAACTCGCCAGACACCGCTTACTCTATGTAATGATGTTATTGGCCAATTAATGAATGCGTTAGGATTTTTTTTTTTTAGCTGTGGGGGAAACTGGAGAACGCAGGGGAAACCCATACAGAACAGGGGGAGAACATACAAACTACACATATAAAGGCACCCGAGGCGGGAATCAAACCGCCTCAGGCAGGCCCTTCTTTCTGTGTGGAGGAGGAGTGGATGTTACCCTCTGCACCACCCCGCTGCAGCGGTAACATCTGAGAAAAAGCTTTTTAACGCTTTGTGGAAATAATCCAGGATATGTTAAGATGGGGCGGCATGGTGGCCCAATGGGTAGCACAGTCGCCTAACAGCAAGACTTTCCCGGGTTCGAATCTCAGCTCGGATGCCTTTCTGTGTGGAGTTTGCATGTGCTGACCATGTCCGCGTGGGTTTTTGCCGGGCACTCCGGTTTCCTCCCACAGTCCCCATAAATAAACATGCTGCTGCATGGGTTAATTAGCTTGCAGTGCCCGGTGATGGATTGGCGTCCCATCGTGGGTATATCCCTGCCTTGCACCCTGTGGCCGGGATAGGCTCCAGCTCACCACGACCCTGCACAGGACTAAGCGGTTTCTGACAATGAGATGAGATTATTATTTTAAACTGGGTCGCAAATAAAACACGTTTGAAGACCATTGCTCTCGTTTATGTGGGTATTCTGTAGTAACACTTATCAGGTCTATGAATTAATACGCAAATGATGCTTAATATTTATCTCATCGCATTGTCAGAAACTGCTGAGTCCTGTACAGTGTCGCGGTGAGCCAGAGCCTATCCCGGCAGACACAGGGTGCAAGGCAGGGATATACCCGCGATGGGATACCAGTCCATCACCGGGCACTGAGGGCAATTTAATCTGCAAGCCAATTAACCTATGCAGCAGCATGTTTTTGGACTGTGGGAGGAAAACGGAGTGCCCGGCGAAAACCCACGCGGACACGGGGAGAGCATGCAAACTCCACACAGAAAGGCACCTGAGCCGAGATTCGAACCCAGGACCTTCTTGCTGTGAGGCGAGAGCGCTACCCACTGGGCCACCGTGCCACCCCTAAATATTGATGCAGTGTACCAATTCAGCCTTTTTTATCGTCTGATATGTTGCAATATGAGAGGGGTTTATTGAGTAAAGCACAGCTTTTTAAAACGGTTTCAAATGTATTTTATTGTAAATTGTTTACGACCTATATACTGACAGCTTGAAGTAAAAATACACGAGTTTCTCAACGTTTGTGCATAAAATGTATAAATGTGGACATCGTCTTTGGAAATCACTTTAACAAAAAACAGATTTCATAAAATATTCGTTATCTGAGGATTTTCGTGATTGTAATATAACCAAAAGTTTTTGTACTGAGCCAAGTTCGCGATTTGTGACTCCACGCGGGCACAGTGTCGAAGGTGTTCAAAGGACTCGGAGGCGCACTGAGTAAACCGCGGCGAGGTGGAGGGAAGGGAGACACGTGGTTCGCCGGTGACAGTGGTGATGACGACGACGACGATGATAAGACTGATGGTTGCGGTGGCGGCGGCGATAATTAAAAGGAACACGGTTTATAACGCAGCGCGGCGCAAATTCCACGCCTGGTCGTGAACGAGACGCGGATACGGAGGCGTAGAGAGGAAGCCGGG
>JAZEWT010000014.1:855013-870267 GCA_036362905.1 Mordacia mordax
CCCCCCCCTGTGCCCCCCATCTCTCCCTCCCCATCTCTCCCCCCGTGCCTCCCTCCCCCCCCACCACGCACCATCTTGAGGCATTGCTGGGAGAAGTTGTGGTTGATGAAGGTGGCCTCGAGCGCCAGGTTCCGCGGGGAGTTGATGGCGTTCCCCTCCTCCTGCGGCGGCTCGTTAGCCGTCTCGCTCACCGTCAGCAGGTCTGACACAAAGGCAAAGGATCCCCCCCGTGTAGCCTCAGTGGGGATTTGGGGCAAGTGCCGGCGGCGGGCAGTGTTTAGGAAAGGTGGCATGCCACACGAGCGGGTGGGTGGCAAGCAGCCACGCCTGGCCACCTTTGTCTCCCCGACGATAATGGTCTCCTGGCACCCACGCCGTGATGATGTCACCACCGAGTGGTGAATGGCGGTCATTGTTGTTGTTGCATTGTGGTTGGGCGGCGCAACGGCACAGTGTTGGAGATAGGAGCAGTGTTAGCGATAAGAACCACTGTCAGAGATAGGAGTCAGTGTTAGAGGTAGGAGCCAGTGTTATATCGCAGGAATCCCGCATCTAGAGCTTACAAGCTCACTGGCTACTCTATGCTATATATAATAAACATCTGTTTATTATATATAGCATTGAGTAAATAAATCTAATTATTACTATTGTTGTTGTTCGTGTGTCGGGACAAGACCAATTATTATTATTATTATTGCACTTTGTGACCCTCAGGTGATTGGCACTCTATAAATGCAATTATTATTATTATACGATAAATGTTACATTAAACCATTTCCCAATATATGTATTAACACTGATAATTTTATATTTTTTAATTATAGTTGAAAGTCAGATCATATTTTACATGTTATTCTGCAGCAATGTGTGTATTTAAAACAAAACCCAAAAAAAAGTTACTGTTGCTGATTTTCCATTCTAATGTCGTTGTTGTTGACGTGACATTCTCCCCGCAGCTCTGTGCAGCGCTTTGTGACCCTCGGGTGAAAAGCGCTCTAGAAATGCAATTATTATTGTTGTCGTTTGTGTGTATGGACAAGACCAATCATTATTATTACTGTTGTTGTTGTTTGTGTGTAGGGACAAGACCAATCATTATTATTGTTGTTTGTGTGTAGGGAGAAGACCGAATCATTATTATTGTTGTTGTTTGTGTGTAAGGACAGACCAATTATTATTATTATTATGACTGTTGTTATTGTTTGTGTGCAGGGACAGACCGAAGTCGGAGTTGTCCCTCTTATCGAAGAAGAGCTTGGAGCCGACGCGCTGCACCAGGATGTCCCACGAGTAGACGGAGCGTGTGCAGCACATGAGTGTGGCTAGGATGGCGTCCGTCGCAAACACGTTGCCCTCGCTCTTAGCCAGCTGCAACGGTACGGAGACACACAGATGAACAGAGATTCACACACAGAGATACACAGAGACACAAGGATGAACAGATTCACACACAGAAATACACAGACACACAAAGATAAACAGAGATTATCACACAGGCAGAGATACACAGACACACAGATAAACAGATTCACACACAGAAATACACAGACACACAAAGATAAACAGAGATTATCACACAGGCAGAGATACACAGACACGCAGATAAACAGATTCACACACAGAAATACAAAGACACACCGATAAACAGATTCACACACAGAGATACACAGAGACACAATAAACAGAGATTCACATGCAGGCAGAGATACACAGAAATACAAAGATTCACACAGTTAGAGATAGACAAAAAGACAAAGATCCCCCGTGTAGCCTTAACAGACTGTAGGGTCAAGTGCCATTAGCGAGCACCTATGAAAGCCAGCACGGCACACGAGAAGGTGGGTGACCAGCGCCACGCTCGGCCGCCTTTGTATCCCTAGTGGCAATAATTATACATTGAACTAGGTACTAATTTGAGGCCGAGTCGACCTAGGGGAGGCCCAAGACCGGTTCAAAAAATCGTCACTGGTGTTGACTTGAACTCGGGTCGCCGGGTTTTGTAGCCCAGTGCGCTGACCGCTGAGTCACACACAAATAAACACAAATTCACACGGAGGCAGCGATATATATACATACTGACAGAGACACACACAACATGCAATGATGCACATGCATTCACACGCAGATATACACACACACATAGACAAACACAAAGGCAGAGATACACATTCACACACGCGCGCACGCAGCACAACACACACACAGCATACACAAAGAAATGCACACATGCAGAGGTACATACGGGCAAACGTGCACACAAATACAAAAGCGCGCGCCGAGACACGTACGCACACACACACAAGGAAACACAGGCGCTCAGAAATGCACACACACGCGTGTGCAGGCGACGTAAATCGCACGCCCGTGTTAATAACGGGGCCGCGTGTCTTTTGTGAGATGGTGTGAGGGGCGAGACTTATATCATGGTATTACTGCACGTGCCGGGAAGCCACTCACCTGGCCATGACAGGTGCTCCCTAACCCCACACGCACGCCCAAAGGTTTGTTAAAACCCACATGGGGGATCTTTAACTATGGCACGGGCACGTACCATGTGCGTGTGTTTGTGTGGTACTTTACGGATGGCTGCCTACGATCTATCTTGAGTTAACTGGGTTGGATTTTGTCAGGAGCTGACAAATTCTCAAAAGATCTGGACAAAGTTCCATTGGTGAGCTCCCCTGGCAGGCGAGGCTGCGGTGGCTGGGTCATGTAGCCCACATGCCTAGCCACCGCATGCCCAGACACCGCGTGCCCAAGCAGCTTATGTTTGGCTGGACAGAGACGGCTAAACAGGCGCGACTAGAGAAGAGATGGACTGATGTGGCACAGGAGGACCTGGAGTTGAGTGGACTCGCTGAAGACTGGTACCAGCGGTGTCAAGATCGACCCTCTGTGGAGGAGGAGGATCGTGGAGGAGTAGGACTATGAAGGACGCTACCGGGCAGTTGGAGGCAGTCACCCCTCCAACAACAATGGAGTGCGGAGGAGCGACTTTCACAACGAGAGGAATGCCGGGCGGATACAACACAGCGAGTTGGTAGAGTCGGGAGACACAGGTGGTGCATCTGCCAGTCATCTCAGTCACGGTGACCCATAACACCTGGGTCTGCCCTCTGACCTCCTATTGGCGAAGCCTTCGACGCTTCGCGTGACAGCCTCGAGGCGCACCTGGCCTGGCGCAGGCACCGTGCGGGTGCAGCTACCTTGCGGATGACGGGATCGTCGGTGGTGGTGACCGTGTGGAAGATCCTCTTGATGCTCTTCAGGGGCTTCTCGGAACGCGTGGTGATGCGGTCGAACGCCTTGTCGTAGTGCTCCAGCTCGCCCAGACACTCACTGGACACACGCACACGGGCACAGATGCCCCGCGGAGCCTTGACAAAACTCTGAGCGAGCAGCGCCTGTGAAGGCCGGCAAGGCACATGAGGGGGTTGGGCGGCTGGCACCATGCCCGGCCGCCTTTTGCATCCCAAGTGCCGATGTTAGTGCATTGCACTATGTACTAATTTTTTGGCCGAGTCGACCTAGGGGCGGCCCTAGACCGGTTCATAAAATCGTCGCTGGTGTTGGCGGCCGTGAGCGGGAATTTAACTCTGGCCGCCGAGTTCGTAGAGCGGTGCGCTAACCGCCGCGCTACCGTTTCCCACACAACCACGCCAGTAACCGTATTTCTGCCGCTAAACGGCGGTGCCACCCCCACGATGCCTGTGCCAGACTAGGTGCACTTTGAGGCCAGAGTCAAACACGCGACAGCGACCCAAGACACCCTCCATGCTTAACGTAAATGATGCAGATGCTAGTGGTGGTGACGATGCTACCAATTGGACTAACGCTGCCGATGACGGCGGTGACGGCGGCACTGCTGCTTGCTTTTCCAAAGCTGCTCTTTCAGGATGGCGATGTCGAGCGCTTCGTATGCCCGAGAATGCCTCCAAAGCGAGAGTCGAAACGTCGCGAAGGAGAGAGCGGCGCAGCGCTCGGTGATATGGCTGCTATCCCGCAAGAGCAGCTTTGGCAAGTGACGATCGTGCAACGAGCCGTAAAAACCGACATCGCTCTAGTGCCATCAACGCTGACGACTGTTGATCCCGATGGTGCTATCGCCATCACTCTTACTGCCGACGCCACCATCACTGCTGACGACGTCGCTTCTGATGACAATACTGGTGACGATATTGGGCGGCAGGGTGTCTGTGCAGCGCTAACATCGGCGCCTCACAGACGGTCCTGCCCGAAGTGGTTTAAATTCCCTCCTCCAGTGCCTCTCTGTGTGGAGTTTGTGTGCCCTCTTCTCTCTGTCTCTCTCTCTCCCTGGTCCGCGTGGGGTTCTACCGGATTCTCCAGTTTCTTCCCACAGATTAAAACAATATTAATCGGCCGATAGCATCAGAACACACGGGAAGCAATGTCTGGCATATGTTGGCACCGGCTGACCGCGTAGCTTCCTTACCCCCCCCCACTCTTTCCTCGCTACGCCTCCGTCTCTGTGTGGAATTTCCGTGGCACTACGTTACAAAAGGTATCCTTGATGATCGCTGCGAAAAGCTGTTCTCTCCGGACAGTCGCGTTGTCGATCGCTTCCTCTCTCCACCTCGCGACGTTTCGCCTTCGCACGTCAGAGGCATCCTCAGGCGCGGACATTTCACCTCACACGTTAGAGGATGCCTCAAACGTGTGAAGGTGAAACGTCGCGAGGTGGAGAGAGGAAGCGATCGACAACGCGACTGTCCCGAGAGAGCAGCTTTTCGAAGCAATCATGCATCGAGCTGTGAAAACCCACATCATTACAAAAGGTATCATTGTCATCGCGAGGCTACCGCTGATGACGAAACTGGTGATGGCAAAACTGCGACTGCTGCTGATAGGGCCGATGCGGTAGGAGTCGTGGCGGTCTCACATGTCCGAGGGCTCAGCCACGTCCACGTATCTCATCTTCATGAGCCGAGGGAAATCCATCTCCTCCTTGACGTCCCAATCGCTGCGCACCTCCACGGAGGAATCCCGCGGTTTCTGCTGCTCGCACGCGGGGACGGAGACAGAAATAATCAACAACAACAACAACAAGCACCGCCGCTCGCCACGACGTCGTCCCTGAAGCGCCTGTGCCAGGCCAGGTGCACTTCGGACACCAAAATATATGAGAAACACACGCATAAAGAATTGTATACACACGCACAAACGCATGTACACACCCAAAACATATACACGTGTTCCCTGTGTTGCCTTGACTTACAGACTGTAGGATCAAGTGCCATTAGTAGTCAGCGCCTATGAAGGCCGACACTGCACAGGAGGGGGTGGGTGGCCAGCGCCGCACACACAACAACAAACACCACACCGTCTCACCTGCCCCTTCTGGTCCCATCTCTGCCTCCCGCCGAACTGCTTCTGCAGTTTCTGAATCCTCTGCCGATCCCTGGCGCGCAGCACGTACGCACAGACACACGCACAGACGCACGTGCGCGCGGACCCAGCCAAAGTCATCGACGGGTCCCAAAACGCGCAACAGCCACGGTGCGTTCAATGGAACGGCGGCGGGGTATGATGATGATGGTGATGATGATGATCCCTAATAGGGGCGAACCTCTCCTTCTGCTTGGCGCTCTTGGACAGCGTCTGCATGTTCAGCGCCTGCATCTGCAGCCTGCGCTCCTTCTCACGGCGCATGTTCCTTTGCTGCACAAATACACACACGCGAGAAGACACAAAATAAAAATGAAGACTTAAGCATTGTCTAATTTGTTACGATCACTTGCCCCATTGGTTTACTTTTCCCTATCTGGAGACGTGCTGTGGGTGGCACGGTGGCCCAGTTGGTAGCGCTGTCGCCTCACAGCAAGAAGTCCCGGGTTCGAATCTCGGCTCGGGTGCCTTTCTGTGTGGAGTTTGCGAGTTCTCTCCTCGTGTCCGCGTGGTTTTTTTCCCGAGCACTCCAGTTTCCTCCCACAGTCCAAAAAACATGCCGTTGCCTAGGTTAATTGACTCGCAGACTAAATTGCTAGCAGTGCCTGGTGATGGACTGGTGTCCCATCGTATATCCCTGCCTTGCGTCCTGTTTCTGCCGAGATAGGCTCCGGCTCACCGTGAACCCGTACAGGACTAAGCGGTTTCTGACAATGAGATGAGATGAGAGGGATGCGTTCTTAAAATGTTCTCAAATACGCGTTTTCCGTTTAAACAAAAAAGACCATCATATCTCACTTTGCACCAACTGCCTGGCTTGTAGGGGGAAATAATGATAATATTAATAATTGCATTTATAGAGCACTTTTCACCGAGGGTCACAAAGCGCTGCACAGAGCTGCGAAGAGAACAGCACGTAAACAACAACTGGTAAAGAGTAATGAGCACTGTACGGATGTAGGGTTTTTACGGCTTGATGCATGATGATTGCTTCCCAAAAGCTGTTCTTTCAGGACAGCCGCGTCGAGCGCTCTTCCTCTCTCCTTCGCGACGTTTCGTCTACCACGCCGGAGGCATCCCCAGGCGTCATGTGGGTTAGTCTGCGTGCGACTGCAGTGTCCATATATCAAGCCAGTCTCTCATTGCCCGTCACTGCCTTCTACAGACAATGGAAGAAGGGATTCCCTCCGGAAGGGGATTTCCGTTGCCTCTCTCGCGTGGAACGCCTGAGGATGCCTCCAACGTGGGAGGCGCGAAACGTCGCGAAGGAGGCGAGGTCGACGCGGCTATCCCGAGAGAGTCGCTTTTTGGAAGCAATCATCGGTAATGAGCATTGTTCTAAAAAAAAAAACTGCTCTTAATGACACTAAATCTTGAACGCAAAAAATGCACTCCTATTACGAGCGGAATATTTCCCGCAGTGTGCGTGGATGGACTGCATCATCGTCTCGTCATAGCTGCTCCGTCTGAGATCGGCTCGCTCATCGCTGGGCGCCGGATTCTTCGTTTGTGTGAAAGAGCTCTGTGACCCTCGGGTGAAAAGCACTCTATACATGCAATTTTTATTATTCTCTTTTTCTTCTTCTTTACAACTTTCACAACTCTTCCTGGCAAAAAAATTACGCGTAGCATAAAGCGCTCAACCCGAGCTATAAGGCATTGATATTGTGTTGTCCTGAGCTGATTGCTTTTGGCAACATCTGGCCAGCATTGCGACAAGGCCACAAAGGAAGCCGTCTCTGATGCCAATCGGTTTCAAGGACAATGCATATATTATCAAAGCATATTGTTTGCAGTCTTTACCACCGTGTGTGACTTCTGCAAACTTGACACTTTATGAAAAGTGTGTATTTGGTGTTTTTAAGAACTTTACACTATTACTGGCAGGAAAAAATGGGTAAAGCCTCTTCTCTTTTTTTACAATCATTATTATTATTACATTTACCGACAGTATCAGTTGGTAATAGTATTAAGGGTAACATTGTGATGGGTAAACAGTGTTAGGAGCAATGTTAAGGGTTGTGTCCATATTACAGGTAGGGTTCATGTTAGGGTTACAAATTGGTGAGGCTCGGCAGAGTATTAGGGGCAAAGGGAGTGCCAGAGGTCGTGTTGGGGGCACGGTTCAATCCAGCGTAAGAGGCTGGCAGTGCTTAGCTGTGGTCAAGGGGTTAGGAGTCAAAGTGGTGGCAATAGATTTAGAAGTTTATCATTACAAAAGTATCTGGTGAGCGTGAAAGCTCTGGATATCGGGTTCTTGTGATACAACACTGGCTCCTATTTCTAACGCTTCCAAGCTATGAGTGCGAGATTCCTGGTACCACGCATGCCAGAACTTGACCAACACGCAGTTCTCTCTATAGAGATCTGCGGCACTTTGTGAGCCTTGGGTGAAAGGCGCTTTAGAAATGCAAATGTTATTATTATCAACGTAACAACGATAGCACCATGCTCGGGTAGGCGCTATCGAAATATGTGCGCTTGTGTTGGCGCGCGAGTGCGGCAGGGTGGCCACATCCGCACCTCCTCCTCACAGAGAGCATCTCCTGCCCGAGGCGGTTCCATTGTCACCTCGGGCACCTTTCCCTGTGGAGTGTGTGTGTGTGTTCTCTCCTCCTGATCTTCGTGGCTTTCCTCCCACAACTTAAAAAGAGATACTGATTCATTGTCCAATAACAGCGTAATCTGTCGAGCGCAGTGTGTAACAGGTGTTGGCGCCAGCTCACTGCACGGCTGCCTTCCCCCCGCCTCTCTGTGGTTCCCTCGCTACGCCTCTGTTAATGATGCAAGTCGCCCTGCACAAGGGCGCCTGATATATAACAGTTAACAAACGTTAACAACAACAACGTGCGTGTGCGCGGTGTACCTGCGTGAACTTCATGCGGTTCTTCTGGAAGATGGACTTCTGGACGCGAGTGGTGTCCACCAGCTGGAAGCTGCCCTCGTCCTCCTCGTGGAAGTACGCGTACTGACTGCCGCCGCCAAACTGGGACGAGTACTTGTCTACCCACGCAAGGACAAAGATCCCCCGTGTAGCGTTAACAGACTGTCGGGTCAAGTGCCGTTAGTCGCGAGCAGCGCCTAAGAAAGGTCCACACGGCACAACAGCGGGTGGGTGACCAGCACCATGTTGGGCCGCCCGTCTCCCCATTGGAGACGTTGACGACACACTGCACCAGGTACTGATTTGAGGTTGAGTCGATCTAGGGGAGGCCAAGGACCGAATGTGACTGTCGTCAGTGGTGTCGGCCATGAGCGGGAATCCAACTGAGTAAATTGCCCCAAATAAAGGGCCCTGCGATGTACTGGCGTCACATCCTGGGTACAGCCCCGCCTTGCACCCTGTGTCTGCCGGGATAGACTCCGGCCCCCCATGACCCTGTACAGGATTAAGTGGGTATTGATGATTATTAATAATAATTGCATTTTTACAACGCTTTGCACCCGAGGGTCACAAAGCGCTGCGCAGAGCTGCGGAGAGAACGGCACGCCAACAACAACGACATTAGAACGGAGAATCAGCAACAATAATTTTTTTTGGGGTTTTGTTTAAAATATATACACCGCTGCAGAACAACATCCAAAATATGAATCGACTTTCAACTATAATTTAAAAATGCAACATTAACAGTGTTTATATTACATATATTGGGAAATGGTTTTACGTAACATTTATCATACGATAATAACTGCATTTCTAGAGCGGCAATCACTCGAGGGTCACAAAGCGCCGCGGAGAGGACGGCACGTCAACGAGATAAGAACGGCAAATCAGCCACCACGTTTTTATTTTTTACAAATCCGAGCTGTGGAAATGATGATGATAGACCCACTGACACGTTGTATTAGGGGAAATGTAACAATATAGGAAGCTTCAACGACGACCGATAATCGCGATACGCCGTTTACATTGCGCGTGATGCACCAGCGCATCGCTAGCCGCTGCAAGCGCCACGTGCCGCCGCACAGACACGTACTTGTGTAGCGCTTGTCCTGGTACGTGGATCCGGTCCAATCAGCGACCTGAAAAACAGCAAAAACCACAACCACATCAGCGGGTTCGTGACGGTCAACTCGGAAACACGGAGATCCTGGGTTCAAGCCGTGGGTCTGGGTGTCTCTCCCTCTCGCTGTGGGAATCACAGTGGCCGTGTCGGAGAGTCGCGTACGTGGGTCTATGAGTCTATGTGAGAGTCTGTCTGTGGGTCTCTGTGTGAGTCTACAGGTCTACTCTGTGTGAATTTATGGGTGTTTGTGTGAGTCCACGGGTCTCTGTGCAAGTACAGGGGTCCCTGTGCAAGTACAGGGGTCCCTGTGCGAGTCTACGGGTCTCTGTGCGAGTCTACGGGTCTCTGTGCGAGTCTACGGGTCTCTGTGCGAGTCTTCGGGTCTACTCTGTGTGAGTTTATGGGTGTTTGTGTGAGTCCACGGGTCTCTGTGCAAGTACAGGGGTCCCTGTGCGAGTCTACGGGTCTCTGTGCGAGTCTACGGGTCTCTGTGCGAGTCTATGGGTCTCTAGTGAGTCTAGGGGTCTGTGTGAGTCTACGTGGCTCTGTGCGAGTCTACGGGTCTCTGTGCGAGTCTACGGCTCTCTGTGCGAGTCTATGGATCTATGTGCGAGTCTATGGGTCTGTGTGAGTCTACGTGGCTCTGTGCGAGTCTAAGGGTCTCTGTGAGAGTCTAAGGGTCTCTGTGAGAGTCTATGGGTCTCTGTGAGAGTCTACGTGGCTCTGTGCGAGTCTACGGGTTTATATCACCGCTGAGATGAGGCGTTGATGGTTTAACCCCTGCGTCATGGTGTCACTTTCGCTCTCAGGGAGCTCAGAATGGACAAATTGGAGATACTGAGCACTCACTGCTGAGCGTATGGGGTCATGGGTCGACTCCTGGATCTGTCTCGTGAACTGTTAAAGATCACGCAGCTTTACGGACACGTCCAGCTTAAAAACACAATGACTGTCTCCCACCTCCAACACTGCCTTCTATCTATTAACACTAGATGCAATCTCTAACACTGCCTCCGATCTCTAACACTGTATCCTATATCTAACACTGGGTCCTATATCCAACACTGCCTCCTATCTCCAACACTGCCTATCTCTATTACTGGATCCTATCTCTCATACTGCCTTCTGTATCTACCACTAGCTCCTATCAGTTACCCTTCACCATTGGACAACTATTAAAAAGAGCTTCAGAACTCAACGGCTCCATCCAGATTTAATACAAATTGACTCTATGGAGGTCTCACAACGGCCCAGGGCAGAGACACTGAGTCATCAATTCAAGCAAATGAATGTAACAACAGTGAACCTGAGACATGGGAGGCCATGTTCAGTTCGGTATTAATATCCGCTTAACAGGCTGGAGCCTGTCCCAGCAGACGCAGGGCGCAAGGCGGGGAATACCTAGGATGTGACGCCAGCACACCGTAAGGCACCGGAGGCAATTTACTCAGCTGGACGATTAACCTCTGCAGCGGCGTGTCTTTGGACGGTGGGCGGAAACCGGAGTACCCGGCGAATACCCAAGCGGATACCGGGAGAGAGAGAAGCTCGCAAACTCCGCCAGGAAAGGCACCCGAGCCGGGAACCAAACCCGGCAGCTTCTCGCTGTGAGGAAGCAGTGCGACTCACTGACACAGTGTCACAACACAATGGCTCGATTTATAAAATGGGATTTTTTTTAAAGATGCTTAAAACTCGCGGCCTGGCTGGCCGGGCCTTCGCCAGGAAACAGTCCTGCGCCTGCCTGCATTTACTCAATCACGCACTTGAACAGAAGAAAGGCTCCCAAACAAGAGTTTCCTCCACGACCCGCAACAAAACAACAACACTGATCAACTTTAACCGACCTCACTTGATTATAGAGTTAATTAAGGATTGCTTTTGAGGCCTAGTCACGCGACGAAGCCTGTTCTTACCGTAAACTCCGCAAACCAACCAACACTAACTCCACGACCAGCGCATGAGATGCATTGCGCAACACTGCGCTTGACACTCATCACACCGCCAAGCGATAATTTTTGCTGTTGTTATAACAGTTATAACGCATCTCTTACCTTGCCGAGACGGTCGGCCTTGCTGAAGGGCTGGTAAGGCATGTCTTTAAATTGCTCCGGGATAGCGCAGGGACCCCAGCCATTGTGATTGTCCTGGATGAGTGGCGCCACGAAGTGAGCCATGGCTTAATTAGTTTCAAGTTAACGAGTTTTAATTGAGTTTAAACCCGATCCGAACGCGGGAACTTCCAGCCCCTCGTCCAAGTGTAAAAAACCACGTTGTATCAATGGAAGACCGGTAATCGATTCCGAGCGGGGAATCGCTACATTCGATCAAAGTCAAACGATACATGTTGGTTTTGACGTGGAAAGGAATCGATTATTTCGGGGGTTTGGATCGATGTTGCAACAGAGTGAACAAGTGAGCTTGCAAGCGCCTCTCTCTTACACTGGCTCCTATCTCTAACACTGGCTCCTATCTCTAACACTGGCTCCTATCTCTAACACTGGCTCCTATCTCTAACACTGGCTCCTATCTCTAACACTGGCTCCTATCTCAAACATTGACTGGCTCCTATCTCTAACACTGTCTCCTATCTCTAACACTGGCTCCTATCACTAACACTGGCTCCTATCTGTGTCCTATCTCGAACATTGGCTCCTATCTCTAACACTGGCTCCTATCTCTAACATTGGCTCCTATCGCTAACGTTGTCTTATGTCTCTAACATTGGCTGCTATCTCAAGATAGATGTTTATTGTTACTTCATAAAGTACCCAGTGAGCTTGCAAGCTCTGGATCCGGGATTTGTGAGATACAGCAAATGTGATGAGAATCGCTCTCGACAGCTACTCTTTTGGGATAGCCGTGTTGGTGAGCGTTCCTCCCCCACATTGCAGGAGGCATCATCAGGCTGATGAGTGGTTGAACAGAAGCTGTGCGTCGACATCTGAGGTTCTGCACCTTTGTGTGTCTCGTGATCAGAGGGTGCAGGCTGCTTGCACCTGGGACCATTCATTCATTCGACCGCCGGCTCTCAGCCTTCTGCATCTCAACGCCCACTCGGTTCTGGTCTCCACAGACCACCAGATGGCGCTTGCGGCCCACTGATGGGTCTCCACCCCACCGGTTTAAAACGGCCACATTCGCCTGAAGATGATCCCAGCAATGATGGAAGTGAGGACCTCTTGATGACAATTTAATCCGCCGCGGCAGTTTTCCCATAACGTTTGAATACAACAGTTTTTACATTCATTGGCTGTTAAAACAGGCGTTGAGGAGATATTCATAGGCCACTTATTTAAAATCTCATCTCATCTCATTATCTGAAACCGCTTAATCCTATATAGGGTCACGGTGAAGCCGGAGCCTATCCCGGAAACATAGGGCGTAAGGCAGGAATACACCCGACGACGGGACGCCGGTCCATCGCCGGGCATTGCGGGACAATTTTAGTCTGCGAGCCAATCAACCTATCCAGGAGCATGCTTTTGGACTGTGGGAGGAAACCGGAGTACCCGGCGAAAACCCACGCGGACACGGGGAGAGCATGCAAACTCCACACAGAAAGGCACCGGAGCCGAGAGACTCGAACCCGGGACCTTCTTGCTGTGAGGCGTCAGCGCTAACCACTGGGCCACCGCGCCAAATATATCTCATCTCAATGTCAGAAACTGCTTAGGCCTGTACAGGGTTGCGGTGAGCCAGAGCCTATCCCAGCAGACACAGGGCGCAATGGGACGCCAGTCCATCACCGGACACTGCGAGCAATTTAATCTGCAAGCCAATTAACTTATGCAGCATGTTTTTTGGATTGTGGGAGGAAACCGGAGTGCTTAGCGAAAACCCACGTGGACACAGGGAGAGAACATGCAAACTCCACACAGAGAGGCCGTATTTAAAATATAACGCTTAAAATAAAGTATGAATCCGTGACCTTTGCGGTTTTTGTATTTTACTTTTATTGCTTAAAACACAATTGGTATTTTAAATTTGCCCACACTGACATTTGTAACAATTTACCAAACTCCATACCAGCACACAAGGAGACCGGGTCTCAGGATCTTGAGACTCGGCTCCAGGAGACCAGATCTCAGTGTCTTGAGTCTCGGCCCCAGGAGACCGGGTCTCAACTTGAGACTCGGCTCCAGGAGACCGGGTCTCAGGGTCTTGAGACTCGGCTCCAGGAGACCGGGTCTCAGGGTCTTGAGTCTCGGCTCCAGGAGACCGAGTCTCAACTTGAGACTCGGCTCCAGGAGACCGGGTCTAAGGGTCTTGAGTCTCGGCTCCAGGAGACCGGGTCTCAACTTGAGACTCGGCTCCAGGAACCCAGACCCCAAAGTCAGAATGCACGGCTTTAAGACATCACGATCGTCACCGTTTATTCACTGGCAACATCAACTGAAAAAACACCCAATATTTTTTTACGATATTTCCCAGAGCCACAATTTTAAAGTAAGCATTCCCCCAAAACAATAAATTATAAAGTCTCAATTTTATTTAAGTATATGCATATATTACAGTAACAGCCATTGTTTTTTAATTTCAAATCATTATTAATATTGTGCCATCATTAATAACTCACAGGCGACAACGACTGATATCAGGAGATGACAGCTATACCGGGTCAATGTCTCTGACAAGGCCATTGTGATCCCTTGAGACCGAGTGACCGATCCATCACCGCAAACGCTACAAAACTACAAAACCGCCCGAAGCAGCCGTTTAATGCTTGTCATAGAGTTGGTGTCAGGGTTAAAATGATTGATACAAGCTAGGGGTTAGACTTGGAGTTAATGGGTTCGGGTTTAGGGAATGAGATCGGAGATAAGGTTCGAGGTGGGAGCTAGATGTTTGAGTAAGGGTTAAGTGTACGATGAGACCGGGGTTTAGGTCACAGTCAAGTGTAAGGGTTACTTTGCGGGTTAACGTTAGGAGTTAAGTTAGTTAGACTTACGTTATGTAACAGGTTATGGTTGTAATTTGTTAATGTCAGTGACAGTCAGTGGTTGGTGCTCAGGAAATGTTTAGGGCTATGGGTGCAGATATGATTTACGTTCATGGATTTAGGCTAGGGTGAGTGGGTTTGGGGTTTGGGGTTTTGGGCTAAGGTTAATGGCAGCAGGAGCGTTAGGGTTAAGGTTAGGCTAAGGTGTAAGTGTACCAATGGGGGTTAGCAGTTTAAGGCTAAGGTTAGAGTCACAGAGAGAGGTACAGTTAAGGTTAAGGCCAGGGTTAGGGCTAGGTTAGGGCTTGTAATTGAGTGTGCAGGGTTAGGATTAGGTTAGGGCTAGTGAACATGTCAGGTTAGGGCTAGATTGGTACAGGAGTTTGGAAGATGAGTGTTACGTTAAGGTTAGTGATTGTGGAGGGTTAGTGATTGTGGAGGGTTAGTGATTGTGGAAGGTTAGTGAGTGTGGAGGGTTAGTGAGTGTGGAGGGTTAGTGAGTATGGCGGGTTAGTGAGTGTAGAGGGTTAGTGAGTGTAGAGGGTTTTTGAGTGTGGAGCGTTAGTGAGTGTCGAGGGTTAGTGAGTGTGGAGCGTTAGTGAGTGTAGAAGGTTAGTGAGTGTGGAGGGTTAGTGAGTGTGGAGGGTTAGTGATTGTGGAGAGTTAGTGATTGTGGAAGGTTAGTGAGTGTGGAGGGTTAGTGAGTGTGGAGGGTTAGTGAGTATGGCGGGTTAATGAGTGTAGAGGGTTAGTGAGTGTAGAGGGTTTTTGAGTGTGGAGCGTTAGTGAGTGTCGAGGGTTAGTGAGTGTGGAAGGTAAGTGAGTGTGGAGGGTTAGTGAGTGTGGAGCGTTAGTGAGTATGGAGCGTTAGTGAGTGTAGAAGGTTAGTGAGTGTGGAG
>JAZEWT010000014.1:939495-952518 GCA_036362905.1 Mordacia mordax
CGCCGCTCACTGCGCTACCTCCCCACCGAGTCTCCTCGGCGCGGGTGAGCGACGTTGGGATTCACCCTGCCCGGCTTGTCAGACAAAGACACAGCTCCCCCGCATAGCCTCGATGTGCCGTCGAGGCAAGTGCTGTTGGCGAGCGAGCAGGGCTCTCTGAACGTCGAGGGGGGTGGCTCGCTGAGCAGTGCCACGCTCGCCCGACCGTCTTTGTATCTCTCTCCCGTCGCACCAGCGACTCGTTTAAGGCCGAGTCGATTTACGGCGAGGCACCAAGATCCTGGTACAGCTCCAATGTGGGTAACAACCCTGCCTTGCGCCCTGTGTCTGCAGGGTTAGGTTCCGCCTACCGCGACTGTGTGCAGGAGTGGGCGGGGGTCGGTGATTGTTGCGATGTTTATCGTGAGCGGGACTCAAACTGGTGTGGCCAGGTTCTTAGGACAATGCGCTAACCGCGGCGCCACCGCTCCCCGTGCACGCACATGCACGGGCTTGTTGCTCACGACAGTCACCAGCAACACATACCACGTATGCAACGTGTCTGTGTGTGTGTATCTGTGTGTGTGTCTGTCTGTGTCTGTGTGTGTGTCTGTCTGTGTCTGTGTGTCTGTGTGTATGTGTCTGTGTGTGCGTGTCTGTGTGTGTCTGTCTCTGTGTGTGTGTCTATGTGTGTGTGTGTCTGTGTGTATGTCTGTGTGTGTGTCTGTATGTATGTCTGTCTGTGTGTGTGTCTGTGTGTGTCTATCTGTGTGTGTGTCTGTGTGTCTGTCTGTGTGTCTGTTTATATGTCTGTGTGCTGTGTGTCTGTCTGTGTGTGTGCCTGTGTTGAATGTATGTCTGTGTGTGTGTCTGCGTGTGTGTCTGTGTGTCTGTGTGTGTGTCTGTGTGTGTGTCTGTGTGTGTGTCTGTGTGTGTGTCTGTCTGTCTGTGTGTGTCTGTGTGTGTCTATCTGTGTGTGTCTGTGTGTCTGTCTGTGTGTCTGTTTATATGTCTGTGTGCTGTGTGTCTGTCTGTGTGTGTGCCTGTGTTGAATGTATGTCTGTGTGTGTGTGTGTCTGCGTGTGTGTCTGTGTGTATGTCTGTGTGTGTGTCCATCTTTGTGTGTCTCTGTGTCTGTCTGTCCGTGCGTGTCTATGTGTGGCAGAGAGTGGGGAGCGGTGGCGCAGCGATTAGCGCGCTGGCCTACAAACCCGGCGACCCGAGTTCGAATTCCACTCAATGGCCAACACCAGTGACGATTTTCTGAACCGGTCCCGTGTATCCCCTAGGTATACTCAGCCTCAAATGAGTACCTGGTGCAGTGTGTAAACATTGCCACTAGGGAGACAAAGGCGGCCGGGTGTGGTGCTGGTCACCCACCCCCTCATATGCCGGCCGGGTCGACCTTCGAAGGTGTTCGCTAACACCACTTGACCCTACACTCTGTTAAGGCTATACGGGGGACTTTTGTCTTTGTGTAATAGAGAGCGGTGGCGCAGCGGTTAGCGCGCTGCGCGATGAACGCCGCGACTCCCCCCCCCTCCCGCCCCCCTGGCAGACCCAGGTCGCGAGGCAGGGCTGTACCGAGGATGGGAGGCCAGTCCATCGCAGGGCACCGAGGGTGATCTCGTCAGCAGGCAGACAACAACCGATACTTCAGGAGCAACGTGTGTCTGGACTGCGGGCGGAAACCGGAGTACCCGCGGTGGGTGGGTGAATGACAGCAGTACATGTTTGGAACTGCGGGGGGTGGGGGTGCAACCGGAGTACCCGACGACCAAACCCCACGCGGAGCTGATTGTTGAGCGATCGCGTGGGTGCGCGAGTGACGGCAACGTTGTCCTAATCCTGTGACGATGATGATGACGACGACGATGAAAGCGGAGTACCCGGCGAGACGCTCGATTCGTTCGCCCGGCTCTACTCACTGCTCTTGGTCTCCGGCGGGAGCTTCACCAGAAGTCTGCTCACGCACTCCAGGTCGCCCCTCTGCACGGCTCTCCAGAGCTCGTCTTCCTGGCCCATGCCCGTGTCCTCACTGTGGGCACACAGAGACCCCCGCCCCGTGTAGCCTCAACGCACGGTGCGGTCGGGTGCCGCTAGCGAGCAGCGCCCGTGAAGGTGGTGCTGGTCACCCACGACAGGGTGGGTGACCAGCACCACACCCGGCCGCCTTTGTCTCCCTGGTGGCGATGTTTACACTCTGCACCAGGTACTCGTTTAATCTCATCTCAGTGTCAGAAACCGCTCAGTTCTGTACAGGGTCGCGGTGAGCCGGAGCCTATCCCGGCAGACACAGGGCGCAAGGTAGGGATATACCCACGATGGGACGCCAGTCCATCACCGGGCACTGCGGGCAATTTAGTCTGCGAGCCAATTAACATATGCAGCAACGTGTTTTTTGGACTGTGGGAGGAAACCGGAGTGCCCGGCGAAAACCCACGCGGACACGGGGAGAGAAGCTCGCAAACGCCACGCAGAAAGTGAAGCGCTTTTTGACCCACGGGTGAAAAGCGCTCTATAAATGCAAATATTATTATAAGAAGAGAATATCAGCAACAACGTTTTGTTGGTTACGTGAACGCTTTTTGTATAGCGCTGCCTCTTGCAATGCTGTTTCAACGCGGCTGAGTCGACCTAAGGGGAGGCCCAGGACCGGTTCCGAAAATCGTCACTGGTGTTGGCCGTGAGTGGGAATCGAACTCTGGTCGCCGGGTTTGTAGCCCAACGCGCTAACCGCTGCGCCACCGCTCCCCACAGTGAACACACACACACACACAGTCACCGGCGAGACACGGAACGTGATGAAAAGAGATCCTTCAAACATTAAAATAACCGTGGGTGTTGTGATACAGGAGCGTACTTGTATTCCGCGTGGGTATACGGGTGTTGGGAACGCTGCTGACGAAGACCTCAAACGTGGGAGGCGAAACGTCGCGAAGGAGAGAGGAGTGACGCTCAGTGACACAGCTATCCCGAAAGAGCGGCTCTTATACTCTGTTTTCCTCCCACAGTCCAAGCACACACTGCTGCTTCCGAGGGTAATTGAGCTGTTGACTAAATCACCCCCGATGCCCTGCGATGGACTGGCGTCCCAGCATTGGACAACAGCCCTGCCTTGCGCCCTGCGTCTGCCGGGATAGGCTCCGGCTTACCCCGACGGTGTTAGAACGGGCACTGATGGTGTCAATACGTACAGCGTTCGTGTTAAGCCAGGTTCGTACGTACATAATAATAACGTGACCATTTACAGCTTGACGAACGTAAACATGCACAGTTCACACGCACGCACACGTTTATAAAAACTGGGTTCTCAAGTACAGCAAGTTGATGCTTGCAGTGCCGTCAAAACATAGCTGCACGTGTGTATAACGCGTGTCCAAGGGGCTTCTCAACCTTCTACACCTCAAAGCCCACTCAGGTTGGGTCTCCACGGACCACTAAGTGGCGCTCGCAGCCCACTGATGGGACGCGACCCCACCGCTTGAAAAGATCATCCGTAGACTTCAACGTTAAATCCTCACATAGACTCCAATGTTAAATCTACCCATATACTTCAATTTTAAATCCTCCCATAGACTTCAATGTTAAATCCTCCCAGAGAATTCTATGTTAAATCCACCCATATACTTCAATGTTAATCCTCTCATGGACTTCAATGTTAAATCCTCCCAGAGACTGCAATGTTAAATCCACCCAGATACTTCAACGTTAAATCCTCCCATAGACTTCAATGTTAAATCCTCCCATAGACTTCAATGTTAAATCCTCCCATAGACTTCAATGTTAAATCCTCCCATAGACTTCAATGTAAAATCCACCCATAGATTCCAATGTTAAATCCTACCATAATAATACTAATTGCATTTCTAGAGCACTTTTAACCCGAGGGTCACAAAGCGCTGCACAGAGCTGCGGAGAGAACGTCATGTCAGCAACAACAACGACATAAGAACAGCAAATCAGCAACAACAACAATAACGTTTGATTTCAATGCTAGATTCAACCATAAGACCTCAATGTTAAAATCTCCCATTGGCCAGGTGTATCTCAATCTTTCGCACTAAGTGGCGCTCGCAGCCCACTGATGGGTCGCGACCTCACCGGTTGAAAATAGCGGACATAGCAATTGGCCCACAGTTAACATTGAACCAATTGGAGTCAACATTAGGACAATTTTCGGCCAAAGTTCTCATGTTTAATGGGACGTGCGCACTGAAAACGAAATCATCTCGGCGCGGTGGCACGCGTCCACTAGAACACGGCGCCTGTGCCAGGCTGGGTGCACTTTGAGGCTGTCGTGCGAAGCTTGGAAGGCTCGATATGTGACAGGTTACGGGATCGTAGCCACGTGTTATGAGTTGACGCGGGTGACTGGTATTTACAAAAAAAAATAAGACAAAGATCCCCCGTGTAGCCTTGACAGATAGTACGGTCAAGTGCCGTTAGTGAGTAGCGCCTGTGAAGGTCGACACGGCACACGAAGAAGTGAGTGACCAGCACCACGCCCGGCCGCCTTTGTCTCCCTACTGGTGATGTTTACTGTACACCGCACTCGGCACTAAATTGACGCTGAGTCGAGCCAGGTCAGGTCCAGGACCGGTTTGGAATCGAACTCGGGTCACAGCCGGGTTTCGAGCAGCAGCAGAGAACCCGCGCAGCAGCGGTTACATCCGTGACTCACAGAGGAAATCGTGCCCTCGGCGGTTCGACACCCGACGCGGGGGGCGGCTTTATATTCTCTCTGCCAGTCCTCAGTGGGTTTCCTCCGGGTTCTCCGGTTTCCTCCCACAGCTCAAGATAACACTGTAATGCGTAGAACGCACTGTGTGGCAGGTGTTGGCGCCGGCTGCCTGCATGGCTGCCTTCCCGTCGCCTCTCTGTGGCTCCCTCGCTCGGTATCTATGATGATGTGAGTCGCCCTGGAAAAAGGTATTTGCTAAATAATGAGTAATGATAATAGCCCAGCGCACTAGCAGCCGAGCCACCGCTCCCCATATGCACATACACACATACACACATGCCAACGCGCGCGCACACACACACACACAAACCACACACACCCGCTCACGCACACGCGTACCTGCCTACACACGCCACCTGTCTGCGCACAAAGACAAAGGTCCCCCGTATAGCCTAAACAGACTGTACGGTCAAGTGGTGTTAGTGAGCCGTGCCTATGAAGGCCGACACGGGGCACACGAGGTGGGTGACCAGCACCACGCCCGGCCGCCTTTGTTTCCCTAGTGGCCGATGTTTACTGCACACCGAATTAGGTACTCATTTGAGGCTGAGCCGACCTAGGGGGATGCGCATGAACCGGTTCAAAAAAACCGTCACTAACGTTGGCGGCCGTGAGCGGGAATCGGTGTTTTGCAGCCCGGCGCGCTAACAGCTGCACCACCGCTCCCCCCATGTACTCACGCGTGCAGTCACACGCACACACGTACACTGTCACACGCACACACGTACACTGTCACACGCACACACGTACACTGTCACACGCACACACACACACTACGCACACGTGGCAGCCTACCTGTCTCTTGAAGCCTCTCCGCTTGTCTGCGCACACATGCACCCGAGCACTTCACCTGTGGCGCTTAAGTCACGCCCAGTCACCTCTGCGTGACGGTGACATCACCTCGGGACCCGTGACAGGCTAGGTGTACCTCGAGGCCTTGCACGGAGATTACATACAGGGGCACAGCCGCACACACACGCGCGCGTATACCCACCAACGCACACGCACACTCACCCACGAACACACCAACCTACCCACGTCGCGGGTGGGTGACCAGCACCACGCCCGGCCGCCTTTGTCTCCCTAGTGACAATATTTTCACACTGCACGAGGTACTCATTTGAGGCTGAGTCGACCTAGGGGAGACCTACCTATACACCCACGCACACACCACGTACACGCGGCACCATGCAACGCTTGTCGATAACGTAGCGTTTGCGCACTTAATGAGAGTCGCTCTGCATAGCTGCTTTCAGGAAAGCCGTGTCACTGGGCGCTCCTCTCTATAGTCCATGTATATAGGTTATAGTCTGTACATACAGTCTATAATAATACTTGCATTCATAGAGCGCTTTTCACCCGAGGGCCACAAAGCGCTGCACAGAGCTGCGGAGAGAACGGCTCGTCAACAGCAACGGCACCGGAATGGAACATCAGGAACGATGAATGTTTTTTTCCATAAGTAGTCTATAGTCTATACATACAGTCTATAGCCGTGTCACTGAGCGCTTTGCCTCTCTATAGTCTATAAATACAGTTTATACATACAGTCTATAGTCTATACAGTCTATAGCCGTGTCACTGAGCGCTCTCCCTCTATATAGTCTGTACATACAGTCTATAGTCTATACATACAGTCTATAGCCGTGTCACTGAGCGCTCTCCCTCTCTATAGTCTGTACATACAGTCTATAGTCTATACATAGTCTATAGTGTATACGTACAGTCTATAGTCTATACATACAGTCTACAGCCGTGTCACTGAGCACATCGCCTCTCTATAGTCTATACATAGTCTACAGTGTATAAGTAGTCTATAGTCTATACATACAGTCTATAGTGTATATATGTTCAGTATATAGTCTATAATACAGTCTATAGTCTATACGTAGTCTATAGTCTATACATGTAGTCTATAGTCTATACATACAGTCTATAGTGTATATATGTTCAGTATATAGTTTATAATACAGTCTATAGTCTATACGTAGTCTATAGTCTATACGTAGTCTAATTTATACATACAGTCTGTAGTGTATACGTACAATCTAGTCTATACAGTCTATAACCGTGTCACTGAGCACTGTCCGACGCCTGAAGCCCACGGAACACCATGCCCTTTATGTGAATCCACTGCTGGATGGGCACTTCCCCACGCCTTGTGGATTGTGGCAGAGTTGCACAACCATACTTCCCCACCGTCGTCAATGCGAGTTTGTCGAAGGCGTGAGCATTGACCTGGGAGCATAGAACTACAGTACAACGGTAGAATACCTATTGCCTACACTGCCCTCTGATGGCCAGAATATCGCAGTTCTCATCTCACTGTGAAACTGCTTAGTCCTGTACAGGGTCGCGGTGAGCCGGAGCCTATCCCGGCAGACACAGGGCGCAAGGCAGAGATATACCCACAATGGGACGCCAGTCCATCACCAAGCACCGCGGGCAATTTAGTCTGCAAGCCAATTAACCTATGCAGCAGCATGGTTTTTGGACTGTGGGAGGAAACCGGAGTGCCCGGCGAAAACCCACGCGGACACAAGAAGAGAACTCGCAAACTCCCACACAGAAAGCAGCACCCGAGCCGAGATTCGAACCCAGCTCCTTCTTGCTGTGAGGCGACAGCGCTACCCACTGGGCCACCGTGCCGCCCAATATCGCACTTGTTAAACCGATTAATTTTTTTTTATAGTGTACAATGTTGCATTTGGTCAGTTCAGGAATCCCGCATCCAGAGCTTGCAAGCTCACTGGGTAGTCTCTGCTGTAATAATAATGAACACCTACCTATATAATGTTGGAGATAGGAGTCAGTGTTAGTCACATGAGCCAGTGTTAGAGATCGGAGCCAGTGTTAGAGATAGGAGCCAGTGCTAGTGACATGAGCCAGTGTTAGAGATCGGAGCCAGTGCTAGTGACATGAGCCAGTGTTAAAGATAGGAGTCAGTGTTAGAGATAGGAGCCATTGTTAGAAATAGGAGCCAGTGTTAGAGATAGGAGCCAGTGTTAGAGATCGGAGCCAGTGTTAGATATAGGAGTCAGTGTTAGAGATAGGAGCCATTGTTAGAGATAGGAGCCAGTGTTAGAGATAGGAGCCAGTGCTAGTGACATAAGCCAGTGTTAAAGATAGGAGTCAGTGTTAGAGATAGGAGCCATTGTTGGAGATATGAGCCAGTGTTAGAGATCGGAGCCAGTGTTAGAGACAAGAGCCAGTGTTGTATCTCAGGAATCCCGGATCCAGAGCTTGCAAGCTCACTGGGTACTTTCTGCTGTAACAATCATAAACATCCATCCGATGGTGGTTTCTGTAACAGCATTATGAAGCCACTGGGCCAACATTGCCAAACCGGGTCTGCTTTTCTCAGTCAGAACCGCCATCACGAGCTGCTCTCTCGGGACAGCCGCGCTGAGCGAGGAGGAGGAGCGCTCAGTGACACGGCTGCTATCCCGAAAGAGCAGCTCTCGAGGTCGAGCCGAGGGGAAGCCACACGGACACGTGCCAGTCTGTGGGGCGGCGGCGCGGCGCTGCAGTGAGCAGCTCCTCACACCACGTGAATGAGTCAGCGAGTCGGTCAATCAGTGTCAGGGTGAGTAGTGGCTTAGTGAATGACTCCGTGAATGACTCGATAACTGAGTGGGTGGGTGGGGGGGGCGGGGATAAATGATTTAAAAAAATCAAGAGGCATTTATCATTTCCGCAATGACTATTTAGATCTTAAAACACCAACGAGACACCTTTCACAAAGTCACGTTTGCAACAACACAGAAACAACGCAGACGTGTGGCAAAACGTCGTTATTGTTATTGAGCAGACGCCCTTGTCTAGGGCGACTCACATTCATCACAGAGGCCGAGCGAGGGAAGCACAGAGAGGCGAGGGGAAGGCAGCCATGTAGTCAGCTGGCGTGCAAACAAAAAAGCTGTGATAATGTATGCATTGTGTGGCGGTGCGGTGGTGGCCCAGTGGGAGGCGCTGTCGCCTCACAGCAAGAATGACCCCGGTTCGAATCTCGGCTCGGGTACCTTTGTGTGTGGGAGTTTGCGAGTTCTCTCCCCGTGTCCGCGTGGGTTTTCGCCGGGCACTCCGGTTTCCTCCCACAGTCCAAAAAACATGTCGCTGCATAGGTTCATTGGCTCGCAGACTAAATTGCCCACGATTGGACGCCAGTCCATCGTGGGCCCGTAGTGCCCGGTTATGGACTGGCGTCCTATCGTGGCTATATCCCTGTCTTGCGCCCTGTGTCTGCCAAGATAGGCTCCGGCTCACTGCGACCCACTACAGGACTCAGCGGTTTCTGACAGTGAGATGAGATGAGTAGCTTAGGTCGAGCTTTTAAGTTCACAGGCACTTTGGTTGGAAGTACCCAGAAATGTTAAAACCTCTTCTCGTATAAGATTACAACAGGTTTTACCGTATCTGGCGATTATGCAGGTATTAAGATCTTAACACCTGCATAATCGCCAGATACGGTACTGGCAAAAAGTACCCATAGCGTTAACAGCTCCACCTAAGCTTTAAAGCATTGAGGCCGCATTGTCCTGAGCTGACTGCCTTTTGGCAACGGTTGACACCGGCAAATAGGCTCAAAAGGAAGCCACTGCCTGGTGAAGGTCAGTCAGTTGAACGACAATGCATAGGTTATCAAAGCTACCTGTTTACATACTTTGCCACTAGTATGTGTGACTTTTGCAAACTGGACGCATTGTAAAATGCGTCGATTGTGGTGTTTGGGATCTTAACACCTGCATAATCGCCAGATACGGTAAAACCTGTTGTAATCTGGCGATTATGCAGGTGTTTTACCGTATCTGGCGATTATGTAGGTGTTAAGATATAATCGCCAGATACGGTAAAACCTGTTGTAATCTTATATATGTATACTGGCAAAAAAGTATCTCTTCTCGTTTTCAAATCTTAGCACCGGGCGGACACACAAAAGCTCCCCATCGAGGCAGTGAATGATTGATCTGGAAAGGTGCAAACTGGATGTGTGGGTTCCTGCAAGGCTGGGGGCCAGTTTCTAACGACCGCGAGGAATGTTTGAAAGGTGACCTGCAAGGTGTGTGAGAGCATGAAGGCGTCTGGATCGGTCCCGTGACCACCTGTCAGCGAAGCACTTGACACTTCACGTGATGGCCTCAGCGTGCACCTGGCCTGGCACAGGCGCCGTGGGGACGTCACCGCCACTTATATGGCGAACGGCGCTTGCTGTTGACGATATTTGGGTTGACAGGCAGAAGCGTGCCATTGGACGGTGGCCCAGTGAGTAGCGCTCTCGCCTCACAGCAAGAAGGTCCCGGGTTCGAATCTCGCCTCGGGTGCTGCTTTCTCTGTGGAGTTTGCATGTTCTCCCCGTGTCCGCGTGGGTTTTCGGCGGGCACTCCGGTTACCTCCCACAGTCCAAAAAACATGCTGCTGCATAAGTTAATTGGCTTGCCAGACTAAATTGCCCTCAGTGCCCGGTGATAGACTGGCGTCCCATTGCGAGTGTACCCCTGTCTCGCGCCCTGTGTCTGCCGGGATAGGCTCCGGCTCACCGCGACCCTGTACAGGACTAAGCGGTTTCTAAC
This sequence comes from Mordacia mordax, assembly GCA_036362905.1. NCBI lineage: Eukaryota > Metazoa > Chordata > Hyperoartia > Petromyzontiformes > Petromyzontidae > Mordacia > Mordacia mordax. Next base: position 949,789 of record JAZEWT010000014.1, read on the forward strand.
GATGAGATGAGATTATTATTCACAAGCACAAATTATAACCGTACTTATTTTCAAAACCAGTTTCAGTTAAATAACAAAAGCTCCTGTCACGGTGACAAACCGTTGAAGCAGCTTTTATTTCTGTACAAAAAGAGAACACAAAAGTACACAAAAGTAGACAAACGATGCCTGCGGGTTGTTACACAACGGAACAGCGGTCCGACCACAGGATCAGTTCAGTGTCAGTACTCGCTTAATCCTGTACAGAGTCGCGGGGATCGCAACCTATCTCGGCAGACACAGGGCGCAAGGCGGGGCAATACCAAGGATGTGACGCCAGTACGTCGCAGGGCACTGGGGGCAATTTACTCAGCAGGACGATTAACCTAGGCGGCAGCACATATTTGGACGGTGGGGGGAAACCGGAGTACTAGGGCTTAAACCCACGTGCACACGGGAGAGAGAGAAGTCATAAACTCTGCACAGAAAAGCACCCGAGCCGGGAATAGAACCCGGAACCTCTTGCTGAGAGGCGACCGTGCTCGTGGAACATAAGTGAATGGGATGAGAAGTATGAGGAGTGCGGTGAGTAGCGGTGAGTAGCGGTGAGTGGTGCCGCCTACCTCACAGCAAGAAGGTCCCGTGTTCGACTCCCGGCTCGAGTGCCTTCTGTGCAGAGTTTGCATCTCCCTCTCTCTCCTCGTGTCCACGTGGGTTTCCGCCGGGTACTCTAGTTTCCTCGCACAGCCTAAAGACCTAAAGACACGCTGCTGCCAAAAAGACACGTCAGCAGGACAGTTAATTGCCCCGATGACTAAATTGCATCCGGTGTCCTGGAATGTCGCAACTTGCATACCCCTCCCCGCTGGACAACTGCTAAAAAGAGCTACCTAGCTCAACGGTTCAATGGTTCGCTCCTGCTTAAAAATAAAATTGACAGCTCTTCCACTGAGCAGAACGGTGACATAAATAAATTGGTGAAACGTGCCTGGTCAGGAATACTTCTTGCTACTTCGCTTTAACAATAATTTTACGAGTTATTTTATGCACTTCACTGATTCACAGTCATTATTTTAATTGAGTTATTATAATGTCGTTGTTGCTGACATGCCGTGCTCTCCACAGCTCTGTGCAGCGCTTTGTGACCCTTGCGTGAAAGGCGTTTTAGGATTGCAAATATAATCATTATTATATTGGATCATTTTGATTGGATGGCGGCACGGTGGCCCAGTGGGTAGCGGCGCTGTCGCCTCCTCACAGCAGGAAGGTCCCGGGTTCGAATCTCGTCTCGGGCACCTTTCCATGTGGAGTTTGCGAGTTCTCTTCCCGTGTCCGCGTGGGTTTTCGCCGGGCACTCCGGTTTCCTCCCACGGTCCAAAAAACATGCTGCTGCATAAGTTAATTGGCTTGCAGACTAAATTGCCCGCAGTGCCTGGTGATAGACTGGCGTCCCATCGTGGGCATATCCATACCTTGCGCCCTGTGTCTGCCGGGATAGGCTCCGGCTCACCGCGACCCCGTACAGGAATAAGCGGTTTCTGACAATGAGATGAGATGAGATTCATTTAGATTTGTACAGTCGCGCCTTTCACTCAGAGGTCCCAATGTGTTGCAGGAAAGAGAGGTAGGGAAGGGAGAGGGGGCAGGCAGCCAAACGGTCAGCTGACGCCAACATTTGACAGACACTGCGTCCTGTGTATCGCGGTGTTATCGACCGATTGGTTAATGAATGTTTAGTTGTGGGAGGAAAGCGGAGAACCTGGAGGAGATACACGCTGACGAGGTAGAGAGAGAGAGAACATGCACTCCACCTCACTGAAAAGAGCCTGAGGTGGGAATCGAACCTCCTCGGGCAGGGGATTCTCTCTATGAGGAGGAGGCGCGGATGTGACCTCTGCACAGACTCCCTGGTAGGAGTCGAGATAGGAGCCAGTGTTAGATATAGGAGCCAGTGTTAGAGATAGGAGTCAGTGCTCGAGCTAGGAATCGAAGTCTCGGGCAGGACCTTCTTTCTGCGAGTAGGAGCGGATATTACGACCGCGTGAAACCATCGACACCTTCTTATGCTTTATCATCACGGCGTGCCGTGGTCTCTCCGCTGCTAGATGAAGGCTGCCCCACGCCATCACTATCCCACACAGCCCTGTGATGCAACACGACTATTACCCCCCCCATCACCACCGTCGTGACGAGCGCCACCGTAATGAGCCGTCCTACAGAAGGGCACTGGGATTCGTCGGTGTGGCTGTCCTGGCGAGGAACTAGCGTCCTGTATCGGGGCACAGCCCTACCATAACGAAGGTCCCCCGTTCAGACATTGCAGACTGAAGGGTCAAGTGCGGTTCGCGAGCAGCGCCTGTGAAGGTGGACGGGGCACACTACGGGGGTGGGTGGCCAGCATCACGCAGAGTCAACCGATTCAGAAAACTGCCACTGGTGTTGGTGGTGGCCGTGAGCGGGAATCCAACTCGGGTGACCGGGCTCGCGATGCGACCGCTGCACCACCGCTCCCCATCGGCACCGCCACCGCAAAGCTCCCCGTATAGCTTGAACGGACTATTGGGTCAAGTGCTGTAAGCGAGCGGCGCCCGTGAAGGCTGGCACGGCACACGTGCAGCAAGCGGTTGTCAGCACCACGCCCGGCCGCCAGATCCACCAACACCATCACCACCACTACCATTAACCATTACCACCACCATCACCTCCACCTCCACCACCACTACCACCATTGTCACCACCTTCACCACCACC
>JAZEWT010000014.1:985451-1009418 GCA_036362905.1 Mordacia mordax
GAGCCGAGAGACTCGAACCCGGGACCTTCTTGCTGTGAGGCGTCAGCGCTAACCGCTGGGGCCACCGCGCCGTGCGCCCGTGAACAACAACTGTTCAGAAGAACTCTTGAAGCGCACGTAGGTGTCGGCTGGCGCAGGTGATGGCGCTGCAAGGCAGCGGGCGCTCGTCTCCTGCCTACGCTTGCTCGTTGCGATGGAACCGCATCGTCGTGCGCGCCTCCTCGTCTCGGGTGACCGCGTGCATCGCGCTCGCGGCTTGTAACTTGCTCACCCCACCACGCTGGTGGACAGCTGTTAAACAACAACAAAATTCGTGTGTTTTTTTTTTCTTAAAACAAACGCTTCGTCCCGGATTAAAGAGAGACCGGACGAACCACGCTCGCTCACCAAAGACAAAGATCCCCCGTGTAGCCTTAACAGGCTGTAGGGTCAAGTGCCGCGGCGCACGAGGGGGGTGGGTGACCAGCGTAACGCTCGGACGCCTCTTGTCTCCCCAGTGGCAATGTTTACACGCTGCGCTAGGTACTCATTTGAGGCTGGGCCGAGTCGACCTAGGAGAGGCCCAGGACCAGTTCAGAATGTGGGCACTGGTGCGGGCCGTGAGCGGGATTCGAACTCGGGTGGCAGCTCACCACTCACGCACTCGCACACAACTGCCACACAACGCACCGCTCTCGCTCACGGTCTCTAATAGTCATAGCATTCATAGAGAGCCTTTCACCCGAGGGTCACAAAGTGCTGCACAGAGCTGTGCAGAGAACGATATGTCGACAACATCGGAGCGGTTCAATTGAAAGTCAACTAATGGCTATAATCCCGGCGATGGACCGGCGTCCCGTCGTCGGGTGTATTCCTGCCTTACGCCCTGTGTTTCCGGGATAGGCTCCGGCTTCACCGTGACCCTATATAGGATTAAGCGGTTTCAGATAATGAGTAATGGCTATAATTTAGATAAGGACATAACGTAAGCGATAAATATAATTGTTCACTTGAGGTGGAAGGGGAGCCGTTCAGCTATGTAGCTCTTTTTAACAGTTGTCCAGTGGGGAGCAAGTTAGTCTGCAGCACAATTAACCTAGGCAAGCATATCTTTGGACTGTGGGATGAAGCCTGAGTACCCGGCGAAAATTCACGGGCAGAACGTGGAAACGCCAGACTGCAAGGCATCAGCCGAGCCAGGCGTGCGACTCAGTTGCTTGCTGTGAGGCAGCAGCGCTACTAAAATGCGCCCCCCAATGCCACCCCCCTTTCACCTATGGCTTATTTATAATAATAATAATAATTGCATTTATAGAGCCCTTTTCACCCGAGGATCAGAGCGCTGCGGAGAGAACGGTACAACAACGACGATATCAACGGCAAATCAGCAACACATTTTTTGGGGGTTTTTTTTTACCATTGCGAGCTGTGGAGAGAACGGCATGTGAACAAAATCGGGACCGTTGAACTGAAAGTCAGATAGTAGCAACAAATTATAGGTCTTAAAATAAGCATATTTTTAAAAAGTCTTTAACAAACAAGGAAAGAATAAATGTTCCCGAGCAGGAGCAGGTGCAGGTCGGCAGGGAGCCATCATGCCGACACGACAACACTGAGCCGCATCAACACTTCGAGCGAGAGGGCTTGAAAGCCGTACGGAACAAGTGAGTCTTGAGATTTGAAGATGCCCAGGGTCTCAACTGACCGACTCTGCAATGGAAAGGAGTTCCTCCAGAGACAGGGAGCAGCGCGCGGAGAAGGCTCCGTCACCCATTGAATGGACGTGCGATGTGGGCACATACAGCAAAGCCCGTATTGGAGGATCGAAGTTGTCGTGTTGAGGATGCCTGAAGTAGGTCACGGATGTATGTGGGAGAAGCGCCAGTGAGAGCCTTGTATTTAACCAGTAGCCAGTGGAGAGACATCAGTACTTATGGATATGTGATCGTGGATGGGTGTGCGAGCTAGGACTCATTCAGCCACATTCTGCACACGTTGGAGACGATTGAACATGTAGGCAGGGGTGCCAGGGAGCAGTGCATTGCAGTGATCGATTCGCGAGGAGATGAAGATGTGTATTAGCGTCTCAGCATTAGTCGGTGACAAGATGTTGCGCAGTCTGGCTATATGTCTGAGATGGAAATAGGCTGCCTTCGTCACCTTGTTGATGCGTGTCACATTTCAACTTTATTGTCAATTCTGCATATGTACAGGACATATAGAGCATCGAAATGCCATTTCTCTCAGACCACGGTGTTGGCATATACAAGGATTGAAACACAACCACAAGGATTTTTTTAAAAAGTACTAACAGTTTTAATATTTACAAGTTAAGCTGAGCTGGGGGTCGGAGGGGCAATAACAAGGCACAGATTAAGTACAAAGACTAATAACAAATTTCGTGCAAATAGAAATATAGTGTAAATAAATATGAAAATATGTGCACGTAATATGCCATCCACAGGATGAGTAATTAGCAGCAGTTTGTTTTTGTAGTATTCTGTACAAGGTGGCGAGTGCTGAGTGTCGATGTGTGTGCGTGTGCGCGCGCGCATATATGTTTGTCGTGGAGGTGTGTGTGTGTGCATATATGTTTGTATAAAAAAAGTTATTATCGCTGGTGCTGTTGGATGTGAACGTGGTGGGATGGGTAAGTTACAGTCCAGACTTTTTGGAGGCAGAGGGGACAGAGTTCAGCATCCTGACAGCCTGATGTATATAGAGCTGTTACACAGTCTGGTGGAGCAGGCTCGGAGGCTCCGGTATCTTCCTCCAGATGGCAGGCGACTTAAGAGGCTGTGTGAGGGATGGTCGGGGTCGCTCGCAATGCTGGTGGCTTTGCGGGCTAGGCATGTGTTGTAAATATCCAGGAGAGAGGGGAGTGAGGCACCGATGATCTTCCCAGCCGCGTTCACTATGCACTGCAGGGCATTGCAGTTGAAGGCAGGGCAGCTCCAAAACTACACAGTATTGTAGTTGGTCAGAATGCTCTCAATGATGCCTCGGTAGAAGGAGCACATGATGGGTGCTGGGGCTCTTGCTCTCTTTAGCTTTTTAAGGTGATTGAGGAATCAAGAGTCACATCTGGACTCCAAACTGCCTTAGCAACTTAAATAGTCTGGTCATCAAGCATCAATTTGATAGGTTCAGCCTTGGATAACTGGTGCGGGGTTCCCACAAGCAAAACTTCAGTTTTGTCACCATTTAGTCTAATGAAATTTGAATTGAGCCAGGCCTTCACGGTTGACAGTGAGAGAACATGCAAAGACCAGACGCATTGATGATGGTTTTGCGTGGATATAGATTTTGGATGTCATCGGCATAGCAATGGTAGCTGAGATTGAGACTGCGCAGGATATGGCCAAGTGATTGTAAGTAGATGCTGAAGAGTGGGGTCGGGAACTGAACCCTGAGGAACTCCAGACGAAACGGGATGGATCTCCTGAGTTTTATCCTCCGAGGCTGACAAACTGGGTCCCGTCGGAGAGATAGGAGCCCAGCCAATGCAAGGCGGAGTCAAAGACCCCAATACCCTCCATTTGCTCAAGTAAGATTGGATGGTCAACAGTATCAAAGGTGGCGCTCCGGTCCAGGAGGACAAGAATACAAAGCAAGCCTTCATAAGCAGCGACAAGTAGATCATCAACTACTTTTACCAGAGCAGTTTCAGTACTATGGCCGAATCTGAACCCAGATTGGAAGGGATCGAGGCGGTAATTGTGAGAACGTGTTTCTGGAGTTGCGCGGCTGCTGTACGTTCAAGGATCTTGGATATGAATAGTAGATATTTTTGATGGGGTGATAATTGTCAGGAATATTGCATTTGAGGCTAGGTTTTTTAAGCCGGGGGGTAACCACCGCACATTTGAACAGTGGCAGAACGATGCTCGAGCGAAGTGAGTTATTAAACAGATTAGTGATGAAAGTGGCAAGGGATTTGAAATTTTCCCAGATGACTTTGGATGGGAAGAGGTCCAGGGAGCAGTTTGTGGGCCATGATCTGGTTATTTAAAGAAGAAACAACGGATTCCATTAACTTGGAAAGTTCCAGGCGTTTTGAGGTCGAGGTAGGTGGTGGAACATTTATTGAGGTTTTTGTGGTTGAGGCTGGGCAGATATATGGTGGGCTTCAGTTTTTTCATAGAAAAACTGAATCAACTGATCCGCCTGATCTTTATTAGTGAGGCATGGTGAGGGCGAGTGACTGGTTGGACGAAGGAACTGATTAATGGTCGAGAAAAGAATCTTGGTCTTGTCGCAGGTATCAGCCAGAATGCTGCAAAAATGGCTGGTATGGGCACAGTGAAGTGCCTTCTGGTAGTGGAGGAGCTGTTCCTTAAAGATTTGAGCATGAACGCTGAGGCCAGATTTTCTCCAAGTCCGTTCGGTCCTGCGTGCATATGCCTTGAGATCCCAGAGTTCAGCAGTGTACCAGGGGGATGGTTTTCCACCTGAGACAGTGTCATTTTAATGGGGCCAAATCATCCCGTATGCTTGATAGCACGTTGTTGTAAGTTTTTGCTGTCGCATTAGAGGCAGAGTGAGCCGAGGAAGAGAGTGAAGTACTGCTGATTGCTGCGGTGAATATGTCTGCAGTGAGGGCGTAAAGTTTCGAAATTAAATTTGGCGCTTGGTGATAGAAATTTGAGGCCGCACTTGAAGATCAAACTACACAGCAGAGTGATCAGACAGACTTGGATCAGTGACAGACAGGTGGTTATTGATATCTGTGCAACACTTTGTGATCCTTGGGTGAAAAGCGCTTCTAAATATTGTCTCAGATATGCCCCATGAGCAAACCAAGTCGAGAATATGGTCGCATCTGAGTGGCAGATGTCACGTGTTGAGTGAAGCCAAGTGAGGTCACAGTGGCCATGAGATCCCTTGCACGAGGGCTCTTTAGAGAGCCAACATGGATGTTGAAATCGCCAAGAATCAGGATCCTTTCATAACTGGAGCACATCTTAGAAAGCAGCTCCGACAGCTCGTTGACAAAAGAAGTGGAGGCTCCAGGTGGGCGGTAGAGCAGCACCAACTTCACAGGTTGAGCCGACCTTCAATCCAGAGACATTTGCTCGAGTGAATTTAAGGTCCGTGACATAATCGGTCGGATGTCTTGCAGACACATGGTGGAGAACTGCGAGGCCGTCACCACGGCCATGACTGAGCCTTCTGATGGAATGCAAAGTCTCGTGGTTGGGCCTGATTTCAATGTCTTGGTGATGCCAGGTCTCTGTTAGGCAGAGCAGGTCCAGATCAGCTCAGCGATGAGTGGGGCTTTCTGGCGTTCAAAGAGCGCGCGCATTGAGCAGGGCAAAGTGGATTACAGTTGCAGGCAATGTGCGTGCCTGAAGAGGGGCACCAACCAGCGGTATTTTTACAAGCTACGTCGAGCTGTGAACGGTCCAGCTGGTTTCCTCGGTAGCCGATATGTACGGCTTAATACGGTGATGGGGGTAGGGAAATCAATTGGAGGCAAGTGAATGGGCTTTTTTGTTATTGCCGGTGCCCGATGGATGTAACGAGGGCGTCGAAGTAGAATGTATGGTGACCAGGCGCTCACCCACACCCATGGTGCTGTATGGTTTGTGCAGTGGACGTTAGTTTTGCGGGAGATCAACACCTGTGTTTGGTGAAGGTGCAGCCCTGAAAGCGCGTTCTCACCCCAGACCAGTTTTCGCCCACGAACCATCTGGCCGTGAACGGGGATCGCTCTCAAGAGCTGCTCTTTCACGCTAGCCTTGTTGAGCGTTGGTCCCTCCGCTCACCTTCGCGGCGTTTCGCAACGACGGGCTCACAAATGGTTTTGCTGAAAGCTGGGAGGATGCCCACGCTTTATGCCACCACCACACGAAACACCTGCCTGCAAATTGACGAATGTACTACGTGCTTGGGCGATCGATTTATGAAACTTGGCTCAATGAAATTTTCGCTACCGTTAAGCTATTTTATGTTGACGTTTTACTTTAAAATAGCCAACTTTAATATAAGCAAGGTTTTGCTTATTACATGAATATGCAAGTAGGAATGGAACGCGTTCTAAACTACAGTACGTGTATTGAGGAGATGGAGCCGTTTGCGTGCAGGTTTTTACGTTGATTGTGATATTGCATTGGGGAGACTTGAATCCAGCAGTGGATTTGCCACGGTTATACCTATTGCAATACTATCACAATACAGTATATAGTTCTGACCATAGTAATAATAATTGCATTTCTAGAGTGCTTTTCACCCAAGAATCACAATGCTCCGCACAGAGCTGTGGAGAAAGCGGCGTGTCAGCAATATCATCAGGTTAACTAGCGTTAACGTTTCAAAAGGGTAATCAGTAGGAAGTAAATAAAGCAGAAATACGACGCACAAGCCTCGGTTTTGGACACAAGAATTGAGCTTGTGAAAGATTTGAACCTGGTTTCCTCATTGGGGGCATTCCTATAAAACCTATCCCCGTTATATATCTGGCTTAAACGTCTCATCTCATTGTCAGAAACCGCTTTGTCCTGTGCAGGGTTGCGGTGAGCCAGACGCTCTCCCGGCATACACGGCGAAAGGCCGGGATATACCCATGATGTGACGCCAGTCCATCACAGGGCATTGTGGGCAATTTAGTCTGCAAGCCAATTATCCTATGCGGCAGCATGTTTTTTGGACTGTGGGAGGAAACCGGAGTGCCCGGTGATAACCCACGTGACACGGGGAGAACATGCAAACTCCATACAGAAATGCACCCGAGCCGAGATTCGAACCGGGGACCTTGTTGGTGTGAGGCGACAGTGCTACCCACTGGGCCACCGTTTCACCCACAATGTACTATGTTCCATAGTCTATGCTTGCTGCCTTCAAACCGTCCCGACCAGTCTGATCAGTAACAGCATTGTGATCTTAACGTTAAATGTTACTTTATATAGTGGTCATTTAGGAAATTAAAATAGTTAAGATACGGTGCTATATGTCTCTGGGTTATTGGTATCAAAGTACATGTTTTAGATGAATATGTGCAGCTAATGCCTGGGACTCGATCTGTAGTGGACCTCTTATCGCATTACATCTTGCAATCTAAGCAGGTTTGAGCCTGGCTAGTGCTTGGATGTGTGACAATCAGACACCAACCGGTTCGAGCGATCACACGGGAGGCAGTACAACAACATGTTTTGTTGTACTGTACTTGTTCGCGCACGTATCTTTGCCTGCCTTCACCCGATTGCACCGAGCAATGATCTCATCTCACTGTCAGAAACCGCGTAGTCCTGTACAGTGTCACGGTGAGCCGGAGCCTATCCCGGCAGACACAATGCGCAAGGCAGGGATATACCCACGATGGGTCGCCAGTCCATCACTGGGCACTGCGGGAAATTTAGTCTGCAAGCCAATTAACCTACGTGGCAGCATGTTTTTGGACAGTGGCAGGAAACCGGAGTTTCCAGCGAAAACCCACGCGGACACAGGGAGAGAACATGCAAACTCCACACGGAAAGGCACCCGAGCCGAGATTCGAACCCGGGACCTTCTTGCTGTGAGACGACAGCGCTACTCACTGGGCCACCGTGCCGAGCAATGTTGTGAAATTAAATTACTGTGGAGTAAGTAAATTAAATTTGCAGTTGATGACGCACACAGCATTCGCCCAATGCTGACGGTATTCGTTCAAAGAGAACGACTTGGAGATGCGAGCAAAACAACGGAAGAGGTGGGGGGAAGGTGGTCGTGCGGTGAGCCGGTGCCAACATTTGCCACACACCACCTCCCCTTTGTTACGATATCGCCAATTTTGATTACTGGAGGAAACTCGAGAGCTCGGAGGAAACCCGTGCAGTATAGGGGAAGAATACACAAACTTCCTGTGGAAAGGCGCCTGAGGCAGGAATCGATCTGCCTTGGTCAGGACCTTCGTTCTGAGAGGCGACGATGTTACAGCGTGTGGAGGCCCTAAACCAGCAGTGGATTAACCAAATGAGACGTACTCTACGTGCACAAGCATAGTGTTGGATTGAATACCATTGTGTGAAGCTAATCTGGCACACGTTTGTGTTGTCATTAATATTAATGGTAATGCTGCTTAATACATCAATACAGTTTTAATAGAGGTGAAAACTCACTCCAATCAAAAATCCATAAGATGGCAATTATCGTGGGGGCGGTACACTTGCATTTAACACAATGACACCCAGTGGCTTAAGTTATCTCATCTCATCTCATTATCTGAAACCGCTTAATCCTATATAGGGTCACGGTGAGCCGGAGCCTATCCCGGAAACACAGGGCGTAAGGCAGGAATACACCCGACGACGGGACGCCGGTCCATCGCCGTGGCTTAAGTTATAGTTTTCCTAATCCCGCTAATAACCAGACATGCACACAAACACAAAGACAAATGTCTCTTGTGTAGCCTGCTCCGGAACACTTTGATTTAACAATTATTTTTTAAAATTTGATATCCTTTATTGATTTGTATTCATTATTTTGCTTGACTCATCTTTTCTGATGTTGTTGACATGCCGTTCTCTGCATAGCTCTGTGCACCGATTTGTGACCCTCGGGTGAAGGGCGCTTTAGGAATGCAAATGTTATTCTCGGAGAAAGCAAAGCCGGTCTCAAATGTGCTGATTTGAAGCTGCTGATTAAACCGTTCTACCGGGAGGCTTATGGACCCATCTCATCTCATTGTCAGAAACCACGTAGTACTGTACAGGGTCGCGGTGAACCGGAGCCTATCCCGGCAGACAGGGTGCAAGGCAGGGATATACCCACGATGGGACGCCAGTCATCACGGGGCACCGCAGGCAGTTTAGTCTGCAAGTCAATTAACCTACGCAGCGGCATGTTTTTTTGGACTGTGGGAGGGAGGAAACCGGAGTGCCCGGCGAAAACCCACGGGGATACGGGGAGAGAACTCGCAAACTCCACACAGAAAGGCACCGGAGCCGAGATTCGAACCCGGGATCTTATTGCTGTGAGGAGGCGACAGCGCTACCCACTGGGCCATCGTGCCGCCCACTCACGGACCCACGTTTATTATTTAATTTGTATTCGTTCTTTGATTAATCAATACCTGATTAATCCTGTACAGGTTCGCTGCGGGCCAAAGCCTATCCTTGTAGATACAGGCCGCGAGGCACGGTTATGGCCAGGATGGGGCGTAGCAGTCCCATCGCAGTGCACAGCAGACGGTTTAGTTAACAGGCTAATTGACCGAGCAGCAGATTATCATGGGACCAGTGGGAGGAAACCGGAGTACCCAACAAGAATCATGCGAGTTTTTCCAGATTCTCATCCATCGCGCCGTGAAAACGTACATGAGTACACCGTGAGATTTTATACGTTTGACATATTTGCAACATTGTGTATATTAAAATAAAACCCGATAGAGTTTATTGTTACTAATTTACGTTATGGTACCGTTGTTGTTGACGCGGCGGTTCTCTCCGCAGCTCTGTGCAGCGCTTTGTGACCCTCGGGTGAAAGGTGCTGTAAATGCAATTATTATTTTTCAGGATCGTCGAATACAGCATAGGGGTGTACATTTCAGAACTCGACTTTGACTATTCAAACGTGTATTTTTTACCTTTTTGTGTTGCCCAGCATTATTTAATTAAATAGTTACGTGAATCACGCTTTAAGTTGCCCTACATGGAAATTACAGGGTTTTGTGGGGACACAGGATATATACCATGTCACCCCACCTGAAATTATTAACAGCCACTCTATACTAGTCTCAGGAGAGCCTCGCTGTTTGGAGACCCATTTTTAAGAGGGGTCCCTCCATAATGGGGAAGTTGGAGGAATTGCTTTTTAACTAAGGAGTGTTTTTGCGGCACGGTGGCCCAGTGGCTGGCGCTCTCGCTTCACAGCAAGAACCACCTGGGTTCGAATCTCGGCTCCGGTGCTGCTTTCTGTGTGGAGTTTGCGAGCTTCTCTCCCCGTGTCCGCGTGGGTTTTCGCCGGGCGCTCTGGTTTTCTCCCACAGTCAAAAAAAACATGCCGCTGCATAGGTTAATTGGCTCGCAGACTAAATTGCCCGCAGCGCCCGGTGAGGGACTAGCGTCCCATCGTGGGTGTATCCCTGCCTTGCGCCATGTGTCTGTCGGAATAGGCTCTGGCTCACCGCGACCCTGTACAGATCGAAGCGGTGTCTGACGATGGGATAAGTGTTTTTTTGTATTATCCGTAGCACCCGGAGAACACCCACCACCCCACAGAGGGCAATTTTGTACGGATGGGTTAACGAATCTACTTGTTACGCTGACCTCTTCCTACAGTGGTCTGGTGCGTTTGCAAGCTTACTGTGTATGATGCATTAATGCTTGTCTTAAAACCACTAATAGCTTGAAAAACATAACTATGTTAGCTTAAGTAAACACATTTTCTTTTATAGAGTTGAAATTGGTTCTTATGCAAGTTAGCCCTGCCGTTAGAAAGTAGGCGTTCTAGTGTTAGAATCATTATCATCATCATTACATTCTACTCTTGTACGGCGTCAGAGTAGATTGACCAGGCTGGGAATTGGCGCCCCTTATAAATTGTAATATTATTATTGCAGGAGGTAGAGGAGTAGAGAGTGAGATGAGAGACTAGAGATCGGAGGGTTGGGTAGAGATTAATATAGTGAGGAGGGGAGAGAATGTTGAAGATGGAAAGAGTGATCATAAAATCGATCCAGGATTGGATTAGAAGCTCGTCGAGGAATTGGAGGATTAGGATGGTGTGGTGAGGGTACTGGGTATAAGTAACCTCATGGATATGCTGGCGTTTCCCCGATGTTGTGGATGGCTGGGGTGTAGAGGATAAAGGTTTTGCATATGTTTAACAGTACATGACTGCATGTGAAAGGGTCGAATTTGTGAATATTTATAGAACGGTTTACACCACACATTGTACTTGGGTGTGGACCGTTAATTATTCAGGGTGTGTAACAGTCCAGCAGCGCATTGTGGCTCTCGGGTGAAAAGCGCTCTAGAAGTGCAATTATTATTATTAATATAGGATGTTTAGTATGGGCCTTGTTGGTGCTGCTGTCTTAGTGTGTCCGACATGGCCATTCTTCATCTTCAGAGTCACCAGGTCACCCCTGCAGTTGCTTCAGACAACGTGACTCATGGCCAGTGCGGTGTGGTTCAATCTGTGTTGTGGAGCAAGCGTTCTTGTATGCGTGCATATATATTGTGGTGGCTTGTGCCCATACAGTGGACCCTGATTGGTCGGCCGTCCGGTAAGTTCCACCAATATCAACTATCTTTTCTTGGAAGTTAAAGACTGATTTGGTTCTATATGTCCACACTGGTGGCACGGTGACCCAGTGGGTAGCGCTGTCACCTCACAGCAAGAAGATCCGGGGTTCGAATCTCAGCTCGGGTGCCTTTCTGTGTGAAGTTGGCATGTTCTCTCCCCTTGCCTGCGTGGGTTTTTGCCAGACACTCCGGTTTCCTCCCACAGTCCAAAAAAAAAACATGCTCCTGCATAAGTTAATTGGCTTGCAGAATAAATTGCCCAAAGTGCCCGGTGATGGACTGGCGTCACATCATGGGCATATCCCTGCCTTGCACCCTGTGTCTGCCGGGATGGGCTCCGGCTCACCGCTACCCTGTACAGGACTAAGCGGTTTCTGACGATGAGATGAGATGTCCACACTGAGGGTAGCAGGCTCGATTTTTGTTGTCTTTCATAATCCGCACGACACCGATGCTTTCTAGGCGTATTTCAACTTTTTCTCGCCACTCATGGATTTCTCGTCAGAACTTTTAACACCGTTTCATCTTCAACGTCTCCTTTTTGCACCGCTTTACCAACTGCCCCCTTCAACCGCTCTTCTGCCTTCATCGCAGCATCCAAAGGACGGGTTACACGCTGTGGAAATAACATCGGCCGTCATTCCTTTGGCGTCGTGAAGCACAAAGAACGTTGCCGCAAACGAAAGTAGTCACTTCTTTAAATTCCAGAAATCCGGGTTGTGTATATATATAAAAACAAATCTAAAAACCAGTTAAAACGGAACCAAAACCCACCCGGCCTTACAAAAACATTGCAACCGGAGTGTTTGTTGTGAGTATGTGGAGCGGGAGGTGCTGTGGGTATTTGGGTGGAGTGGAGGTTCAGCGTCAATCTCTCTTTGGAACACATTCGGACTTGGACATTGAACGAATAATGACAATAAATATAACTTGTGTCGCGCTCAAAAATTCGTGAGCGCGCTAGACTGACGCGAGAGTGGATGCGTTACAAATTTTATTTCCGCAAGCTTGGCACCACGACTTTGAATCCCGCTCACAGCCAGCGATTATCCGAACCGGCTCCGGGCCTCTCCTAGGTTGACTCAGCTGAGTACCGGGTACGGGAGGAAACATCGGCACCGGGGAGACGGATGTGACGTGGTGCGGTGAGCTCGGCACGGTGATGCAGCAGCCACACTCACGCCTCACAGCAAAAAGGGCCCGGGTTTGATTCCTCTGTACAGCTTGTGCCCCGAGAGCAGCTTTTCGAAGCGATTATCAGCTTGTGTTCTGTCTGTGTCCGTGTTGGTTGTCTCTGGGTACCCAGGTTTCTTCCCATAGGAAAAGCAAAACAACTTCGTGGCCGACTACGTAGAGAATGCAGTGTCTTGCCAAATGTTGGCGCTGCATCACTGCATGGCTACCTTCCCCCACACGTGGCTGTTTGCAGTTCCTCGTGCCTCTGTGTCGTTATAAGTCAAACGTTATTAATATACCACTGCGCCAGGGTGGTGCAGTGGTCACATCAGCAGGTTCGATCCCCGCGTTTAGGCATCTTTCTGTGTGGAGTTTGTGTATTCTCTCCCCCTGTTTTGCGTGGGTTTCCTCCGGGCTCTCCGGTTTCCTCCCACGACTTAAAAAAATATTGATTCATTGACCGACGACATCCTAATATATAGGAAGCAGTGTGTGGCAATGTGGCACCAGCAAACCGTCTGGCTGCCTCCTCCTCCGCCTCTCTGTGCTCTTCTGTCGAATGAATACCTTCGACAGTGAATGAATATGTGCGCGTAATAAATGTCAAATTATTATTATTAATTCAGGCTCTAAATCTAAAATTATTGTTGTTATTAATTCAGGCTCGGGCATTTTAAAGAACTCGTGTAAATCCACCTACATTATGATCCCCTGGCTTGGCTCAGATGTGCCAGTGGAAATATAACATGAATACAAGTTATACTGAGCCAAGCATCATAGATACCTCCTTTATCCTATACTGGATCGTAGGGAGCCAGAGCTTATCCTGGCAGACACAGGGCGCATGGCAGGGCTATGCTCAGCATGTGATGCCAGTACATAGCAGGGCACTGCAGGCCATTTGCTTGACAGGTTGATTAATCCACAGGCACTAGTTTGTTTTTGGACGGAGGGAGGAAACCGGAGTACCCACCAGAAACCCACACGTACACGGGGAAAGAACCTATGAAGTCCACACGTTGATGCAATTTAAGGTTTTTTTTTTCTAAGAGTACGACTTAGAGGTCTGAGGAATCTGCAGGGGGTGGGGGTCAGTTATGCGGCTAGTGGACGCAAATCCACCACACACCTGCCCCTATACATTGTGCTTCTCATCTCATCTCATTGTCTGAAACCGCTTAGTCCTATACAGGGTCGCGGTGAGCCGGAGCCTATCCCGCAGACACAGGGCGCAAGGCAAGGATATACCGACGATGGGACGCCAGTCCATCACCGGGCACTGCGGGGCAATTTAGCCTGCGAGCCAATTAACATATGCAGCAGCATGCTTTTGGACTGTGGGAGGAAACCAGAGTGCTCGGCGAAAACCCACGCGGACACGGGGAGAGCATGCAAACTCCACACAGAAAGGCACCCGAGCCGAGAGATTCGAACCCGGGACCTTATTGCTGTGAGGCGACAGCACTAACCACTGGGCCACCGTGCCGCCCTACGTTGTGCTTGCATCGGCCAATTACTAATTGTACAATTTGTAACGCGGCGCAAATTCCGCACCTGGTCATGGACGAGACATGGGTATGGAGGCCTCGCGAGAGGAAACTGCAGAGAAGGAAGCAGTAAACCACGTGTCTAGCTGGTGCCAAACCGACGCAGACACTGCTTCCCGTATGTTGCATTGGCCAATTGAATTACGAGCCTTCTAGGTGTGATGAAACCGCAGGAACCCAACGGAATCTCACGCGGAGCAGGGGGACAGCGCGCACGCGTAACACAGGAAAGCACCCGAGGTGGGAATCTGGGAACTGCCTCGGGCAGGATGTCTTCTGTCTGAGAGTCGTCGTAATGTTGGTTGGTTCAGCTTCCTCTGCGCAGGTGCGGTTACAAAATCGAGGCGGCGTCTTGTGTGGCAGGGACAGGGAGGCGCAAGACAAGACCTCGGAGGCCGACATATTGATGGAAGAGAAGCGCAAGAAGAGGGATGATAAGAAAAAAAGAGATTCTTCCGTGAAAAAGGTGCGAGCGACAACCCCACGAACAAAGCTCAAGACCACCCAGTCCCACCACCTTGACTCTTGTGGAGTTTAAAATGAAAGCTTTTGTGTGCTGGTTAGATTTTAGAATCGCTTAATTTTTTGGTGGCCTGGTGTTTATATTTAATTTGCTTGTGTTCGCTTTACGATATAGGCTTTCACGGCTCGATGCATGATGATCGCTTCGAAAAGCTGATCTCTCTGGACAGCCGCGTAAATCGCTCCCCCTCTCCATCCATTTCGCCTCACACGTTGGAGGCATTGAGGATGCCTCTAAACGTGTGAGGGCGAAACGTCGCGATGGAGGGAGAGGGGGAGCGATGGACGCAGCTGTCCCGAGAGAGCGGCTTTTCAAAGCGATTATCATTTAGTGAATTTACCTGAATGAATAATTAGCCTCGCGACTTTGAGACCTGTTCTCTTGGCAGTGTTAACATCTGGGAATCGTTAGTCTGCTGTGTGTAGCGTGCGTTTAGACAATGAGCTAAGTCAGTTTCAGCGCCATGAGGGGGTTCACATATTTATTGACGTACGTTTGTGTTCTTTGCTTGCAGGCGTCTGAGGTGAAGCAGAAAGGTAAGATGTTACTGCTGCTCTTGTCTGGCTGAGTGGTTCCTTCGGGCTTTTCAACTGAAATCCGAAAACGTAATTGTCTCTGCTGGAGGTAGCATTGTGATTTCACCATTTCTGTGGGTTGCGTATTCCCGCGATAGCTTACACACCCTTCCCACGCTGGGTTCTTTATTAAGATAAAGACAATGTTTTAGCGTTACTTGTAAAATAAAACAAGAGTATTGGGGTAGCAGGGTGTCAATGCAGCGGTATAACATCTGCGCCTCACACAGTAGGTCCTGCCTGAGGCGGTTCGACTCCTGTCGTAGGTGCCTTCCTTTGCCCAGTTTGCGTGCTATTTCCCCCTCCGTTCTCCTTGGGTGTTTCTCCCACGGCGAGAAAAATCTCACGGTTTTATTGGCTGGGGTGCCTGGCAAATGTTGGCGCCGTCTCACTGCGCAGCTGCTTCCCCACCCTCCTCGCCGCCCTGCAGTTTGTCCGTTGTGCCTCTCGAGTCGGTCTGCTTTCCAGCGAGCACCTTCGAATTTGAACGAACATGCATGCCGTTATAAATTGTAAAATTATTAAAGAGAAGAGGCTTTACCCATTTTTCTGGCAACCATGGTCTTAGGTTCTTAGAAACACCAAATAGACACTTTTCATAAAGCATCAATGCTGGCTGGCTTGCATTGAGACAAGGCTAAAGAGAAAGCCATCTCTGATGCAGGCCAATCAGTTTCAAGGACAATGCATATATTATCAAAGCATGTTGTTTGCAGTATTTACCACCAACGCGTGTGGTTTTTGCAAACTTGATACTTTATGAAAAGTGTCTCTTTGGTGTTTTTAAGAACCTAAGACCATGGTTGCCAGAAAAATGGGTGAAGCCTCTTCTCTTTTTTACAACTCTTACTGGCAAAAAAGTACCCATAGCAATTGTAATATTATTAATCAGGATTTGCTCCAGCCGCTGCGACAGTGTAACCAGATAGGCGGCGTGCCAGAGTAAAACGAATGCCCACCTCATCTCCCTCTGGCGCAGGGTCTTCCTTCAGGCGCAAGCTGCCCAAGCGAGCAATTGCCGGCTTGCATCTTTATCTTTTAACTGTGGAATGACATCAAGCGTACCCGGCCATGTCTCAGGCCAGGGGTTTTCAACTTTTTGCCTCTCATTGCCCACTTGTGTCAGGTCTCTGTAGACCACTAGGTGGCATTTGCGGCTCATTGATGAGTCGCGGGGCTTACGCCACCGTGTTGTTTGTACGTTCGGCTGCGCCAGTTGGTGCATTCGGTAACTAGTTGTGAGCAGTTTTTAGGTTGTTGTTTTACAACCCAGGGTGTGAGAGAGGCTAGCCGTGTGGAGAGTTGCTCTCCCACCCCACTTCGCGATGATTCACCTCCCAGGTCGGTGGTATCATCATCAGGCTCGACGTAAAAAGTAGCCCTTGAGAGAGATTCTCACCACACATTGAGCCGTGAAACCTACATCAATACAATCACAGTGCCCGCTCCATCCTGCCGTTTCCATCAGACGCGCCAAAGCCTGTTGGCCGACACTGCTCACAACAACAGCAGCAGCAGCAGCAGCTACCACCGTCGCCGCAGCAACAGCAGCAACAACAACAGCAGCAGCAGCTGAACCAACAGCAGCAGGGGGTAATCGCCGCAGCCGCCAACCCCGCTCTTGCTGCGTGCGCAGCGCGATTCCAGCAGAGAGAGGTTCCGCCTCGATTCCGGCAGCAGGAGCCCAAGAAGCTGCCAAAGTCTGGGCAGGTAAGGTTCGCGACGGTTGTGTGCGATCGACGCAGCCAGTGCCGATGGTCGTGTGGGATCCGCGCAGCCAGTGTCGATGAGCGGCGCAGCGGCAACACCTGTGCGTTGCAGACGGAAAGTCCCATTTGAACCTCAAGACTCCTTCTGTGGAGTTTGTGTGTTCATTCCCACTGTTCTGCATGGGTTTCCATCGGGTTCTCCAGTTTCCTCCCACAACAAAAAAAAGCGCCTGAGGATGCCTCTAGCGTGCGAGGCGAAACGTCGCGATGGGGGAAGATGAATTGATGGACGCGGCTGCTCCGAGAGGGCAGCTTTTCGAAGCAGTCATCAAAAAAAATCCCCCGTTAATTAATTGGGCGATAGCAAAATATATAGGACATAGTGTCTTCATGATTTTGGGGGCGCTTGGCCGCACGGCTGCCTTTCCGCTTCCCACCTGCGGTTTCCCTGCGCCTCTGAGCGAGGCATTTTGTCCTCGGGCGAATATCTTCGACGTTCAACGAATACCGTGCCGCGTTGTAGATCGAATTTTTTTTTTCCAATAACGGTCACGACAGTACGGTTGCGTGTGGCTTGCAGATCGGCGCTTCCACTGGTACTCACGGCGGCTCGCCGTCAAACTCCCTGAAAGTTTCGACTCAAGACTCGTCTTCCAGCGGCACAGGAGGTGCGGAATTGTTTTAAGATGCGCCAACCGGCGCACGCGCGCACACGGCAATAGAAATCCCCCGCCCCGTGTAGACTTTAACACAGACTGCAGGGTCAAGTGCTGTTGGCGAATCGTGCCAATGAACGCCAGCATGGCTTCTGGCTCCACCGCTGGTACTGTTGTTGGTTAGCAACAACGGCACCAGCGGCGAAACCAGAAGCGGCAGCAGCTGCAGCAGCGGTGTGGATGACCGGAACCACGCCCGGCCGCCTTTGTCTTCCCAGCAATTGATGTTTTACAGACCACACCAGGTACTCATTTTAAGACTTGGCAGACTAACCAGACACCCAGGACCAGTCCAGATATTTGTCACTGGTGTTGGCCATGAGCAGGAATCAAACTTAGGTGGCCTGGTTTGTAGGTCACTAACTACTACGCTATAGCTCCTCATATACACACACACACAACACGTAATGTTGTATTGTGGATATAAATCCATCTTGCATAAACAGTTCTGATATGAGCAACACGTACTGAAATTGTACTGGTTTGGATCGCAAAGGGCGCATTCAAATACAAGCACACATTACTATGGCTATAAACAAAGCTGCACTTTCTTCCAAGGGCTGTTCTTATTCGCAGCTCTGCCCTCCCTACCTCCCTCCATCGCATCCCGGCATTCCCATCCATCCCTCTATCCATCCCTCCCTCTATCCATCCCTCCCTTCGAGTTCCCCGGCCTCATCCCACAGCACTATATATATGGGACAGTGTCTGGTAAATAACATAGTAATGTATGGGACCTAGTGTTTGGCAAATAGTGGTACTGGCTTACCGTGTTGTTGCCAAGTCCCACCATCTCCCCTCCCCCCCCCTACGATATCCTCGCACCTCTGAGTCCTATCTTCTAATGGCTGCGACATTTACCGAGTATGCGTGGCGTGTTATAAATAGTGTTACTTTACGTTTACGCGCAGGTCTCCACAGGTCTGTGCTGCGATTTGTGACCCTCGGGTGAAAGGTCGCTTTATAAATGCAAATATTATTATTATTCTTCCCCTCCCGTAACACCAACGCTTCTTTCAGACTCTGCCATGAACTCGGGTCCGGCATTCGAGGACAGTAGCAGCAGCAACACTGGCAACTCCTGGCCGTGCCGTGCACCCGGCGCAACCACCAACAACGGTGGCAGCGGAAATTCCTCCATTCCACCTTCACTTCCAGGCGCCAGCGCACATTGGCACAATGGCTGGGGGGGTAAGACGGCGTCTTCCATGGCGGCGCGGCACACTGGCAAGCAGCAGCAGCCGCCGCCGGCGATCGTCGCGGAGACACAGCCCGGTTCCGCCGAGGCCGATGGCGCTAGCGCCTCTGCGACGGCGGGCTGGGGCGACACGGTCGACCCCGGAGCTTCCGATCGAGCCTGGGGTAATGGTTGCAAGCAACGCGGCGGCGGCGGCAACGGCAACAATGGAGGTGCGGTCGGTGCCGCGGCGGCGAGCGGTGGCGGCGGCGGCGGCGGCAGCAGCAATAAAATGTCAGGAGCAGCTGGTGTCGCGGCGGGCGGCGGAGGCGATAACATAGCGTGCGCCACGATGAAAAGCAGCAGCAGTAGCAATAATGTGGCCGGCGCAACCAACGCTGCTGTGGCCGGCGGCGGCGGTAGCAGCAACGGCAGCAGCTTATCGAGCGCTGCCACCGCCATGACGGTGAGCGGGAGTTGCAGCAGCAGCATCATCGGGTTGGCTGGTGTAACCGTGGTGAGCAACAACGGCACCAGCGGCGGAGCCAGAAGCGGCAGCAGCTGCAGCAGCGGAAGCAGGAACGGCCCGGCCAATGCGTGCGTCAAGACGCCAGCGGGTGAATCGGCCGCCGGGCAAAACCGGCGTGAAATTGACCCCCGGGTGCTCTCCAACGCCGGTTGGGGTCAAACGCCAGTGAAGCAGAACACGCCGTGGCCCGTCGCGTCGCCGCCGAGGCCGCCGCCGCCGCCGCCGCAGCCGCCGCCGCAGCAGCAGCAGCAGCAACAGCCGGCTCGGAGGGAAGGATCGAACATCAGGCAGTGGACGGCACCGTCTTCGTGCGGCTGGGAGGACGGCTTCACGGTGGGCTACTGGGAGGACATCGCGCCCGCTATCGCCGCTGCCGCCGCTGCTGCTGCTGGTGGTGTTGGTGCCGCCGCATCGTCTGCATCGTCAGCAAAGTCCAAGTTTGGGTTGCAGCCCCACTCGAGCTGGGCTGAACAGCAACAACAGCAGCAGCAACAGCAGCAACAGCAGCAGCAGCAGCAGCAAAAGAATCACGGAGCAGGGCAGTGGCAGAGCGGCCGGGCCGCCGAACCGACGTGGGACGGCACTAGTGGTTGGAATGATTCGCGCTCGTACAAGGGCGGTAACGACGGCAGAAGCTGGGGCGGTGGCGCTGCGGCAGAGCGCTGGGGAACGTGGGAAGAGCAGGCAGCGACGGCCAAAGCGGTGGCAATGGCGCAGCCACCGGCGATGCCGCCGCCTCCGGTGGCGCTGTCGTCGTCTTCGTCTTCGGGCACGATTCCGAGAGGCTGGGACGATTCGAGGCCTCCCTCGGCCTACCAGCAGCAGCAGCAGCAGCATAGGATGGGCTTGGAGGGCGGGTGGGGAGCCGGCGGTCGGAATGGCGACGCCATCGGGCTGTGGGACGGTGACTGGGAGGAAGAAGGGAGGTACGGGCAGATGGGGGGCAGCGGCAGGAGGAGGGGGATGCCTGCGTCGGGCGAGCAGCAGGATCGCGGCCGTCCCATGCAAGGAGGAGCGACGCCCATGAGGAAATTGTCTCCAACAGGTGAGAGAGACGCTCTGTGAAGGATGTTTACGCTGAGACCCGGTCTCCTGGAGACGAGTCTCCAGACCCAGAGGCCTGGTTCTCTTGGAGATGAGTCTCCAGATCCAGAGACCTGGTCTCCTGGAGCCAAGTCTCAAGACCCTGAGACCCGGTATTCTAGAGACAAGACTTAAGATCCTGAGACCCCCCCATCTCCTGGAGCAGGGTCTCACGACCTTGAGATTTGATCTGCTGGAGCCGAGTCTCAAAATTCTGACACCTAGTCTCATAGGTCTGAGTCTCAGTATCTTGACTCCTGGTCTCCTGAAGCCAAGTCTGGTCCTCAGTCTCTCATCTCTTTCTCTCAGGCTGGTACGAGCGTCCACGGCCTTCTGAAGGCTTCTCCCGTGGCGATGACGGCACGTCGCTGTGGGGTCGGGGCACAGAGGGGCCCGGCCAGGGCTGGGTGGCGTCCCATACCCCGGGTCCGGACCCCGGCCTACTTCTGAGCAACCCTGGGCGGCCCGTGTCTGGCTGGGCCAACACCCCAGCCGCGGAGCCCTTCCCGAGCAGAGCTGGTGAGTTTTTTTTTCTTCTTCCAAATTTGCCACTTTCACATGCCTCACGTTTACTCACCGGCCCTAAATGTAGCGCTGGAGACTGTGGATAAACGCTTAAACGCACAACGTACTAATAATTAAACTAAAACTTGCATTTACAGAGCGCTTTTCACTCGAGGGTCGCGAAGCATTTCACAGAGAACGGCACAACAACAACGGCACCAGAAAGGAAAATCCGCAACAACAATAAAAAATTGGGTTTTTTTTTAAACATAAACATCGTTGCAGTAAAACAAAGTTAAGTAAATATAGAACAAATTGAAAACAAAAAGTATACGCCGTAATACAAATGCATAGCCCTCGACGGTAGGCTCTATTGACTGGGTAGAGTCTACCGGTCTATGTGGAGTCTTCCTCACTTGGTAGAGTCTGCCGGTCTCGGTAGAGTCTGCTGGTAGTGGGTGCTATAGGTTGGGGTCCGTGGGCATTTCACGTCTCCCCTTTCCTCCACCACGAGGAGGAGGATGAGGAGGAGGAGGGTCAGGGACCAACTCTGTGATTTCTTGGCAGAATTTCGCGACTGCGTAGCATCGCAGTTTGCGAATGGCGGAAGTATGGTTTTATCGTTTTCGACTGGAACAACCCAAACGGAGCCAGCGGCGGCTCCTCGTGGGGCACTTCACCAGCAGAACTCGCGAATTTCTTTGTCAGCAGGCAACGTGTAACTCGTCTCGTTTTGCGCTGCCGCATCGGAACCGAGCCAGCGGTTGATCCTGCGGTACAGGTGTTGTTTTTTCCCACTGGCTACAAACCATGATACACTGGCATCGCCCATTCCGATTCCGACTCACGGTGAGCGGTTTGTCGTTATGAAGCCGGTCGCCGCTAGGACACGTCGCCGCCGCGTCGTTCGTGTGCGTCGCGGCCCGTTCATTCCGCGAGTCGGAGTTCGAGCGCAGATCCAAGGACCCTCCGACTTAAGGAGGTTAGCGTCCGGTCGTAAGATTTTGCTCCAGCTGACGAGTCCGGCCGACCCGGGTCAGCCCGGGTAGCGGCCGTTGAAACTGGCCGCGACGGCGGGGATCTCAGCGGCGGGTCCGTGTTCTCGGTTGGCACCGCGTGCAGACAGGGGCAAGATGGACGGGTGGAGTGGGGGGCTACCCGCGGAAGGCTTCCCTCCCGATTGGAGCACCCTCGGTGGGCCCCCTGCCGATGACCCCGCTTCAGAGGGTCTCTGGAATGGGGGGCCCCACTCAACGCACAGCCCTGGGGGGCACGCGTGGAGGAAGCCGCAGCAGCAGCAACAACAACAGCCCAAGGTGTGTTGTCTCTCGGGGGTGTGGAAGTGTGCGTTTATGGTTGTGTGGGGAGCGCTGGCCCAGCGGTTAGCGCGCTGGCCTACAAACCTGGCGACCCGAGTTCGAATCCCGCTCACGGCCAACTCCTCTGACGGTTTTCTGAATCGGTAATAAGGCTCCTCTAGGTCGACTCGGCCCTTAATGAGTACTTAGTGCAGTGTGTAAACATTGCCACTCGGGAGATAAAGGCGGCCGAGCATGGTGCTGGTCACCCACCTCTTCGTGTGCCGTGCCGACCTTCATAGGAGCTCGCTGACGGCACTTGACCCCAGAGTCCGTTAAGGCTACACGGGTCATCTTTGTCTTTGTGTGTTATCCCCCGGTGCCGTTGGGTGCTCGCAAACAACACTCGATCCTGCAGTGCATTGAGGCTATACGGGGGATCTTTGTGTTGCTCACTGCACATTAACGGAGGGGCGATGCTCACAAGAACGGGTGAGGCGCCGGGTGGATAAAACACAGCAAGGTGGCATCATGGGGAGCACAGGTGGTGCATCCCAGTCGGTTCGCCCATATCACTCGGTTTCTATGATGAGGAAGTATGTGGTGGGGGTAAGGTAATTGCGCGCGCATGTCTGTTTGTACATATTGAGGATGTCTCTGAAAGATTAAGCGCCGAACCGGGTGCTCTGGAGATGCTAATGCCGGCGCTAGCAGTGCTAGCGCCGATGAGAATGACCTTGATGAACCTAGTGCTCTTGTTGGTGGTGGCGGTGGTGATCGTGGCATGTGCAGGGTTACGAGCTGATGTTGGCCCGTCTCATGAAGCACCTCACTGACCTCGGTTTGTCGGTGAGTGACGCCGTTTCACACAGCTTCACCACTCAGCGTGACTGCAAATAGTAATGATTTAATGGGCTAATGGGGAGAGATGGGTGTCTGGAAGGCTTTAAATATGGATGTTTAAATGACGTATATATAGAGCGATGACCATATGTTATAACAACCTCTATGTTCTGCAGAGCATTAAACCAAGTAATACACGTAGCTCATAGTGGCCATCAACACAAAATAAATAAATAATATTGTTGCCATTATTTCCAATGCAGACCGCTGTCTTAGACAAAGCAGACAGTGCCCATTGCGTCTTGAGATTCGTGGACTATTGAGTCGTTAAGTCGACGTTTTGCTGTTTCGGTGTTGATGTGTCCCTGGGGTATGGAACGCCAACTCTGTCAGCCCAAAAATGGCCCGCAGTAGGAGCTGAGCGCTGATTGTCTGAGCGAGGAGCACTGTGCAAATCCGTGGCTCTTATTGGCTGAGCGAGTGTAAACCGAAACAGTGTCTCTCGGTGAGATGCGAGTGGAGAGGAGCCGTAACTCTCGATTTGCGTTACGGAATTCCTTAATTTTCCTTTCGTGAAATAAAATTACTGGAGGGAAATGAGCGCTGTGACAAATCGTTGTTTTGCGCGGTCGTTATGTAGCGGGGGTGCAGGCGTAACGAGCTGTGTTTGTTGTCGTGGATTTTCCGTCCGGGTTTTCAGAGAGACCAAGCCGAGGAACTGCTGCTTTCAAACAACCTCAACCTGGACATGGCCCTGGGTGAGTTGTCAGCGCGTCGTCTGTTGGCCTCCAACGTGGGAGGCAGAAATTCGCGAAGCCGAGAGAAGGAACACTGGACAGTTGTCGCGAAAAGAAACTCCGTAGAGAGCAATTGTTGTCAGCTGCTAAATTTTCTTCGTTAGGTAATTTGGCAACGTTCTTGTTCCCCGGTTTAATGTTCAGTTTGTTTTTATCTTTAACCCGACATGAACGGGTGGCGCAGCGGTAACATCCGTGCCTCAGAGAAAGAAGGTCCTGGCCGAGACGGTTCGAATGCTGCCTCGAGCACCTTTTCTGTGTGGACGTTTGTGTGTGTGTGTGTCCC
>JAZEWT010000014.1:1650000-1665876 GCA_036362905.1 Mordacia mordax
TACCACACAGCACTACACACGTACAGCACAATTACCACACAGCACTACACACGTACAGCACAGTCACCAAACACAACATTACACATTCCTACAGCAGTCACCACACACAGCATTACACATTCCTACAGCAGTCACCACACATAGCATTACACATTCCTACAGCAGTCACCACACATAGCATTACACATTCCTACAGCACAGTCACCACACACAGCATTACACGCCTACAGCACAGTCACCACACACAGCATTACACGCCTACAGCACAGTCACCACACACAGCATTACACATCCTACAACAGTCACCACACACAGCATTACACATTCCTACAGCAGTCACCACATAGCATTACACATTCCTACAGCAGTCACCACATAGCATTACACATTCCTACAGCACAGTCACCACACACAGCATTACACACAGCACAGTCACCACACACAGCATTACACATTCCTACAGCACAGTCACCACACACAGCATTACACATTCCTACAGCACAGTCACCACACACAGCATTACACACAGCACAATCGCCACACACAGCATTACACACCTACAGCACAGTCACCACACACAGCATTACACATTCCGACAGCAGTCACCACACATTCCTACAACACAGCCAGAGCAACACAACACAGCCACACTCGGTACTAAAATGTAAACAACCGCAGCACTCACCACTAACTCCCTTGCTCACTACTTCCTTAATCGCTGTAAGGGTGACTGGTGTCGTTACACCATTGCCTTGTTCGGAAGAGCTTTACTCAACAAATATGTAACGCGACTCAATGTAATGCGCAGCACCGTAAGTGTGACTGCCATAGCGATTGGAACTAATTCACAGTTGCCTTGTCCGTTCATTGCTGGATGAAGGGACTCGCCACAGCGTTCCCATGGGACTGTGTTGACAATGTTCCACTCTACTGCTCAACGTGGGTTGGTGCCAGAGTTGAGCGCCCAGGCCCCAGTTCATCTGTCATTCACCATTGATGTTATCCGTGACCGGGAATTGAACTTGGGTGACTTGGTTCGTGGTGCGGTAACTGTGTGCTACCACTGCACGGTATGCACCCTTCAGCCTTCACATAATGGCCTTGTGGCTGATGGGATGTGTTAAACTGCTTTATTTTGTAAAGAGGAGTTACGTATGTGAAAAGTACGTGCAATTAGTGTCTGCTTTTGTTAAGAAAAAAAAACCCCACAGTTTATGATTGAAAAGCTAGGCAAAAATGGGAAGGACCAGCTGTTGTGCAGCTCTAGTTGAGCAGTACACACCGTGGCGATACGAGTGTGTGCTTTGTGTTCTGGTTTCTGTCAAGTGAACACAAGCTACGTAGTAATGCTGCTGGATGTAACCTCAGAGACACAGAGCACCTCTTACTTATCCTTTACACGAACCACAATTACCACCCGAAACAAGAAGTGACATCAACCGCAGGCCTAGCACTGTGCTGCACGCACTAACACAGGTCCTCCTTTACCTAACAAGAACAAAGTAACCCCTTGCAGCCTAACCAGGATGTAGCGTCAAGTGCTATTAACAAGCAGCTATGAAGGCCAGCACGGAACACGACGTGTTTGGGTGGCCAGCACCACGCCCTACCGCATGTGTCTCCCGAGTGAGGGTGTTTCTGCACCGCACCAGGGGATGACTGATATGAGACCGAGTGGACCTTAGGAGACATGGCCTAGTAAGTGGTGTTGGCTGTGAGCGGGCATCGAACTCGGATTGTGGGGTTTGTGAAGTAACGCTCAGCCACACGACTGCTCCTTACTCTCTCACTAACACCAGCACTAACACAGTCTCCTGCGGAACCAGTACTACTAACACGGTCACCCTTTTCACTAACATCAGTACTAGCAGTCTCTCCTCTCCCTGCTGTGTGCGTCATTGTGAATGTTAAAACCCCTCCATGTCAGTCGAAGACGAGGCGAGTATGGGCACGTGTGAGGTGTCCGCACGTTCCAGATTTGCCACATTTATAAAATGAAACTGCAAAATAAATAACATTGATTCCAGAGGCACATTGACAATTGTCTGGCGCCTGAGTGTGACGATATGGCAGTACTCTCATAAATCGTTTACAGACTCGGTGAGGCTCGTCTTGGTAAACGGACTGCCGTAATACCAGTAGTGAGAGGGATTTGTGTGGTGGGATTATGAAGCACGGGATTCCAGCTTGTGTAGGCGACTCGTCGCACAGTGCCTGTTGTAAAACGCAGTGTGGTCTGATGTCTTGGTGAAAAGTGCAGGACACAGTCTGTGGTAAATGTTTAACAGGGTGCCACATGTGCAATGATCTACTGCCATGGTTACATTACCGTGAACTCCATTCATTGATTCCTCTCCACTCATGTCCAGGACACAATCTGCCAAAACGGTCTTGTATCATCCACTCTGTATTCAACTCCCACCACATCGCGTGTCCCGACAACACACCCAGTTATACGGTCATTCACACACTCGCCCACTCACCCAGCACACTGCAGGTTATAGCAACAACTGCCGTTCGTTATTAAGTGGTATGGCGGTGATGTTACTGTCGCAATTTTGCGAAGTTAGGTGGACTTTGAGGCCATGTGTATGGTCAAATGCCTGCTGACACGATGTCCCATTTACTCGCTGAGTTATAGCTGAGCTATAGCTGTGCGGAGCTCATTTTGTAAACATCACTCCCCTGCCCTTGGCTGTTGCTGGGAGTGCGACAGCCTTCACCTGCCCAGTAGCATCCTCCACATAGGTGGCTCTTGACATCGCTGATGCCAGTTATTAACAAATAGTCAGCTTCACATTCTTACGTACGATATCAGTTTAAAAGCCAGAGTTAGTTGCAGCATTTGTTTCGAGGCTGGAGAAAAGACAATGAAATTACCTCTTTAAAAGCCCGAGTAATTTAGAGGTAGGCGAGTGATTTAGAGGTAGGGGGAGCACTCTCAACCTGACTGGGCCATCGTAGTGAAATGTGCATTGTCAACATTACCAAGCCCACACCCTTGTCAGGAAGGCTTTTTCCCAATCATTTTGTGATTTCCCACTATGTAGGGTTGCGGTTTGATTCAAGACGACACACTTTAGGTGGCACGGCTGTGCGGAATGGCTCTTAACATCTGCGCCTCACAGGAAGGTCTCTGGATCTCTGTAGTAATAATTATTTAAAGCGCATTTCACTCTGGCTCCAGTGCGCTGCAGGAAACCGCAGGTTGGTAGGGGCGAGGAAGTCACGGTGACCAGCGCCTACCCGCCACCCTCTGCCTCCCCATACATTGTAATCTTAACCAGCCAATTCATAAAGGAGGTTTTTTTTTGTTGTGGGAAGAAACCTGGAAAAAGCACGGAGCAGGGGGAGAAGACTCGCATTTCACACAGACAGGCACCCGAGGCAGGAATCGAACCGCCTCAGACAGCAGCTTCTTTGCGCGAGGACGTGCGTGGATGTTACCACTGCGCCGTCACAGCGTGTAACTGTGTGTCCATTGAAATCGTTGGATCAGTAAAAATCACTCGCTGTCAATGTGGTCTCTGCTCATTTCCCAGTGACGCTAATGAAACGCGTAAAGTTGTACATCAGAAATGAACAGTGTGAAATGATGCCAGTGGTATCAGAACTAACATTGTAGTTTGGCAAAAGATCGTAGGCAATTCTTTACATGGCTGAGCTGTTGAGTCATGGCTAATGTTTACATTGTCTACAAAAATGCAGCTGCCACATTTGCTTTGTTCTGTGCACTCATAGTTGTGCTGTCAATAAATAACACATGGTGCTTGTGTTTCCGTATTGTGTGTTTTTCAGAGTCTGAGCCTGAGAAGACGGTTGTGGCCACATGCAATATTGTGACTCTTGGACGACAATATAAACATTGGCACGTAGAAAGAATTATGTGATTTGCCAAATAAAATATGCAGTGCCATTGCCCCGTATAACCATGAACTAAGCTGGTTTCAAAGTATAGAAATGTCCAAAAACAAGGAGAGCCGGACCTTTAACATAAGTGTTGTTGGACTTTCTGGAGCAGAGAAAGAAAAGGGGGCTGCGGGAATTGGTAAATCATGTTTTTGTAACCGATTTATTCGGCCCAGAGCAGACGACTACCACACCGAGCACATCACCATACTGAGCCAGATCGACTTCAGCGGAAGGGTCGTGAACAATGACCACTTCCTGTACTGGGGGAGGGCCACGAAGACCACTGAGGAGGGACAGGACCTCGTCTTCAATGTCATCGAGCAGACCGAGTTCATCGACGATGCCACCTACCAAGCGCACAGAAGCTCGGTCCCACAGCACTACATCAAGCGCGCCGCAGCCACCAAGCTCATATCTGCCGAGAAGCTCATGTACATCTGCACAGACCAGCTGGGGATCGAGCACGACTTTGAGCAGCAGCCAATGCCCGAGGGGAAGCTGAACATCGACGGTTTCCTGCTGTGCGTGGACGTCAGCCGTGTGGCCCAGCGGAGCATGGCCGACCAGCTGAAGTTTACCGACAAGCTCCTCGTACAAGTGAGCAAGTCGAAGAAGCCCGTGCTGTTGCTCGCAACCAAATGCGACCGGGCCGACGAGCAGTACCTGAAGGACCTGCAGGCCTTCGCTTCGAGCAAAAAGGTGAACCTCCCTCTGCTGGAGACGTCCGCGCAGGAGAACATCAACATTGTGTCAGCGTTCATGCTGTTGGCGCAGATGATCGACAAGCTGAAGGGGAAGCAGAAGCTGATCCCTTACGGAGAAGCGGCCAAGCAAATTAGGGAGTTCAGCCAGACGACCGCGCAAAAATACGAGGCTCTGCTCAAGCAACAAGTGAGAGATTACCACGCTCTTTGGAATTTAACCCGCAGGAATTTGGAGGATTCTCACGAGTACAAACAGATGGTTGATATTCTGGGACTGAAAAAAGCAGAGGCATCCTTCAAGGAGCATCTCAAGAGACTGAAGCTGGATCATATTGAACGGAAAAAGGAGGAATACCTTCAGACACTGCCGAAGGCTTTTGAGTCACTTGTCCCGGACTTAAACGAAATTGAGCCTCTGTCATTGGCCGAGTTCCTGAAGTTGGTGCAAAGCAAGCCTGATTTTGAGGTTTGGTTCGTAGAGCTGTCCGACCCGCCATGGAGCGAGAGTCGACACATTGACCTGCCCAAAGAAAAACAAGTCCCCTTCGATTTCCTGAAAGAGTTTGGCTCCAACGCCTTTTACTCGCACAAGCAGATGCTACAGACACTGCGGAAGAAGGCAGAAATGAAAGAGAGGTTAAGGCAGCTCCTCGAAAATGCCAACTACATCCTGCCTGGAAAACCGTGGGAAGAAGTTTACACACTGACGGCCATCTGCAGTAAGGAGTGCTACCAGGTAATCCCCGACAAGGAGAGGATCGATATCTACCAAGATGTCCAGAAGAACAAAATCGACAAGGCCAAGCACGACTATCAGGAAATGCTCCTCGAGCATTCGGAGACTTTTGCGGACGTGGACCGGAACGAGGCTTTCAACCACGACCGGATCGGAGAGATCATGCAGACCCTGGAGGACGACTCGCGCTATAAGGCCCTGCGCTACGTGCCGGCGGAGCGCGACGCCCTCATCCTCAAGCACATCTTCTTCGTGCACCACCCGACCAAGGAGTCCTGCTTCAGTCGGCAAAGCTGCGTCGACCTGCAGGTGGAGCAGCTGCTGTCCAACGTGGTCTCAAAAACCGTCCGCAGGAGCACGGAGAACCTCTCGGATCTGCGTGGGGAGGACCGGCTCGGCGTGCTCGTGTTCGGCAAGGACGGGCTTGGACACGAACTGCACAGGGAGGTGTCCAGGCTGTTGACGGGCAGCAAGCTCGGCGTGAACGAGAAGAACTACACGCTGGAGCTGAAGGTCATAGACGGAGACGTCACCGCCTTCCTAGCTGCGATGCAGAATCCCTGCTTCAACGGGAAACCCGGTGGCTACCTGTGCACTTTCAATTCCATAGAATCCTTTAAATGTGTAACAGAGTGTTTAGATAGAGTGACGCATGCCTTGGCCTGCAATAAAAAAGACGGCCTCCACGGGAACGTTCCCATCTTGCTGCTGCTGGCCAATCACAAAGACGCAGCCAACAGAACTCATCCACTGCTCCGGCAGCAAGCACAGCAGGCGGCCAACAAGCACCAGGTGGCCTTCATCGATGGCTCCTGCGACTCAATGCCGAAGCTCTTCCAAGAGGCTCAGGTCAAGCAAGCTTTGGTCCATCTCGCCACCTCGTGCCAAGAGGCGGCCCCACCGAAGGTGATCGGGCGCGGCGACTTCACCGAGGCAGACCTCTACGTCACGATGTGCGTCATGTGCGGAGACCCCTTCAACGTGGACCTGGTGCTGACGCCGTTCTTCGAGTCTTGCTTCTGTACCTTCGGGCAGCCCGGGCAGGTGGATTCCGTGAGTCTGGAGATGTTCCTCGGGTCCCACCGAAAGAAGATTAAGATCACCGTCGTGTCCTACCACATGGCGACGCTGAAGAGGGAGGACCTGACGCACGGCTACATCCTCGTTTACTCGGCCAAGAGGAAGGCGTCGATGGCGTCGATGCGTGCGTTCCTGTCTGACGTCCCCGATGTAATCCCCGTGCAGCTTGTCGCGATAACCGAGAGCCAGAATGAGTTCTTCGAGAATGTCGTGGCGAAGGAACTGGTGAGCGAGGGAGAGCACATCGCAAGCGAAATCAGAGGGAGGTTCTGTACGGTTCCGGCCCAGTCACATTTCCACCGTCAAACCGAGGTCTTCACGCCGTTCTTTGTGGACGCCTCCGAGAAACGGCCTCTGGTCGAGGATGAGTTCAGGTTTGATCCCACGATGAATGTCAGCAGCGAGGCCCTGAACCAGAGCGGCATGTTCTCGTCGTCGTCCTTGTCCGATTCGGACGATGACGATTGCCAGCCGCCCTACAGCCCGGCGAGTGATGAGGCGCAGTTGCTTCCAAACACGTCCAGCAGGAACCGACCGGTGGATGTGGAAGGCAACAACCTCCTGCCGATGGGTTCCATTCCTCTGCCTCACGACGGCGAACGCACTCGCAAGTCACTTCCGCCAAAGCCCGTTAAACTCCCGGAGCGTTTGGTGGTCAACAAACTCGATCCGAAGCTGATCGAAAAAATAAACGAATCCATAAGTAAAGGGCCCTCCAAAGCGCAGCTGTCTCGAGCGCCGCTGGCTCACGCCGAGGACACCGACATCGCAGACGTCCCGGCGGCGGCGGCAGCGGCAGCGGCGGCGTCCGACGCGAAACCGTGGTCGAAACTCTTCACCCGGTCGCGGGTCACTTTGAACGGCTCCGACACAGAGGAGAGTGTGACGGATCAGGACCGGAAGGCCCAGGCCATGGTGCGGCGGCGCTCGTCCTACCGGTACAGGTCGCAGATCCTGCAGCGGAGGCAGGTGTACCCGTCGGAGGTGATGGAGAACGGCCAGCACGGTGGCACGGACCCGAGGGACGGGCGCCGGGCGGCGCGGGGCCGGCCGCACACCGACGCGGCACCGCTCCTGTCCCCGGGCGCCGACGGGAGCGGCGGCGGCGGCGGCATCGACAATCCCGCCGCCGACCTGGACGACACGCCGCGCCGCACAGAAGGGAGCAAGAAGAAGCCCGCAAAGCCCAAGTACAAGGACTCGAAGAGAAAAGTGAGTCGCGTCGTCGCAGCCGTCACGGCGTCACGGTCACGTTTCCTTATAATATTACGGGCGGTCCCTGGGATATGAAGAGGGCAATGTCTGAGGGCCTGTCTTTAATTGTGGAGGGCAGTGCATTCCCACGTGCTCGGCAAATGAGGGCGAGGTTCATGGCATCACCGTGAAACCGATGCGGGCAGTGCCCTGGTTACCAACACCAACACGTTCCGTTCATAACTTCTGTTGCTCCGTTCCATTCGTAAGTCGACATTGTTCACAAGTCAGAACAAAATGGTTAATGTGGCACCACCACCACTCCACACTACAAGTGTGACAACAACCAGAGTTCACCACTCAGCAGTCTGAACAAAAGAGTTAACGTTGCACCACCACCACTCCACACTACAAGTGTGACAACAACCAGAGTTCACCACTCAGCAGTGGTGACATAGTCACTGCTCGTGCCAGGCCAGGTGGTCCTTGAGGCTATCGCGTGACGTATCGAAGGCTTGCTGACAGAAGGTTGTTAGACAAACCCAGGTGCCGTGGACTGATTGACCGAGATGGCTCGACAGTCGCACATTACCACGCCTGTACCATGAGCGAGCTGAATGACAGCAATCATTGTGTTGCTCTCTTCCGTGAATTTGCAGTCCAAAAAGAAGAAGGGCAAGAAGAAGAACTCTTACTTCGGGATGCCGCTCAAGGATATCGTGCAGCTACCGGAGCAGCCCATTCCCGTCTTTCTGAAGCTGTGTGTCGAGTACATCGAGCGCAATGGTGAGACGATCCTCTGCATCGGTCTCACAGAAAGAAGGTCCTGCCCTAAGCGGTTCGATCCCCACTTTCGAGCACCTCTCCTTGTGGAGTTCGTTCTCTCCCCCTGTTCTGCGTGGCTTTCCTCCCTATTGTTCAGTTTTGTATAAGAACTTAAAAACACGCTTATTAATTGGCCTATAATAATGTTTCCATGGTCTGACTTTGTCGCTGCCTTCCTCCTGCCTCTGCAATGTCCTTACACCTCCTGAGTCGTTCTGTCTTCAAATCAACACCTTTCACATTGAAGGGATAATGTGTCCATCATAGCGTCTTCTAGTATTACATTCTTGCTTATTATCGCACTATATTTGGGAGCTAAATGTAAACGTGATGAGGTCTGCCAGCCATGACGAGAGGGCTTCAGGAGGGACCTCTGACAGTTTTGTTCATCCATAAGAGTGGACACGTTTCTTGACTTGAGAGAGGTTTGTGAAATAGTTTTGGTGAAGAGACAATGGGAGGAGGGAAATTTGAAGTGGAACAGTGTGGGAAGAGAAGCAGAATTGAACTTGAAGTGGAAGGGGTTAATGGGTGAGTGAGCCGGTCAATGAGTGGGTGGGTGGGCGGTCAATTGAGTCGGTGAGCGGGTGGGTGAGTGAGTGCGTGAGTAGGTGAGTGAGTGCGTGCATCGCGGTGCGGGAAAGTAGTGCAGTGTTTACAAGGCTGCATTACAAACTCCAAACTCGAACTCAGTTCCCACTCGCAGCCAACACGGTGACGATTTTCTGAACTGGCCCTGGGTCTCTCCTGGGTGGACTGCATCATAAGTGCCTGGTGTAGTATGTAAACACCCCAACTTGGGAGAATCAAACAGCCGGGCTTGGTGCTGGCCACCCACCCCGTGGTGTGCCCTCGTTTGTTGTGACCCGCAATGTAGTGATCGCTGTGAAGGCTCAAGTTAAGCAGTCTGATGTAGACAGAGTCCTCAACACGAGTAGAGGAGTCAACGAGTGACAGGAACAGGAGCCATGGTAGTGGCAGTAGAAGAGCCATGTGAGTTGGATGATGAGCTGCTGTC
The DNA here is from genome assembly GCA_036362905.1 of Mordacia mordax. Lineage (NCBI taxonomy): Eukaryota > Metazoa > Chordata > Hyperoartia > Petromyzontiformes > Petromyzontidae > Mordacia > Mordacia mordax. Next base: position 1,659,470 of record JAZEWT010000014.1, read on the forward strand.
GGTGAACTGAGTTACAGTTTGTGAGTGCTCCGTCATCAGTCATCCTGGATGATGAGCTGCTGTCGGTGAACTGAGTTACAGTTTGTGAGTGCTCCGTCATCAATCATCCTGGATGATGAGCTGCTGTCGGTGAACTGAGTTACAGTTTGTGAGTGCTCCGTCATCAGTCATCCTGACTGCTTTCGATAAAATTTATTTTTTGGGTCCGGTCACGCAAAAAATGGTGTCGTGAACCCTCTACCACCCGTCACGTCCAGTTAGGTTTGTCACGTGAACAGAACGTGCAAAGTCTTCACGGTCTCAGCACACCTGTGCGTTAGAGAGCAAACTCACGGCATTTACAATGAAATGCGACACGTTTTGCGGATCATGACAATCCGCATTATCAGCAACTCGCACCAATTTGCTTTGTTGACATTCTTGGATTACAGTGGCTGAAGTTTGTATGTTTGCTCCTGTAATGATGTCGGTTTCAACAACTCAGCGTTTGTGAATTGCTTTCCGTAGCGCTCCTTTCAGGATAGCCTTGTTGAGCGTTCCTCCTCTCTCTTACACCATGTTTCACCGCCTACGTTGGAGACGCTGTCAGGCTCTCATCACTACTAACAACTCCACACATGTTTATGCAGCGACATTATTTTAATTGTTGTAATGTTGACAACTCTTCTTGTGCCTGTAGGCCTGGATACCGAAGGACTGTATCGCGTTTCTGGAAATAAAGCGGACCAGCAGAACATCCTGCAGCTATTCGAGAAAGGTGCTGCCACACTTTAAAGCCGCGTGCAATAGACAGCCGCCATCGCTAAATGCGTCGCTCAATACAGCCGCGCATTCCCGGGCGTAGTGAGCCGCTGGTCTCGCCGTGATTGTGAAGGTGTGCACTGCGATTAACTGCCAGATGACGCCTTGTCGCGGAGAGTGTGGAGGAGCGCCGCCGCACACCCGCTGGTCTAGAGGTCGCTTGCCAAAGGGATCTCGGTGGCGACCGTGGTGTCCCCTCCCTCGGGCCGTTCTCAGGCACGGAAGGCGGCCTGCTGAGCCGCTGCGCGAGTGTTCCCAGTGACTTGGCTGTCTCGTGACGACGCTGGCAGCACGACCGCGAGACTCTGCTCAGTTGGAATCTACCGACCGTCCCCGACTTGCAGACGATCGGACTTGCCTACGAACTCCCACACGATGCTATTCATTGCGGTATACAGTGTACTGCGTGCAGTATATAGCGCGGTGTTAACTGTTGTGTTCTAAGTTTTATAAACTATACATGTCTACAACAGTATAAATAATATCCAAAGCATCGCGTTCATTACTGCTTCCTGTACAGTATTACATTGAACACTGTATTGTGTTCCGATTTGTGTACAAATCGACTTACAGTACCGTTCAATGGGGACTGCCTTATTAGTTTGTGAGTTTTACTCAATTAGCATTAAGTACAGAGGAGCAGTAACCATGACAGTAGCGACTGAAGCATGCTGTAGAGGTGACTGACCCTCGGTTGAGTGAGTGACAACAGTGACTGCCAGTAGACAGACTGATGAGTACAGGAGTGAGCGTCAGGGCCAGCCTCAGTTTCAACTGCACTCTACTACCAAGGCAGTGATCGTCACTGCAAGGCCCGTGAGCCACTGGCAACCCCTGGTAACATAAAGTATGGCCCCTGACATGCGGCTCCTGACAGTACACGAATGTGAAACACCCCATCATAATCCCCCATAAATACCACCAAGTTAAAGCGCTCTAGAAGTGCAATTATTATTATTAAGTTGACCCAACGGTTTCAAATGAGTATTCCAATGCCAATTCCAAAAATAAAGTCACCACACCAGTAGGTGGCAGTATCCACACTTCTACTCTTCTAGCGGATGGTGTGATGGCCAGGTCTCATCGGCGGAGTGGCCCCTCCAGAAACCATTGTGAAGATCGCTTCGAGAAGCTGCTCTCTCTCGGGACAGCCGCGTCGATCGCTTCCTCTCTCTCTCCACCTCGCGACGTTTCACCCTCGCACGTTAGAGGCATCCTCAGGCGCAGTGTGCGTGTGTCGTGTGTGTGACTCCTATTTATATGTAGGTACTATGTGTGTGTTGAGTCTCCTCCACAGAGTTGCTACTTTCCAGGATCAATGGAGGACGGTCGGGGGCCACTTGAAAGGGGTTCCATTGTCCTGCTCACTCTTCGGAATCACATTCACCCCATCCAGCTCCACTTGTGACTCATCTCCTAGTTTGCATCTCATGAAAGAAGCAGCAACTCTGTGGAGAATACTCAACACATACACAGTAGCTACATATAAACAGGAGTCACACACACGACGCACGCACACTGCGCCTGAGGATGCCTCTAACGTGCGAGGGCGAAACGTCGTGAGGTGGAGAGAGGGGGAGCGATCGACGCGGCTGTCCCGAGAGCAGCTTCTCGAAGCAATCATCGCGCATCGAGCCGTGAAAACCCTACATCGTAACAATCGTGAGGATCACTGATAATGTTACACTGCAGTCGCCTGCTGCTGTTGCTGCTCGTCTGTTAACCCCCCCCCCCCCGTCCTTCAGATCACAACATCGACATCTCGAGTCTCAATGTGACCGTGCACACGGTGACCGGGGCGCTCAAATCTTTTTTCGCGGACCTACCTGACCCGCTGCTGCCTTACAACCTGCAGAAGAGCTTGGCCGACGCGGTCGGTAAGAACGGCGTCCACCGATTGGCGCGCGCAGCCTCGGTGGGACCGCGAGCGATGACCCTATCGGGTTTGTGTGCAACGGAGTAATCTGTGCAGCGCGTACGGTCACGATTCGTGACGGCGTGGCGCGGTGTTTCGTTCAGTTGCTGATGTTCATTCCGAGAGGGAACGAATCGCAGAGTCGTGAGAGAACCACAGGGAGGCGGGGAGCGGAGAAAGCAGCCGCCGTGCATAGCCGGCGCCACAGTTTGCCGGACACTGCACCCTTTAAGTTATGATGTTCCCGGCCAATTAGTGAGGGTTTTTAGTTGCGGGAGGAAACCGGAGAACCTTTATAATGGAAACCGATGCGGAACGGGGAGGAAACACAAACTTCACGCAAAAGGCACCTGGGGTGAGAATCAAACCGCCTTCTTTCTGTGAGGAGGCTCTGATATTATCACTGTGTAGCTCGTTAAATGTGTGTGGATCCCTCTCATGATCAGAATTTGCTGTGTTGGGTGGAGGATGGTTGACGACACATTTTACTCGTCCTCTCTTAACCAAAAATGGATCGTGAATCATAACGCGGGATCTCCGAAGCCTGCCCGTGCATTGCCCATGCTTTGTAACACCCGTTGCTCTCAGGAGCCCCTGTTGAGAGGAACTGTGTGTGCTGTGCGTGCGTAAACTGTGTGCGCATGTGTGTACTACAGGCATAATGGTCGAGAAGGACATACTCGCAGCGCTTCAGGACTTCGTCAAAAAGCTGCCGCTTGTCAATTACGAAGTCTTCAAATTCATCGTAACGCATTTCTACAGGTTTGTGGGTCACCGTGTATTTCCTGAGACCACGAGTGCGATGCACGCCGCCATAATATTCAGAAACAGTCTGAATAACATCAGAAATAAAATCACATGCATTCTGTACCTTTGTCATCGATATGCAGTCTGTTTACAGCTTGTCCCGTATACATGGAACAACAGGGAATACATAGGCAGCATCCGGTGTCATCAGAAGCATGCCTTCCCCTATGGTTCAATTCATATGGGACACCCTGTATAATAGAGCAAGTGTTGTTTTATATATGTGTTGTCCACAGAGTATCTGTTTATAATCCTTCATAAGCAGAAATTATGTCCACACAACACACGCTTTTGTCTTATTTCAACTTCACTTTTTTGCCAAATAAAATGCAACCGCGCGGTGAACAATAATCTCCGTAATAATAAGAGGCTGCTGATGAGGAAGCAAGCGTCTAGGAACCGAGAGCGATCTCACGCAGGGAAGCGTTCTGCCTCCGACGTCGCAGGCATCTTCAGGAATTCCTCAAACACTTATTGATCCCTCCTCCAATGTGGGATGAGAAACGTCGCGAAGGAGAACGAACGAGCCACTCGACACGGCTATCCTGAAACAACGGCTTGCAGAGAGAAATTCTCGTCCATCGGGCCGTGAAAACTTACATAAGTACGTCAGTCAGGAGAGTTTGAAGTGACGAGAGGTGGGGCTCCGTGTGTGCGAGCCCATTCTACAAGCATCAAGCAGGGCTCTCAGAAACTGTCATCGACAGCCTCCGGCACTGAACACTGCACCGAACGCAGTGTTCAGTGCCGGAGCCAAGTTGTTTCGGGATTTACGACGGAGTCGACGCAGACCCCGACTTAGGAATATCCACGTTATGAACGCTCGTACTTACGAACGAGCTCCCATAACGTACTGTGCATTTTATGTTGCTAGGAGTACACAGCATAACATGAAATGCTGTGTTCCAACAGTAGGTTTTATCAACTGTGCGTATCGACAACACTAAAAATAGTGTCCTAATCCCAAAAGCACTGAGTGCATTACGTCTGCGTCGAGAGCACAGAATAATATTAAACGTGTTGTGTTCTGATTTGTGAACAAATCGGCTTCGAAACGGACTCTGAAACGGAACCCGGGGACTAGGTTCTCAGTCCATACGCTACTCAGTAGGTAATGAGTACCGGAGTCTGAGCAGAGCTGTTGTTTGATATCGAGTGTAATCTCGTTGACATGAGTCACAGCGCGATGCACTGACCGGCGCTGATGCGTGCACCCTCCATGCAGGGTATGCCAGCACAGCACCGCCAACCTGATGTCCGAGGAGAATCTGTCCATCTGCTTCTGGCCGACGCTCATGAAGCCCAATTTCAGCGACAATACCGCCATCATGGCGAAAATGGTGAGCCGTACTCCCATCCGGCCCTTCATCGTGCACTGCCCCCGCATCTTCCACGGCCGCGACGACCTGCCGCCCGCACCGGACGGCGGCGGCGGCGGCGGCGGCGACGCCTCGGCTGCGGAGGCCTCGCCGGCCGAGGGGCAGCTGGTGGACATCGAGGGCTAGGGCCCGGAGGGGCTGGGGCCCGGAGGGGCTGGGGCCCGGAGGGGCTGAGGCCCGGAGGGGCTGGGGCCCGGAGGGGCTGGGGCCCGGAGGGGCTGGGGCCCGGAGGGGCTGGGGCCCGGAGGGGCTGGGGCCCGGAGGGGCTGGGGCCCGGAGGGGGGGCAGCGCCGTGCCAAGCCCGACCCCGGGTGCCGCCGCCAGGCGCCGCCCACCTCGTGCTTGCTCCGTGGACGTAGTGGTTGCGGCGGTGGCGCAGCGGTCAGCGCTTCGCTGCGCTGCCAACCCGGCCACGGCCCGACTTCGATTCCCGCTCGTGGCCACCGACACCAGTGGCGACTTCCTGAGTGGGTTTGGCCTCAGTTGAGTACCTGGTACAGTGTGTGTAATACATCACCATTGGGAGGACAGGCGCCGGGCGTGGTGCTGGCCACCCACCCCCTTAGTGTGCTGCGCTGGCCTTCATAGGTGCTCGCTAACAGCGCTTGACCCTCTAGTCAAGAGACTACAGATGCATCTCAGTCTGGTGAGCCGTGCGGTGGATGTGTCGGGGGGTTTATCCACTGCTGCCTCGTGTAGGAGGCACAGTGCAGAATGTACGGCACCACTCTCGGAGTGAGCCAACAGGGTACGTTTATAAACATCGCTTCACCTGTACGTGGTACTTTACAGTTAATTTCGCTCTAATTTTAACGAGAGACCGTCTAGTTGAACGCTCATTCAATATTCTTACTGTCGATAGGTATAATATTTGTTAAAGGGATGGACCAAGTGTTTATGTTTCTCCCATGGTCTCACAGCTGTGCATGTATAGTATTACATCGGAAATTCTGGTTGAAACGCTGGTGATTCGTACTGGAGATTCGTGCTTTATTTACTGTGGATGTTCCGTTATCGCTCATAGTGCTTCATCATTTATTTTCCAAACTGTTAAGTTTGTACACATTGATTATGAATTTGTATATGTGGTGGTACTGGGTTCTCACACCGTTAATCACAACAAATGTTTTGTATCATAATATTGCCTACTTTTTTTGGGAGTTTTATACTTTGTATTTATTTTGCCTCTTCTAAACATCCCACGGTTTATGCCAAATGCTAGGAGTTTGCGTGCAAGGGATTAACGCCTTAGCAGTCTGTAAATACGTCATAACCTCGTATTATTACACTTGGCTGTGATGAAAGCTGGTCATAAACTGAAAACCACTCGGTGGCTGCGCGTGTAAATTTAAAAGTCGCTCATTGTCGCCCATCTACAACGCCACCCACTCGTGGGGTTAAACCCGGCGGTCAGAGCGGCGGCCGCCCTCTCGAATGAATCGATCGTCTCTGCGCCCTCTGCGGCTGAGCCTGCGGGCTCCACGGCAGACACCGTCTCTCACTGC
>JAZEWT010000014.1:1753525-1764947 GCA_036362905.1 Mordacia mordax
GAACACAAACTCCATACATGAAGGTGCTGGAGGTGGGCATTGAACTGCTTTGAACACGACCTTTTTCCGCGAGGCAGAGATGTTACCGCTGCATAGAAACAACCGCTACAAGCGGTAAACCGTAAACCAGATGCAGTCACAAACTGGTCACCGTGTTTCCTCGTGGAGCTTCGGTGTAAGTGTGTAACGGACCGACAAGCAGGAACGCACCGTCTGTACTGCCGAGTAAGTTCATCTGCCCTGGCTTCTCGGTGGACGCGAAAAGGCACTTCCTCGCGATTGCTCGCCGATGCCAGAGAAGGACTTCTGCTTGGCGCTGAGGAAATGTCGTGGGAGAGCCGGCATGCGTACCCCAACCACTTCACGGCGGAGTGGAGCAGTGGGGCCGACCTGAGAATCTCACCCGCTCGTCGCGATTCTACCAATTGTCGGTTCGACTCAATCTTCTGGCGGTCCAGCTCCCGCGTTTCTCTGTTAACGCGGTGAACTCGCTGGATCGTAACGAACGGGTGTTTCTCTACGTGCGGCAAACCGGATGTCGCTCCATCATCACCGTGGAGGCCCATATTGACAACCCGACTGTGTGGCCGACAGAATGCATCATGGGTAACAGCCTCGCAGGAAATCAACGAAAATACCAAATGTTTCTGTGCTTACCACGTCACACCTCTTCTATTGCACGCATGGTATATACACAATCTACTTGCTGTGCTGTAAAACTAGTATAGCCCTATTCATGGTGAACACAGCACATGACCTGAACACATTCATGGTGAACACAGCACATGACCTGAACACGTTTCACATTGCTGTACAGTTATTCTACAGTTATTCTAAAACCTGACAAAACATTGCACTAAAAACACTTTTGTGTTTGTGGAATCTCACAGATCCATTAATAGCCCTGAATATAAAATACTTTATACATACGCGAGTGTGTGATGTGCATGAATGCATGTGTGGTGGTCCGAGTGTAAATATAGCGGTGAAAATGAGATCTCTGCGATCCGTAGCAGCCCAGTTTCACTGACACACAAACAAAAAGCTCCCACTTCTAACCTGGATAGATTGTGGGGTCAACACTCTTAGTAAGCGGCGCTTATGAAGGTCAGACCGGCACATGAGGGGGTGGATGGTCAGCACCACGCCTGACCACCTCTCTCTCCCCTATACTGATGTTTGCCCTTCTGCATCAGGTACACATTTAATGCTGAGTCGACCTAGCAGTTGGCCTAGAACTGGTTAAAAAAAATCGTCACTAGCGTTGGTGGTCGTGAGCAGAAATGAAATTTGGGTCGCCGGGTTCGTGGTGTAGTGTGCTAACCGCTAGAACATGACAGATTCAAACACACACGCATGTAGATATACACAGTCATCCTGTCACACTGCCTACTCATCCATATTTTACCTTTTAGCCTCTGCAAAAAACTGAAAACTGCAAAGGAAATGTAAGGTGTTTAGTGTTCTGAGTAGATATTGCACACATATATCTATGTTTACATTATATACACTATACACACAAATGTGTCAAACACATTTGAAAATGAGATGAAATAAATATTTAAAGCGCAGAGGCTCAGATATTTGTTATTTTTCCACACTCAACCCATTTCATCGATCACTTTTGTAAGGAACTTTAATTGGCTTGAACTCGATGAGCAATCAGCCCCTTTTCATATAGTTTGCATGTACCCACACCTCAGCAACAGCTACATTTTCTCTTAAACATCCCATCAGCCATACGGTCTTCTATGGGTTCAACAATTTGGCAGCACTGCTTCAATACAAGCGATCTGTGGCTTGGTTTCGACAGCCTTTTCAGAAGTCACATTAGGGGTCGAGGCTTCCCTGCGCTTGCTTGAACCAATGCTGAGTGTCTGCCAGATGTTGATCGACAAGGACCCTGTTAGACATGGCTACAGTTTCCATGAAGATTTAGAATGCCATGTTTAAGGTGTTTTGACGATCCGTGTATATTTCTAATGTGCGCCGTAAATCTGACAACACTATATATATACTATACATGCTAAATACCATACTAAGATTGAAGAGTTCTCTTAATAAAACTTATCTTTCACAGTAATTGAAGCACAACATCCACGTAAGCTGTATTCCCACACATGTAACTATTAATAAATTACTGAGCTACAGGGCAAATTACGTATTGCAAGTTTTGCATCAATTGGTCTGTGGCAGACAAACCCACCGATAAGTGATGGTGCATAAACGGAGAGCTTTCCTCCTGTGGAGCCAAGATACCGGCTGCTTCCAGATCAACCGGGAGACACTTCCCAATGTGCCGAGGTCTGTTATCAAAACCAGGCGATGCCCTCTCCGAAAACTCTACGCGTTGTCGCCGGGTCTCGGGACAAATCCCATCCTTCCCACCCAACATTGACGCCAATTTCTGGACCACATGGAACCCGTGGGGTAGGTGTTTTGGGCCAACTGACTTTCCTACCCCTGCCATCTGGACAATAGTTAAAAAGAGCTGCATAGCTCGGTTTCTCGCAGCTGAGATACAAGCCGAGCGGTTCATCATTTTCGTAAACTATCGGGGTAATGGTTGAGAGGACACTGAGGCAAGGTGGGGGGGGGGGGTGACAGAGCCGCGAATATTTCCAGAGGTAGCCAATCGCTGTGCGGAGGAGTGGCTCAGAATGTGCGAGTGGCAACCCGAAGCCTGGGACCGGCTGAAGTGCTGGGCAGAGGTGCCCTCCAAAATGTGGAAACGCTCAAATGGGACAGATTGTGTGCGCGTGCTGCGCGCACAATCTGCGCCGTACTCGCAGTTTGGCGTAAGATCAAATTCGTCGTCTGGGAACAATGAAGGATGCCCTGAGGGACCCTGCGTTTAAAATGGGGAACCACACTAGTACCAATTACACGGGCAGCTCCCTCCCCCGTATGAGGCCGGGAAAGGTCCTGTAAAGGATCATTGAACATCACCTTGCCAGGCACGCTGAGCAATGATTTGCAGACCCTCAATGTGGTTTTGGACTGGAACGGTCTGGCTGGGTCATGCAGCCCGCACACCCAGATGCGCATTTGGCCAAGCAGCTTCTGTTTGGCTGGAGAGTGGGGGCTAAACGGGTATGGCACGGGCTACAGAAGAGACAGGCTGATGGGTGAGTGGTTGAGTTATCGGGTAAGTGGCAGAGGCTAGAGAAGAGATTGGCTGATGGATGAGTGGGTAAGTGGCAAGGGCTACAGAAGCGATGGACTGATGTACTATGGGAGGATATGAAGCTGATGGGACTTGCCGATGACGGGTACCAAAGATGCTAAAATCGACCTCTGTAGAGCAGGTTTGTGAAGGACACTGGGGCAGCTGGAGGCAGTTGCCCTTCAGCTGTGCCATAGTATGGGGAGCGATGCTCAGAACAACGGGCAAAGCGTCGGGCGGATAAAACTCAGTGAGTTCGCACTGCAGGCAGTACAGGTAGTGCCTCGACAAGTCTCTCTCACTCTCTCATTATCTGAAACCGCTTAATCCTATATAGGGTCACGATGAGCCGGAGCCTATCCCGGAAACACAGGGCGTAAGGCAGGAATACACCCGACGACGGGACGCCAGTCCATCGCCGGCCTCGACAAGTCACCTTAGTCAATCAGCCCAAAACACCCAAATCTGTCCCGTGACTTCCTGCCGGCAGAGTACCTTCAACCTTCAACCTTTCACCTACAGCGCTGCGTGGCAAATGGTCAGCATGGCAGTTAAGTGGGTGAGTGACTGGGTGGGCAGGTGTGCGGGCTATGGCACGAATGGGTGGACAGCTGAATGGGTGGACAGCTGAATGGGTGGACAGCTGAATGGGAGGGCAACTGGGTGACTAGGTTTTGGGTCCTCACCTCTTCTCAGACCAAACCCGGACATCTCCGTCTTTCAGACGTCCATCAAAAAACTGTGAATGTACGGTGACGTCCGCGGAGCTGCGGCGCGGCGTCGACCTCGAACCGATCACGCAAGGAGGGGCGCGCGAGCGACTCGGAGCCCTCGCGGCGCCACGACCGCCGCTCACACGCAGATCTCAATCGCCGTGATGTGCGAGCGGCCAGAGCTGTGGCTGCGATTGGCGGCGCGTGCCCCTCCCGCCCCTCCCCCCCCGCTCCTCCCCGCGGGGGGCGACTGCGAGTGCGACTGGCGAAGCGCGCGCACCGCGCTCGGCACCGCGGCGGCGACGGCCGACGCGGGGCCGTCCAGCGACGGGAAGTGGTGCAGGGCGCCGGCCGCGGGGCTGTCCAGCGACGAGATGTGGCGCAGCCGATCGGCGCCGGCGGCGGGGCCGTCTGATGGGGAGAAGTGGCCGACGCGGCCCCCGCCGCCTCCGCCGCCGGGGGGGCTGTCCAGCGACGAGAAGTGGCTGAGTCGGTGGGCGGCCGCGGCCGCGGCCGCGGCCGCCGACGCCACCCCGGGGCTATCGGTTGAGGAGAAGTACCCGAGGAGGCGCCGGCCACCGCCGCCAGGGCTGTCCTGCGAGGAGTAGTGGCTGAAGCGAGCCGTGGCGGCGGCGACGGCGGCGGGGCTGTCCAGCGAGGAAATGCGGTGCTGCTGCATGAGCGACGCCAGGCGCTCGTCCCCGTCGGCGACGCGCGGCCACTCGTCCACCCGCCGCTCGTCCCCGCCGCCGCCGCCGCCGTCGCCGCTTCCGCCGGACGCAGACAGCATCCAGTCGCTCTGCACGTAGCGGAATATTTCGGCGACGGCGCAGCGCCGACCCGGCTCCGTCGCCAGCAGCCGGCGGAAGAGACGCAGCGCGTCGGGCGCAAAGCGCCGCCACTGGGAGGGGACGGCGGTGGGGCCGCACGCCGGCGCCCGGCGGCGTTGCCACGACAGGAACTCACCGTAGAAGGGGTCGCCCGGCGTCGCCGTCTCCCACGGAAAGTTTCCGGTCAGCATGCAGAAGAGCAGCACCGCGAAGGCCCACACGTCGATGCTGGGCCGCACGCAGAACCCGTCGGGGCGCGCGGCGTCACACAGCTCGGGCGCCGTATACGGGATCGTGCCGCTGACTCGCTTGACCCGCGCGCCCGCGCGCCGCGTCATCCCGAAGTCGGAGAGCTTCACGCGCCGGCAGTCCTTGTCGAAGAGCAGCACGTTCTCGGGCTTAACGTCACGGTGCACCAGTCCCTTGCCGTGCAGGAAGTCCAGTGCTAGGCCCACCTGCTGGATGCAGCGCTTGACGGTTCCCTCCGGCAGCCCCACCTGGGTGCCCGGGCCGTAACGAGCGATGCTCAACGAGACGAAAATACCTCCGCTCGCTCAACACCGATACCGCCCCGAGCGAACACGCGGGCAAGGACAAACCACTTCAGTCGCTCGCTCACTCGCTCCCTCGCTCGCTCCCTCGCTCCCTCGCTCCCTCGCTCGCTCCCTCGCTCCCTCCCTCGCTCGCTCCCTCGCTCGCTCCCTCGCTCCCTCCCTCACTCGCTCCCTCGCTCCCTCGCTTGCTCACTCGCTCCCTCCCTCGCTCGCTCCCTCACTCGCTCCCTCGCTCGCTCGCTCCCTCGCTCCCTCGCTCACTCAGCCAACTCACTCACTCAGTCGATCACTCATTAGCTAACTAGCATACCCACCCATTATCTAGCTCACACACTCACCAACTCGCTCACACTCACCCACCCACTCACTCACTTGCTCACACACTCACCCACCCTCGTTCGCCAATACGAGGAGGTTTGTAAGACTTTACCCAGTCGGTAAACTCTACCAGTTTATAAAGATACTACTCAAATGGAATCATAAATTGGCAGAAACGAGGTACGGCTGTGTCTATCACAGGTGTGACGACGGGTTATTGGACAGTTCATCTCCGCGAGTCCAGTCCTGACCTGTGGGGGGATGATGTCGAAGAGATCTCCGGCTGGAGCATACTCCTGGGCGAAGATGTAGGCATCCTCGGTCTCCATGGTGACGTTGAAGATGTTGATGATGAAGGGGTTTGTGGAGAGGTAGTTGGTGATGCTGTATTCCCGCAGGAAGGCTTTTAACTTGGTAGATTTCTTCTTCAGAAACTTCAATGCCATTTTTGTACCTGTCACACAACATTATTTCATTGTGCATGTTTACCTGGGAGAGCCTCAAAGCACTTTCAGGAGGGTCCGGCAGAGTTTTCACAGGAGAGGGCAATACTGCTGCTGCTGCTGTTTTCCAAATCGATTAATCTGCTGGTAATCCTTCACAATGGAAGTCGGTTGAGACCACTTACATTTACAGGCTGTCCCCAACTTACGAACAAGCTCCCATAAGATACTATGAATTGCGCTATACAGTATACCGCACGCAGTGTACAGTGTAACACTGAACGTTGTGTTCCAACTTTACGTTTCAGAAACTAAGCGTAGCTACAATGGTACACAATGATAATTGCTTTTAAACGCTGCTCTTTTGGGATAGCCGCGTCGATCGCTCCTCCTCTCTCCTTCACGACGTTCCATCTTGCACGCTGAAGGCATCTCACAAGACGCCTGAAGATGCCGCCAACGTGGGAGGCACAACGTCGCGAAGGAGAGAGGAGGAGCGATCCACGCAGCTATCCCGAAAGAGCAGCCTTTGGAAGCAATCGTCATGCATCCAGCCATGAAAAACCTCCATCGGTACATCGGTACAAATCACGTCCACTTCCTGAAAGTGCATTGCTGCTTCGTGTACAGTGCAGTATAACATGAACACTGTTCTGTGTTCCGATCTGCGTGCAAATCGACTGATGAACAAAACTCAGTGACGAACTCGTTTATAAACCAGGAACTGCCGGTTTGTAAAACTCTTGGTGAGATCCCGACCATACTGGTGAGAAGCTGAATGTGGAAACCGCTCCAATTTACTTGTGTTAAACAAACGGTGCCACAAATGATTCACTCCCTCAGAAGGACATATGGCCAATGGGACGTATTGAAAAAAGACACTTTTTAGTTCTTTTTTCAAGGAACAGTTATAGAGGCTGGTTATGCCTTGGTTACATCTGCACCTCACTTCAGCAAGTTGTGCCCAAGGCGGTTCGATTCCTGCATCTAACACTGGCTCCTTTTTCTACCATTGGCTCCTACTATCCATTGAGGGTGTCTATGCAGCGCTAACATCCGCGGCTCCTCACAGACAGAGGGTCCTGTCCAAGGCGGTTTGACTTCCCCTCGGGTGCCTTTCTGTGTGTAGTTTGTTTGTTCTCCCCACGTGTTCTGCATGAGTTTCCTCCAGGTTTTCCGATTTCCTCCCACGATGAACAAAACAACTCATTAATTAATTGGTTGATAGCATTATTTTATACAGGACAGTGTCTGGTAAATGTTGATGGCATAACCACGTGGCTGCCTTTCCACTCCCTGCATCTGCGGTTTTCTCGCTGCGCCGCTCAGTTCTCTCTTTGACGCTGAACCGAATATTAATGTGGGGAAGCGGAGGCGTTTTGCTCGTTTGTTCAGCTCGTGCCGTGACCCACCGGAACCCTTGTGCACGGCGAGGTCCACCTTCCCGTACGTTCCCTTGCCCAGCTCCCGGATGATGTCATAATGCTCAGCGGCGTCCACCAGCTCCAAGCTCTGGGCGGCAGCCACCTGCAGCTCTTCCAGGATGTCCTCGGTCACACATGGCGCCGACGACATGGCGGCCACCGGGCGTCCCGCGTGGTCGCAAACCTGGGAGTAAAGCACGCACGGCCATGCCTCGTCGGACGCGGATTTGCGATCCGCGAGTCCGTGCGCTGGAGAAATCTCGCCGAGGTACCGGCGCACCCCTCACAAACGTCCGGAGGCACTTCCCAGATGTTCTCAAAGCATCCCTGAGTTGCACCACTCCGTGAGTAGTATTGTACGCGGTAGCACTGTACGCGCATAGCGCCTTCCCTGCACATTACGGTGAGGACGAGGCCGAGGTCAGATTCCACGCGGACCCGAGCGCACTTCTACGACGAGCAGAGTCTCCCGGGGTCAGATTCCGCGCGGACCCGAACCAACTACTACGACGAGCAGAGTCTCCCGGGGTCAGATTCCGCGCGGACCCGAACCAACTACTACGACGAGCAGAGTCTCCCGGTTTGAGAAGTGTCTTCAGTGTCCTCAGCGAGCAGAGTTTGATTCCGACTTGCTGCCAACATTGGTGATATCTGAATTGGTCCTGGGCCTCCCCTGGGTCAACTTAGCCTTAATGTGATGCGTAAACCTGGCCATTAGGGAGACGCATGTGGCCTGGCGTGGCAGTGGTGTTCACATAATTCCCTCTTATGTCCCTCATATGCCCCTTGATAACAGCAGTGTACAAAGTCTGTTAGAAATTTAACACGTGGCCACAGAGTATTCGTTCCGTGTCGAACATTTTAGTTCAAAAATAGACTTACTTGGATGCACAAGGAAACTACAGAGAGGTGGGGAGGGGGAAGGCTGCAATGTTGGTAGCCAGCGCCAACATTTGCGAGATACTGGGTCCTATATATTCTGATTATCAGCTCAATAATGAGTGGTTTATTTTTATTTTTGGGAGAGAACTCGGAAGAAACTCATATAGATGGGGGGGGGGGGGATAGCACACGCATTCTACTCAGAAAGGGCACCCGAGGCACAACATTGACAGTGCTGTTTGTTGCTGGCCACTTGGCATAAGGGCATTGGAGGCGCCTGCGCGCAGTGACTGTGGGTGTGAAGTGCGTCATGGCGCGCAACAAAGATAAACCTGAGAGTGGCCGGGAGTCTGCCAATACTTGGATGCCCTCGAAATAGAGCATAATCTGAGCTTAACCTCACACAGTCTTAACCCCCAACAACAAGAACAACTGTTCACCACTAAGTGGTGGTGATGTCACCACGGCGTTTGTGCCAGGCCAGGTGCACCTTGAGGCCACACGAAGTGTTGATGGCTCGGTGACAGGTGGTTGCGGGACAGATCTAGGTACCATGGGCTGACTGACTGAGAAGACTGGGCGCGGTACCACCTGTACCCCCCCTATTGTACCAACCCGCTGAGTTTCAGCCACCCGGCCTTCCATCACTCCTCCATCCTCTGTTCTTGCAGGAGGGTGACTGCCTTCAACTGCCCAGTAGCATCCTTTAGGAACTTCCTCCACAGATCTCGATCCTGACTCCAGATCCTTCTGCACCACATCGAGCCATTTTTCTCCAGCCCATGCTATGCTTGTTAGCCCCTCTGCACAACCAAAGTTTGTTAGGCATCCAGTGGCTGGGCATGCGGGCTACATGACCAAGCCAACCAAGTCTCACCTGTTGTAGGAGTTCACTGATGGGAACATGTCCTGATATTTTAAGGATCTGTTAGCTCCTCACACAGTCTGGTAAAACCCACGAGGGACCAGAGGCAGGTGAGCCTTAAAGTTTCAAGCCAGCACAGATGTTCATTCAGAGGGGTCCGCGTTGCACAGCCATACAGATGAAGGCATCACTGTTGCCGAGAAGACCGGACGTTTTGTCTTGAGCGATGGGTTAGGCAGCTGGCACACAGCCTTGCGTAACTGATGAAGAGACAACGCCGCTGGACGAATTCGGAGACGTCTGCTCGCAAACTTGAACCGGTCATAAGCACACGACCCAGGTACGGTACATTCTACTCTTGTTCAAAACTATCCCATCACTTATGAGGAGCTGAGGGGGAGGAGTGCTTGATAGCACAGAATATCCAGGCAGGTGCTTAGTTTTGATCGAGCTGATGCTAATTCTCCATCTCTGAGTAGAGCGTTCCAGGTTCAGCAACAGTTATCCAGCTCCTCCTTAGAGTGAGCAGCAATCATACGATCATCAGCATATATAACATGGTGGACCAATACAGAACCATCCCTTCACCACACCGCGGCATCAATCAGCCTCCCATTGTACCTGTACCAATGATAGTTTTTACTAGTACATCCATGGAAAGTTTCTCAAACTACTTGGTCAAAGAAGATGTTAAATAATGTAGGAGCCAGAGGACATCTCTGCTGAATGCCAAGGTGTTAAGAAATGGCTTTGACCACACGGTTTTACCAGGTCTTCCCACCATCATGATGGTCCTAAACAATTCTAAGCAATCAGGAACCCTGAATGCACAAATAATAACCCAAGCCCTGGCCTACTGATGGTATCATACGCCTTGAGCAGGTAAATAAAACATATATATATCCCGCTGGAATTTCCTACACTCCTGCTGTGAGAGATGGACTAAGAATATGGCATCTGTGCTGGACCGCCCTGGGATGAAACCATATTGAGAGTCTGCATGCCTCTCCTCAGTCTTCAGCAGGTGGTTCTTCAGCCATCCACTCACATGGTTCGGCAGCCTTCTTCTCACGTTAGAGGCACTGCAGCCTCAACAGTAATCCCTATCTTGCCCCATGATGTTCATTGGGCGTTTTGCTTCCTTGTGGACCTCACAGACGAACTGTGAATGGAGGACATTGAAGGCATCCCACTCATCAGTAATACCTGCATCCTTCCACCGATGTTCATCTTCAGAGGGGGCATAAAGCGCCAGCCCCACGATCATTCCTCACGTCTTGTTAATGGGGAAGCGCACATAGTTCTGGGTCTCACAGCTTCCTGCACCTCACCTCCGTGCCACCTCACCTCCGTGCCACCACCCCTTCATTCCTTTAGTCAAAAAATACCCAAGCTCTGTGTTTCCTGCCCCAAGTGGAGGACAATCCACCCCTCGCGGTGACTGGAGCCAGAACCAGTCCACCGGGCTTCCTGTATTACAAAGATCCAGGTGGTATCGGTCCAGCTCTCCACAGAGCAATGGCAGCCTCTCCTGAGTGTTTTGAACAATTCACGTGGTCAGCCGGCACTACCTTTACTGGCTCCAGAGGGACTGCGAGGAAGAAGGGGGGGNNATGTGAGATGCCTAGATGGAGGGGTTAGCAGTCCCTTGCACGCACCCACCTACCCACAAACTCCCTTCTCCACTACCATCACACTCACCCGCACATACAGGCGACCCGACTCTTACCCCCACACTTAGAAGAGACCACACCGCAGAAAAGAGCACTCCCCAGCACGTACACTCACCAGCACACTCACCAGTACACTCACCAGTACACTCACCAGTACATACCCATCAGCACATTGTCGCCTAGCTACACACAGACACAAACGCTGCCACACGGGTGAATTTATGTAAATAATCACAAAGACACATACACACGCATCTATACAAGAGAAAGACAAAGATACCCCGTGTAGCCTTAACACAATGATTGCTCAAGAACCTATGAAGGTCGACAAATAACACGCGGAGGTGTGTGACCAGCCCCGCGCGCGTCCGCCTTTGTCTCCCCAGTGGCAATGTTTACATACCGCGCTGGGTACTCCTCGTCCTTGGAGGATGAGTCCCCGTCACCGGTGTTGGGGTGAGAATCGATCCCTGGTCGCCAGGTAAGCAGCGCGCGGCGGCGCTAACCGCTGAGCCACCGCTCCCCCCTCCCCCTCCTCCTCCCCCTCCTCCCCC
>JAZEWT010000014.1:1774302-1789287 GCA_036362905.1 Mordacia mordax
AAGAGAGGGGGAAATGAAGAAACATCATCAGAAAAGAAATATGGAAGAGAAAAATTAGGGTAGTTGATGAAGTGACGGATCGAGAACACAGAGGGGACAGACAGCAACAGAAAGAAGGAACAAACTCTAATAGATAATGCACTCGAGCAAATTAGCAAAAGTACAGTAGTCTCTTGCTTGCTCACTAAACAATTAACAAAGATGATGCGTGCATTTCAGTTACAGTAATGCAAATGGGAAACAAAAATGCTTTGTCTCCAGAAATGTACCATCCTGTTGTAGCTGATGTATAACAGCCCCACCCCGACTGCAACAAATCCAACACACTGACCCTGCCCCAGCCAACCGTTCCCAAAGCACCCTTAGCATGGCTCCATCGAACATTGTCGCCATCATAAGCAAGAAGAAAATCATCGCCGTGACAACAAACACTTCCCCGTCGTTACTTCTGTATCAACATTAAAAGAACTTTCGCCATCCCTCTGCCGCACGCAAGGACAATCCCCTGCCGCGGCCGAGGTAAGGGCGCCGACGTGTGCGCGCGCGCGCTGACCGAGGTATAGGCCCTGCCGCAGATGTTGCAACAGTAGGCCTTGGCGTGCTTGACGGCGTGCGTCGCCAGGTGGATCTGTAGCGAGGAAGAGTCCGTGTACGCGCGGTAGCAGTTGGGACACTTGTACGGCTTGTCCTTGTTGTGCTGCCGCTGGTGGGACTGCACGCACCACGGACGGAGCAAGGAGGGTGTCAGGAGGGGATGAGGAGGGGGAGAGGAGGATGAGGAGGGGGAGAGGAGGATGAGGAGGGGGCGAGGAGGACGAGGAGGGGGAGAAGAAGGTGCGAGGAGGACGAGAGATGGGGAGAGGAGGAGAGGATGGAGACAGGAGCGGGTGGAGAGGGAGAGAAAAGGTGGAGAGAAGGGGGAGAGGAGGGGGAGAGGAGGGTGGAAGAGGGGGAGAAGAAGGTGCGAGGAGGCGAGGAGGCGGCGAGGAGGAGGCAAGGAGGGGGAAAGGAGGGGGAAAGGAGGGGGCAAGGAGGCGGCGAGGAAAAGGAGGTGGAGAGGAGAGGACGAAGAGGTGCCAGCAACGGGGAGGAGAGCGAGGAGAGAGGAAAGGGAGATGGGAAGGCAACGGAGAGGGGAGACACTCGAGGGATAGCTCCCCATTTGTGGTGGTGGGTAGCTAAATAAGCTGACATGCAACGACAAAGATCCCCCGTGGAGCTTTTAACAGATTGTTGAGCAAATGTTGCTGGCGAGCACTTATTAAGCCCGACATGGCACATAAGGAGGGGGAGGCCCAAGCCACATTTGTCTCCTGAATGCTATTGTTTACACACTGCATCAGGTACTCATTTAAAGCAGTCATCCTAGGGGAGAACCAGACTTCAGATAGTTGTTACCAATGGTGAACCTAAGCAATAGCACCAGGGAGTTGTGCAGGAAATCTCAAGTTCCACATGGGAATACCACAGGGACCGTGTACTTACCTGGAGGTTGGAGAGCTGGGTAAAGGCCTTGTCACAGCCAGGGTGAGCGCACTTGTAAGGCCGATCACCTGTGTGGATTCTGCAGCACCCAAAAGAGACATGTGGGCGTGATTATGGTTGGGGTTTTATCTTTGTACACGTTGGTGTTGTTTGTTTAATTGTCCAATCTTAAGTATTACTGAACATTTTCATGATTTCGATTAGCGTTTCACTTATGCTGATTGTTGCTGTAAGTTCATTTGACCTTTGGTTTTACGAGTTGTTACACTGATCAGTTTGGGCGTTTGTTGTGTTACAGGAATACATCACAAAGAGCTGGCAAGCTTGCAAGGTACTTTTTGCTGTAAAAATAAAAATCGAAAACACCTAAGTGAGATGGAGCTGGTACGTGTGTGGACATAAGCAAAGAGGGCCACAGCTGGAGAAATGCCAGTGGGTGATTAAGAACAAAAAAGGAAGAAAACGAATTTGTTGGTGGGTCAATGAGCTGAATGGTGCTCTCCATGACAGACAGAAAGCATCTGTCAAGGGCCTCAATCCTCAGTGATTATGATAACACCAGACAAGACAGCAAGACTTTCAAATACAATACAAAATCAACTAGCATTATTTTTATAGATGGACACATAGGAGGCAAGGGTTGGGTTTTCAATTTTAGTCTATAGTCCGTTATGGTGCATCTGACACGTTTGGTCCTCCATTAATCTATTGCCGGTTGTGAGGCAATCCCCAAGCCCCCGTTGGGTCAGAGATTATTTCACTGTACTTCACCGTGGTGAACCAGGTTCGTAAAGAGGATGGCGGCCCCCTGAATCGGCCATCTATCACGCTGCGACAAAAAAAATCCACGACGCACCGCGTGTGCTGCTGCAGGTGCGACAGCTGGCGGAAGGCCTTCTCGCAGTATGAGCAGTGGTAGGGCCTCACGCCCGAGTGGATGCGCAGATGCTGCGCCAAGTAGGAGGCGTTTGCAAACGACTTGGAGCAGTGCGGGCACTTGTGCGGCTTGCCCTCCGTGTGTGACTTGGCGTGCGTCTGCATCTCCGACTTGGTGAAGAAGGTCAAGGGGCACATCTTGCATCTGGCCGCCGCCGCCGCCGTCGTCGTCATCACAGGATACCGCCGCCACAATTGGTCGGGAGGCGGAGATCGTTCGTTCGTTGTGGGTTGTGCGTGGAGCAGATGTCGGGGGTTTGGTTGGTTCAGACGGAGTTAGTTGAGAATGTCAGGTGGCCGTGCACGTGGATTCGGTTGGGGTTGTGGTCGGGGTTTAGGGGAGAAGACAGTGACAAAGAGAGACAGAAATAAGAACAAAAATCTATACATTTTGTTTACACGACGAGTACTGAACAATCCTTTTAGTAATTGTTATCGTTGCTATTCTCATGGGAAGGCAGCAATTCAATAGACATATAAACAACCACATCCCCAACAAATGTAATGATTTTTCACTTTTGTCTCATTATTACTGTCACTTTTTGTTTCCCCCCATCCATTTGTCTAAAAGGTACAATTTCTCACTATTCAAGGTGACAGTTTCAGGAATAGATGCTTTTTGTCCTGCTTTTAAGGCTTTGCACCTGTTATTTCACATAACATTAACTAATCACTGATGATCTACACAAAAAAATTTGAAAAATAAAATGGGTGAATAAAGGCATGGTGACGAGGCAAGATGTCAGATCCAAATCGCTCCTTAAGGTTATGACATATGTATCAAACTCTGCCCAGAGAAGATGACTTTGTAATCAATAAGAAATCAATAACTTCACGTCAATGATTGAATATCAGTTCACATTCACGCCGAATTAATCTTACATATAATCCATCAGTATGACACGAAAGACATTTTGCTTAACATACCGAGGGACTGAGCAGATGCGCAGTGGTTCATGTACTACACCACCAAACTAAAGACCTCAGTTCGACTTACCTGCCACAGCAAACATCAGTGGCGGGAAGTGTCAAAACTGGTCATCTCAGACTTTTACCAATCCACGGTGAGCAGGGTAGTGAAGTACAATCTCACATCCCCCAAGACTAGCACTGTGCAGGGAGGGAGCTTCATCGATCAGTAGATTGCCGAAGGGCTGGTAATAATTATTGTTATAATACATTATTTAAAATATATTAACCATGGCGACACACTACATAGAAAGGTGGATTTGTGACTAGAGCCAGTATCAGCCTACGGATAACAAAACATCACACTTATTTTATGCATATCTTGGGCACGAAACAGGCAGGGCTATGCTTTTATCAGTGACCTCAACCTGACCTAACTCGGGTTAAACTCATAGCAACCGGCAAGTACAGAGCATGGCAAGACATCTTTGAAAACTTGTATATACACCACCAAAAAAGATTGTTAATGTCAACAATACCAGCACGATTTTTTTTTATCAGTAAGGTTAGTAATATAAGCTGAACTCTAAAACAATATTGATTTTAATGAAAGCTCATGTACATGGGCCTAATAATGCTCACCTTGAATTTTTCCAGGGGTGATGTGGGATTCAATAAAAATGCAAGAAATACTTAAGTGGTAATGTTCATGTCTTTCCTTCAGCGCACGTTCAACATTTATCCAAAATATCTGAAAACAATAGATTTTATGACAAAGGCGAAACTCAGAGTACTATCCTTACAGCGAATTACGATGTCACAGGGCGCATCAGATGGCAACGCTTAGGCAACAATTTTTCCCGTGACACAAATGATCGTCTGGTGGTATTAACAGGGAGTCAAACTATCAGCTCGTCCACTAAGCCTCACCCATAAAGTTCCCAACACCTTACGCTGTGGACATTACACTACGTGTGCTGAATATCACCCCCTGCCCCCACCCACCAATGTCTTGTTATGGTCAAACAAATGACAGTGGGCCGATTTATACTGTCGTCAATAGGGGTTATATGTGTGATGCGGAAGGTAGTGATACTTTCTATACAGCTGGCCTAATAATGGGTTTTGTTTCAGTGAAACCATTCAGAAGCCATGACTATGTTTGCACCGTGGGATGCGAAATGTTGCAAAGGAAATAGGAGGAATGCTGGATTCGTTTGTCAAATTTTTACCTCAGAACTGGATTAGTTTGTCAAATTTTTACCTCAGTATTGGTTTATTTTTTCCATCCTATTTGTGTAGTTCGTTTGCTCCATTAGTCTGAATGTAACACTGGCCTATCATCTGCATGTCATTTCCATGCAGCAAGATAAACAAAGAATAAGTTAATCAATGTTACACCAATACGATTCCATGTATAATTAATTAAATCGCTACTCTGAGCTTCACACACACCCTGCTGCTGACTGCAACGTTGAACATCTGCACCACTCTAGCCATGTATCTCAGTAAAAGATATACGGTCCACTTATAGGACTGTGTTGTCAACAACAGAATATTTGTAGGCGATAACTAGTCTACAAAAGACTACGGCAGCGAGAAGTGCAACACCAGGTCGTGTCAGCGACCAAGGAGATGACTTTACAGAAATACTTCTGAAGTAAATCCAACACTGAGGCATTATTCATTTATGCAATGTTAAGGGTATTCATGATAGTGGTGGTGGGGTGATACAGAGGGCAGAGTGCAAATCCAACAACGTTGAGAACCTGGGGTTGAATTCCGATTTTAGTCACCTGTGATTGAAACTGGTTTCTCAAGTGTAGCGAGTTGATGATCTCAGTCCGATTACCAATGACCAGACCAAACCCCCCCCCCCCCATGCAATCAACACGGGTCTGCACTCAATTTGGATAAATTCTAGCTCTGAGAATTAAATATTTCAGCTTCACCCACTCCAGGGGTATGTAGAGGCGTTTGAAGTGTAGATAAAGAGGCTTGGTGAAGCGACTTCAGAAGTAGTTATGTGACATCTTCTGCGTACAAGTCTCTCACATAAGGTGATGCACTGCAACCTGCAGAGCTCTGAATTCACTTCTCACTATATGATACTGAATGCAAACTTGGAATATAATCTGGGGATGCAGTGGAGGGCAAATATAAACATTCGCTGCAGGTCAAACATGTGAAATTGTAGTCTCCAGTGGCTATATAAATGGTTTCAAAATAAAAATTTTATAGTTTTGGTTTTTGTGCGGTAAATGATCAGATGGATCCCACCAACTTTCGACACTTGAGAAACTGGTTTAAATCACTGCGTGGATAAAACCTCGAGTTCGAACCCAGCAACTTGACGGCGTGCAACTCATTATTCTAACATGACCATTATAATCCCCCCTCCCAATACCCACCGAGCCACATCAAACCGCTTGTCCAATCGAGCAAAGCCGAGAGCTAAGTCGGAGGTGGTGTCAACGAACTGCGAACAAAACTTTCTGAGTCCGTGGCACACAACATTTAACATCAACGACAACACGAGGCGTTGCTCGTGAGGCTGCGCCTGTATTTGCGATTAAGTACTTTGTGTTACCGATGAGGAAAAACGATTTTCTTACTTGGTGTCTTGACCCCCTCCCTCCTCGACTGACCCGAAGGGGTTTAAACTGTAATGTAACAAGAAGTGATGGCACATGAAATAATCCGATTAGATGAACTTATCGTTTGGAGAGGAAAGGAAAGAGAATCAATATAATATAACTAAAAAATAGTAGCATGCAAATAGTGGCATTTAGCATTTATTTATCCAGGAAAGTGTCTCTATAAACTCTTTTTCAGGTGGGTCCTATGGACGAATGTTTGGCCAATTCACTTTTTTTGGACATACGGGAGAAAAGCTATGTGCCCTGAGAAAACCCACCACGCATACGAGGTGACAACGTGCAAACAATGTGTGGTAGAGCTAGATAAGGAACGGATATTGAGGACGCTTGTTGCGTTGCTGGAATCCCGCATCTAATGCTTGCAAGCTCACTGGGTAGTTTCTGCTGTAACAATAAACATCTAACATATTATTTCGGGGTCACATCTTAATCCCACAGGTGGCTGTCTCGCATGCACAGTTGTCCATGAGCAGTACACAACCCCACCTCCCGGAGAGATCGAGCAAGAGAGTGCATCGTCACCACGTTAGAGTCGTTAATCTAGAGCTAAATATATACCTGTGACATTTCAAACTTTCACTAAGAAAACTGGTGTGAGGGCAAGATAGTGTGAAAAGCAATAAAGTACATGTTAAAGATGCACTGATATTTTTAATTGTATATTTATTGCCAGGTGTCGATTTTCTACATGTTTGAGTGTTTCAGAATGAATCATGTCACTGTCAAAGTGTCCTATCCATTTCAAATGAGCAAAGGCTCGTGACTCTTCTCTGTTGGTGGACGAACTGGTTAGTAATTGCTCAATTACAGCATGGGCAGGAAAACTTTACTTCATATGAATTTGCAATTATAACAGTGTTTTATTTATCTTGGAAAGCCCACGTTTTGAGTACAGCGCTAGGATGTTGGCCAAATGTTTAAGACATTTTCTAGAAAGCCATAACTTATATATTTCGCTGCCTAATTACAATTTATGCAACCTAAGCGTGCCATGAACGAGCGTCACTTAATGCTATACGTTTTAATTTTAATTAATAAAACGAAATTAAAATCAATCGGGCGGCGCGGTGGCGCAGTGGTTAGCGCTGACGCCTCACAGCAAGAAGGTCCCGGGTACGAGTCTCTCGGCTCCGGTGCCTTTCTGTGTGGAGTTTGCATGCTCTCCCCGTGTCCGCGTGGGTTTTCGCCGGGTACTCCGGTTTCCTCCCACAGTCCAAAAGCATGCTCCTGGATAGGTTGATTGGCTCGCAGACTAAAATTGTCCCGCAATGCTCGGCGATGGACCGGCGTCCCGTCGTCGGGTGTATTCCTGCCTTGCGCCCTATCTTTCCGGGATGGGCTCCGGCTTCACCGTGACCCTATATAGGATTAAGCGGTTTCAGATAATGAGAGATGACATGAAATCAAAATCACAATGACAACAGTCTTGTTAAAAGCTAATAACAGCTGAACATTTAAACCTACTT
Source organism: Mordacia mordax (assembly GCA_036362905.1). Lineage (NCBI taxonomy): Eukaryota > Metazoa > Chordata > Hyperoartia > Petromyzontiformes > Petromyzontidae > Mordacia > Mordacia mordax. The sequence continues at coordinate 1,781,759 of JAZEWT010000014.1, forward strand.
TGTTGGCAGTGACACGTTCAACAGCAGTCATAACAGTAAATCCCTAATGTAACTCCATTTTATAGGCAATGCTCAAACCATATAACGGTTTGGCAAAAGCATATGCAAGTAAAAAAAAACGAGACACGACAATTTGTAGTCATGGACAAGGCACCCGATGTGGCAAAAATGCTAGATTCAAATCACAATCTTTTGTCTGTATAAAACCGTGAAAATGTACTTCGGAAAGCAGCACAACACACAGGCATGTAGACTTTCAACCGCAGCAATTGAAGGAAATTTTAAGTTTTGGTGATAAGTAAGCTTTGCGGATATTCCCACATTTTGAGGGCAGACGCACAGGATTCCCCCCTTAACACCGATTCTCGCTCCTCTTCGCAGAGAGGGCATTCACTTTTACTGCTTGGCCAGGTGAGCGGAATGTGCAATGATAACTTCACGTGCACTTGAAACAAACATTGATATCATTAAAAGCCTAGAGAGTGGAAATGATTGGCCACATGGAATGGAATTTGGTAACAGCTCCAATAGCACAAAAGAGGCTCAGTGATTTACTACTGTAAACAAGCGGAGCTGTGGCCGGCGGAGGATGACTTTGATAGGAAGGATGTGAAGGGCCAAGCAGTTGGGTGGTAGTGAGGGTGAGCGAGGGAATGTGGGGAAATGAAGAGTGTGTGGGATTGACGACAGGGGGGGGCATGGTCGCGATGGAGAGGGAGTCTGGTGAGGACCAGGGTGCGAAAGTGCAGTTAACGAGACGGACGAAAAAGGGATTAAACTTAGCTCCTTGGCTTTTCATACACAAATGCAGGGGACCATATTACACGACTAAAATCACGCATGCGTGTACGTACACATCTATAAAACGATCACGCGTGTGCTGTTAAAGTAAGCTCAGTGGTTGAGTCTTCTGCAATCTGATAGAACAGCACAACACTGAAGGCTCATACTCATTGTTTGCGTTAACGGTAACTATGCAATCGTTGATTGCATACAACCCCCTCTATTGATCGAATGATCTAACAGCAATCAGTGATTTTGTCCTTTGTTGCAAATCGTATTCTCTCTTTTCTTTTCACAGAAGGGTACATTCATTTGCATATATCGATGTTGAGACAAATGATTCTCAGACACAATTTGAAGTCGATTATAATAGAAGGACTGTGAACCAATCATCAACATCACTAAGTATGTCAACAAAAAATCCCCTTTCATAGAGTAAGTGGAAACGGTACCAACATTAAGATGAGCTATCCATTTGTACTGTAATCTCATTGTCTTTTCCCCAATTGTATCTTCACTGTGTAATCAGCATGTCATGAATTGAATACAGAAAGCATTCCAAATGCTTACACAGAAGCGGATTATTCATTGTTAGAGAATGACTTGCGTAAGCAGATACCGAAGAACTGCTTCCGAGATCCCTTAACGAGTTGACCAATCTCGATGAGCTCTGCTGCACGTTTAAGTGAAATGTTTAAGCGACAATGGCAGAGCTTTGGAATAACACCAACAGCTCACGTGACTTGAGTATTCAAGCAGAATTGACCACGACGCAACAGCCAACTTGCACTGGGAAGACTGCCGTCGCCCTCCCATGTCGGATGTCTCTACAGCCAGTGCCGGCATCGCATCGATCAGTCGTGTAATCGAGAGGAGAGTCCACAGACAGCTACGAGCCAGCTGTTATCAAACTCATTAGCAAAACATTCAGATAATGTCAAGACTCTCGCTTGGAGAAAAACCTCTACACGTGTATTTGCATTGACATCGAAGGGGTGCAGGGTTTATGGTGGTGACGTTGATCATAATCATGTGCCAGGGAAGGCAATATGTCAGTGGATGAAAGGGTAAAGGGTTGATAAGGGGAGGGCCAATGGTTGACAAAGGGAAGAAGGAAGGGGTGGACAAGAAGGACAAGGAGACAAACGGCAGACAATGGAAGGCAGAGGACAGGTAAGAAGAAATGCGAGGACAGAAAGCAGGAGTGGGATGCGGACCATGAGGAGTTGCAAGAGTAGAAAAGGGTGGATACGTGGGACTAACAAGGCACAAGACAAAAAAAGATGTAGGGACTGGGAGATGAGAGATGATGGGAAACAACGGAAGATTTTACGAGGACAGGACCTAAAGAAAAGGCAGATGGCCAACAAGAGACACGATGGGAGATGAGGATGCGAGAAGGGATGAGGTGTGCCATCGCACTCACTTGTACGTTTTTCCGTCTTTGGGCTGGTCGGAGCCCGATGCAAGGATGGGGTAGGGTACGACGAGGACCGGCTGCCCGCCACTGTCCAGAGAGGCCTTTTTCCTGCGCCCGCGCTCGCCACGCTTGCCCACAGTACCCACACCAGGCATGCCCTCCAGTACCTGGTGCGCCGACGTCAGGCCTGCCAAAGCCACAAACGCTCAAGTCACTCATTCGCTCCCCCAATCACTCGCGCAGTAACACACTACACCCACCCAGGAGGTCAATCACCCACTTGCTCACTCGCTCCACCAACTCGTCCACTTCCTCACTCGCTCAGCGGTTGGTACGCTGCACTACGAGACCAGCGAGCCGAGTTGGATTCCCGTTCACAGGCAACACCAGTGATGATTTATCTGAACAGGTCCTGGGCCTTCCTTAGGTCGACTCATCCTCAAATTAGTACCTGGTGAGGTATGTAATCATCAACAGCCCCAGGTTATATTGGAGATGTTTTGTTCTTGTCAGCTTGTGCACTCATTAGTAAAGTAAATCTTCCCCTTCCTCTCACCTCAAAACACAGTGAAGACCAGTCTCTAATACTACCAGTAAAGCTCTTTTGTGGGTGGACAGGACCTACTAAGGCTCACACTGTATTTGCAGGGGCCATGATTGGGCAGCCTGGTGATGAGTAGAGGTGAACAAGGAGACATAAGAGTGTTCAAGAGCACAAGGCTGTGGGACCAGACACCCCAGACACTTCAGAGGTCCTGCCTTTCTACAAAGAGATTAATGAAAGTGTGCAGGGTGTTATGTGCCACAGTACTGCAGTTGCTCTTTGGTCGTACTATATAAAGTGTACAATGCATCGCAAATGCGAAGCACTGAGCATCAGGGACTGTGTGATTTGTACAAGCTATGACAACTGAAGAATGAACAAAACCAAGTAGTGCGAGTGAATTGTGCATGACATTGGGTTAAATTGGCAGTGATACAGGTTGTGCTGACTTGCAAAACCACCTCCCTCCTCCTCGTAGTGCCAGTCGGTAACGCTGTGGTTGCTGCTCTCTCAGCTTCCACAGCGGCCAAGGGGGCTCTGGACGGGTGTGGGGGGCAGGTAATCCCCCCTCCCCACCTTCAACTTAATTACCATTAAACCACGTAAACATAAAGAAACACTCAAGTTTGCACCGGGGGGACAGGCGCTTATGACGTCTCCTGGCCAAACCTCATTTGGCGAAGCCAGGAGACCGAGTTCTCACCCCTGGGGTTCCTCCAGAAACAACAAAAAGCCGCTGCGTGTGGCTACGAGGAATGTTCAAAAGCTCGTTACGGAGGAGAGGTTGCCACTCCTCTGTCGAGAGCTGGACCGGTACCGCTTGGACCTTTGTGGGATACAGGAGGTCTGGTGGACTGGTTCTGGTTCCAATCAGCAGGAGGGGTGGACAGTCCTCCATTCGGGACACGAAACTGCCGAGCAACAGTAAGTGGCCCTTCTTTTGAATAAACGAATGAAGGGGGCGTGGAAACATGGTGGTGCTGTGTGGGAACCTGTGAGTACCAGGTTACCGTGGGCTCACATCCCTATAAATAGGAGGCGAGGGATGGTGGTGGTGGTGGTGGTTTACGCTCCCACTGAAGATCAACATCAGTGGAGGGATGCAGGCAAGGCCAATGAGTTAGATGCCTTCTATGACCTCCTGTCCCAGTGTTGAATAAAGTGGCCCCTCGGGATAGAGTCATCCTTCTAGATGACTTTAATGCCCGAGTGAGTCATGACGCAGGCACCTGGGCTAGAGTGATTGGCAGGCATGGGCCAGATCAACTCAACAGCAACGGTAGGAGGCTACTAGACTTCTGTGCAGCCCATGGGCTCGTAATAACCAATACGCTGTTCAGTCATCGGCGCATGGACACAATATCTTGGGTGCATGCCGGGTCTAAGCAAGACCATCTCCTGGACTACATATTGCCGGAGCAGCAGATATGGGCTTATGTCCTTGACACCAGAACCTACCAAGGAGCTGATCTGATATCTGACTATCGGCTTGTCATCTCTAAGATCCACCTGCCATTCTTCCACGGCAGTGGTGGACGTCGACCAAGAACCCCATTCAAACCCACAGTGGCCTGGTTTCGGCTAGCTGAGGAGAGCTTTAGAAGATAATTTCATCATCGTTTGCAGCTGGGGCTGACATCGTCCCCCACTCCTCTCAATGATGAGGTAAAATAGGTGACGTTTAGGACTGTGGCTCATGCAGTTGGAATTGTTGCACTGGGTACACGGTCCAGACCTCCCCAGAAACCCTGGTTGACGGAGGAGGTGTTCAAGCCAGCCGAGAGAAAACAGCAGGCCCACTCCCACCGTCTACAACATCCCACGCCCGAATATGAGGTTTACTACAGCCTTCGCTCGTTGGTTTGGAGAGCTGTGCGGCGTTGCAAAGATGAGTGGTGGTCGCGAGCTGCTGAGGAGATGGGAGTCTGCCTTGCTAGCCCGTGATCAATAATCACTCTTTAATTAAATCAAAAGATTGACTTGCAACGCTGAACCGATTACCCTTCTTAAAGGGAAAAATGGTGATCCAATCTTTAAACCCCAGGAATCAGTTTGCAGATTTGCAGAACATTTCTGTAAAGTCTAGGGGGAGGGGAACCCCCCCTGAATCAAATAACCCCATGGTACAACATGGGGGTGAACCTGCGGGGGCTGTGGTACCTTAAATAATGGAAGAAGTAGTCACACCCTGTGAGTGGCTGGCAGAGATGCCACCTATAGAGGAAGTACGTAAGGCGATCCAGAGCCTGCGACCAGGAAAAGCACCGGGCAGAGATAATCTTCCAAGCGAAATGCTGAGGGAAGGTGGTGCTTGTCTACAGATTGCCCTGTATGACATTATTAAAACCGTCTGGAGCACAGGAAAGGTCCCGCAAGAATGAAAGGATGCCCTAGTGCAGGGGCATCTCGCTCCTCAGTGTGCCGGGAAAAGTCTTAGCAAGGATCATTCAACATCGCCTTGCTAGGCACGCTCAGGAGAGGCTTGCGGAACCCCAATGTGGTTTAAGGCCGGGGCGGTCTTGCACAGATGCTATATTCTGTCCGGTTGCTTCAGCAAAGATGTAAAGAATTCCAACAGAACCTGCATGTCTGCTTTATTGACCTGGTCAAGGCCTACGATACCATCAGTAGGCCAGGGCTGTGGCTTGTTCTTCATACTTTTGGGATTCCTGACACCCTGCTCACCATCATTAAGAACCTTCATGAGGGTGGGCAAGCTACATGACATTCACTCCAACACACTGCCCAAGGTGCATCCCATGATATATATTTTATGGTAGAACATAGAGTTAAGGGTTTTGGGAAGCCTCAAAGGTCTAGATTCTTGTGCTCACTGAGGCTATAATCGTTCAACATCATTGTTACGCGTGACATCATGCTGTCGCTACACAGGTACAGAGCATTGTAATTTTGTATTCCTTCAGCGGACGATGGCACCGACATAAAAGAAATGGTCTCGCCTCATTGGCAATCTACCTCACTGCATTCTGTGTGCCCCTCTGCCTCTCCATGGATCGTAATCTTATTGTGTTGGAGCGGTTTGCGTGTTCCAATCAACCCCACAGCTATGTCACTTGGAGTCCAGCACTCCTGGTAGGGTCTCCCTTGGTAAACAGTTTTGGAGAGAGGCTCCAGACAAATAATTTTAAAAACCTCCAAAAAAAGAGGAGAGTGATGTTGAGAAGGGCAACCGGGCGTAAAATACTACTCCAATAACCCCAAGATTGAGGGGCAACCGGTCAGACAACCTAGATAACCTGAACATGGGCTCGTATAAACCGGCAACAAGGTGACTCTCACCTGGCATCATGGGCAGGGGACTTCCCGCTGCGTCCACACGGCCCTGGTTACCACCGCCGCCCCCTCCACCGCCAGATGCGGATACCATTCCCCGAGCCATGCCCACCTGGCCTTCCATGCCCCCTGGTGATGGGCAGCCCATGTCGCCTGCAGCAGCGTGGCACAGCACATCGCATATTAATGGCGGTATCAGCACAAGAGTCACGAGACATAGGAGCGGTCCACCTCTAAGTGCAGATATGGACATATTTTTGTTGAAGAACGGAGGTCTATAAGGTTCAACATTGATTGGGCAAATTGTTTCCCTTGCTAGGCTTCTAAGTCAAGACATTTTTTTCCTGACCAATTTGATTTTAGATGAAATACCCAGTATGTAATTACTTGTGGGATGAGATCAGTGTGGTAAATCATTACATCACTCGTGAGCTTGTTTAATCTTTACAATTGTTACAATTACGACCAGTGTCCATCGAAACAATTGAGGGGAGGGGGGCTCGATAGCCCATTTTTCCTTCTAGAGTGCTAACCCTAACCCTCACACTAACCATAGCAGCAGCACGACCCGGATCCATGTCTCGGCAATCCATCAGCCTCCCGCACCATCCCCCCAGCCCCATCCCCCTCCCTACCCTCCACGGTTGTGGCGTAGGGCTTGGGATAGCGATCTTAAAAAAAAATTGTTTTAGATTGTTTTAATGCAGATTTGGGTTTTGTTAGGTCATAGCCAAGCTAAAGACCATTACACTTTCAGACTTTTCAACCCCGGTTTAATTACATTTATACATTTTGCAACAGCACAACACCTGAAGCAGATTTGAATGCTGGGAAGTCACTGAACACAATATCTCAATTTATGCGTTCTCCCCATGGTATCACAACGATCTTGCAGTGCAGCCTGGATGAAAATACCTGGTTTCCTTAAAAAAAAAGAGCTTCCAGACCCCCTTCTCGATCCCCTTTGATTGCTGGGTAGATGCAGCATGGCTGTTGTGGAAACAACAACCAACTAAGCTGGCAAACCCAGGCTTATGTCCCAGCCGTCAGGCTATCCAGTGATCATGACTATTTGGCAAAAGCGTCTCATAGCTCATACGAACACAACATTTAATATAAAATGCTTGTTGATCCATTCAGTCTCATGATTCCTTCATGAGGGTCCTGCTAGGTTGTCGCAGAAGTGAGCGTCGATGGCTATGTAGGCTTTAATGTCAGTAAATTTACGTAAACCCTCAAATTCAAGGCACAGCATGCCCACGTTTTTACAGCGATTTCAAAATAACAACTCTTAAAAGCAATTTTCAAACATCCAGTCGTGAAAACAGACAACGATACATTTATCACAGCACAGCAATTTCTAAAGATAATGACACAACTTTAAAATCAGTGTGCAATGACAAGGTTTGAATATTGATGATTGCTTCGAAAAGCTGCTCTCTCGGGACAGCCGCGTCGATGGCTCCCTCTCCTCTCCTCGCGACGTTT
>JAZEWT010000014.1:1789336-1822643 GCA_036362905.1 Mordacia mordax
CGACGCGGCTGTCCCGAGAGAGCAGCTTTTCGAAGCAATCATCATGCATCGAGCCGTGTAAACCTACATCATTACATTGGTTTGAATATTGGCAGCCTAGCGCTTAAATCAAATGGTTTAGCAGATACAACAAGGGACAGTGCTGATCACCATTGGCGACTGAATGGTGAAAATTCCACATTTCTATGGTGGGGCTCAGTCTTCCCATAAGATAATCACTGTTAAAGCCCACTAAGTGTCACATATTATATCAATCCTGTTAAGTTGGTTTAAAATGACATACTTCACCCCGGCTTGGAATTTAACTCAAGACTTTGCAAATACAAAGAGTTTATTCAACCACAGTGCCACTTGTCTGGAGGATATCTTATATATACACTGTAAATAAGCATAGTTGCGTTCGTGTATGAAGCATTTACCTACTAAAAAATGAATGGCAATGAGTCACATCTGGAGCTGGGACAAATAGTCGATGCATCTACTAAACGTTATAAACTGAGTACATGTTTCAACTACGTGGGGGGAACCATTGAAGAACAATAGTTGCCCCAACAAAACACGCCCAGCGGGATGTGGTCGATGACGCCACCTCCCGACAAGCGGCACACAAGGGGAACATAAATGAAACTTCTCCCCTCCTACCCCAAATGTTTCCGCTGAGTCGTCAAATCAATAACTGATAAACAATTATTCAATCGGATACTCACCCAGCACCTGCAAATCACAACCTGCAGACATGTATGACACTATAATAATAAAAGTACAACTTATAACATGCGCAAATTCTGTGCTTGGTCATTGACCAGTCACAGATGCCGAGGCACGGGTTATGTCCATGGACACACAATCCACCAACCCTGCGTTTAAATCCCCACGCAGTCCACCTTTACAACACTCCCCCCTCACCCATGGTGCTTGGTGGACGCGCGTGCAGTGCCACATTCGGCTTCCCCGAGCCATGCTGTGACTCGTGCTGCTGCTGTTGCTGCTGTTGCTGCTGCTGTTGCTGCTGTTGCTGCTGCTGTTGGGACAACTGCTGCTGACTGAGGTTGGGAGTGGAAGGCGAGTGTTGAGAGAGCGGCGGTGGCGGCAATGGCTGCCCGAGTGGCTGGTGCGACTGGTGCCTGATCTTCTCTGCCATCAGTTGCTCCTTGATTTTGTTGATCAGGACGAGGTTGTCGATCTAACGCAGAGAGAGCAGTCAATGTCATCGGAAGGACATAAACAGGTATGCGCGCGTGCATTCTGAACAATAACGGGAAGGGCGCCCGCATCTCGCAGCTACACACGACGCTTGAAGTTCGTGCCTCGCAACGAGTGTGCGAGGTCAGGGACAGGTGGAATACACAACGACCATCGACAATCTCCTGGGCTGCAGTGGCCCAAAAATCGCAGCATAGCAAGTGGGTTTGTAGACCCATGTGCATAGACCTTTGAGTGTGAGCTTCTCATTTGCATGTTGTCTCTAGGTGCTTTGGTGTTTACGTTGTGTGAGGTGAGATTTTAGTCCAAGAAATGCGGTTTCCTCCAACGCGTAAAAGAGTGGGGTTTTTTTAACAGACTGGCGAAATTCCCAAATGCAGGACCCTCGTGGAAAAACAAATAATTGCTGAGCCTCTGAGAAAAGTGTCACAAGTTGTCTATAAGTCAGCTAAAACAGGCTCCAAGACCTATCTCTGGTACAGGAGTCTGCCGCTGCAATCTTCCTTCTCAATTTGAGTTTCACTGTTGCCATCTCCCTTCAATTATTTGAAATCTGCAGGAGTGGAAAAAAGTTCCAAATTGCCTCCAAGCCAGTGTTGTAAATCCATCGAGGAACCTTTAATACAGAAGCCCGTATGTTGTGTTTGCTTTCGGGTTAGGCACCTGCACTCACTGTGTCTAGGAATGTAATAATTTGTTTGAGTTTAGATTTATAAACACGATTCGGGATCATGATCTGAGAATCGACTGCATATTCTCCTTCATTTCGTGAGCTGCATGGTCCACTTTGTATTAATCCTCAAGAGCCAATACTTATAAGGACGATCTTCATCCATACATGTTGAATGTAAGCAAATGATTGTAATCTCTGAAGTGTTAAATGCCTGATGTCATGAGCTCCATCGCGTATCCACGCAACGAGTTCCACAGGCCACTGGGTCAATTGAATGACAGTGCAACTTCAAATGATTTGTCCGGAACAACTACACAAGTCATGCTGGCAAAGTAAGTTCCACTGTACCATCATTAGCAAGCGACCTTGTTGGCCAGGTGCCCGAGAGTTAAAACCAGGTCTTCGCAAGGACACTACTCAGATCTCAAGTTGAAATTTGGAATTCAGCATCCCAGAATCTAACTGGGTTCTTGGGTGGAGTGTGCTGACAATCTAAGCCTGATTACCAATGACTGCGCAAAACAAAAATCGTAATAAAATGTTCACTTTATAGTTTCACGTAAAAAACACACTTTGCAGTACATATGAAAGGTATTCAGAACTTGAAGTGATTTCAGAGGTCATGTGATGTTATGTTATGTGGCCATTCTCTGATAGAGAGATGTGCTCCCCGCTCTGAGTTCAAAATTAAAATGTGTTTTTCTCACCACATTACACAGATAGCATAAGTAAAATGGGGACATGCAAAAAAAGGGGGTTGATTGACAGAAACATAGTATTTACTCAAGCGTAACGGGGAGTGAACTGTGGACTGGAATGGAGGGTAACTGCTATGTTAATGCTGACAAGTGAGAAATCTTTAGCCATTTAAAAATAATGTCCTATGCTGAGTGGACGAGTGGGTCAGAGGTTCAAATTCAAATCCAAAAGCCACCTTATGACTGGACTGGGCTCTCAAGTGTAATCGATGCTTTCAGCCTGTGTAGTGATCTCAGTTTTCACGGCTCGGTGTATGAGAATTGCTCTCCATAGCTGTTCTTTGGGGACACTTGTGTCGCGTGTTCCTTCTCTCTCCTCTGCAACATTTCACTTCCCATCATCATGACAATCCTGATGTCTCCAATCATGAGAATAAAAACACTTGATACAGCTACCCCGAAAAAACAGCTATAGACTATAATGACTGCACAACAAAAATACATCACAAGGTTTTCCATCTGCATTTAATTTTGTTATTATTATTTATTCCAGCAGAGAGAATTAGACCATCAAGCGATGGATATTATTTGATTAATTTGTACTGTGTATCCCTGAGGTAACTCGTGGAAGTAATTGTGAAATCTGCTTTCATGAGCCATTCTCTAACACTGCTCTGTAAGAGATCCAAATGGATTCTTCATTGCCTGGCATGATGCCCACAGCACAACTGGGGGATACAATTGTCAAAAAAATACAAAATTTTCTGTATATATTCAGAAACACTGGCAGATACACACACCTAGCCGTTTGCTTTAAGCACAATATTAATTTGAGTTAACTGCACACAAGCACATGCATACAAAGTGCAGGTTTGTTCATAAAACAAGCATGTAATGGTCTCAGCCTGTAACAATTCACAACTCCTATTACAATGCAATTCAACGTATTGTCATGATCGCGGCTCTCCATTTGTATACGGTCTTGACCACGTACATTGTGGCGTGCAACTGCTGCTCATAATTTCCCGTCATTCTGAGTAGGGGTATGTATAAACTCGCGTCTCATTGAATGTGTGCGCATTATAAATTATAAACTGTATTGAAGGGAATGTGAGCTACTGGGTGTAAATGGTGGCACATATTGTATTTCTTGTACATACTGTTGTTGGAAAATTTGCTCGGAAGAGCAACAAAATCGGACTTAAAAAGTCTATTTGATTCCAGAATCAATTGGTTTTCTTTAAGTCACTATACAAACGTCATTTGCACTACTTCCTTTGTGCTGTATGTACTGTGCGTCTTGTTTCTTAAATCTAGTTTTTTCATAAGCCTAAAGGAAACATTTGCAAAAATAACCGCAGACAATGATCACGTTAAGCAAAAAAATTCGCGACAGCAATACACACCGACCATGAGCCTGCGTAGTGCGTTGATGGGTTTTAATCACTGTATGATGTGCATTGCAAGCTGCTATGCGTCTATATTGTCAGCAGAGGGCAGTGCAGAGAAATACATCGTGGTACGGTACTGCACTCTGCTTCAATGTCTAAAGCTACCTTGCCTTCTCCAACCCGAACTCACCAGCATGGTCGGTTATGGTCAAATAATCATGTGGATACACTTATTCAGCAGTGAATTTGCATGTACTCACGCACGACTAAATGCACGTTTTGTGAGTATATCGGCGTCAGGGTTTTCTTGAAACCCTAAATTGGATTTGTGCCACCTTCAACTGTGCCTGTCATGTCTAGGAGGCAATTCTCAATCCATTCAAATCCAGTGAGAAAAATCACCCAAGGCAGTTCCTGCTCAGTTCCACTCTTTTTCCTTGTGGTTTTTTTTTTGTCGTTGACCTTATCCAGCAGAGGATGAACACAATCTCTGCACAAAATGTACACATGCACAATGAAATCTATATGTATCTGTCGGCACGCAGAATTCTGTTGTTAAATTTGTTTGGGACTTTTAATCAACGACAAACCATATTACAGTTATGCAACTGTTGGCATCGAGACGCCCATCGAGCAACACTCGTTTCGGATGAATTTCTCTGCAGGGTGATGATGTGTAGCACTAGATTGTGACCCTCTGCGCTCCAGAGTAAATCGCTTGGCAAACAAATGTCAGTTGCGCACCACAGATATGGAAACGTTATGAATCGATAAGCAAAAGGTATCGTGAAGGGCCACTGGTAACCGGGCTGAGACAATCGAATCGCTGCATTTGAAAATGACTCCGAGCGTTACGTCGAAAGGAAGAGTATCATGTGTTGTCAAACAAAGAAATATTAAGAACAATTGTGTACCGTGCAAACAACACAAACAAGCGCACGTGAAAAAATAAATATTTTTTTTGTTGGCGATGCCCTACCTGATTTGTCATGGTCGGTGGATGAGGCCAGAAATAAGGGCTATTAAACCGCGGTTCTGCCATTCTGATGGTAAACACACAAACATGCAGGTTAGCCACGCAAAACATCACGAACAGTTTAAGGAAACAAGGCATAGAAATAAATACAAATAAGCAAAAGCAAAATTGTACGGCAGCAGGGTTCGTTCATTTTCAAAATGTGAGGAATTCAAAAGGAAACTGGTTTGAAATAGTTTATTTTTCTGAGCTGAGGTTACGCAGGTTCGTGGTAAAATGTAATGAACGACCGATTCATTCAGTAACCCACAGCATGCAGCGAAGTGGAAACACAGAGCAACAATATTGCATCCTGCAAATGACTGCACTTTGCGCGCTATCTGCTTATCCACTCACATCACATTAATAATTTACGAGGCGATACACTTGGCAGACTAACAGCAGCAATAAATGAATTGTTAAATTTGTATTTTGCAAGAAAATTAGAGTTGGCAGACTAAGGACAATAATGGATTAACAGAATTTGCTTTCGATGAATTCTATTGTTTGGGTTAGGTCACGTAAAAAAATGTAATTCATTGACATTGGCCACGAAAGCCTTCGAATTAAAGAATTTGCTTTGATGTTGGGTTTTTTTATGGCTTGATATATGAGAATCTCTCTTTACAGCTACTCTCTCGGGATGGATGTGGCGTTTTCTCTCTCTTCTTTGTGAAATGTCGGGCCAACAATAAATGCTATTTTTACTTGCAATTAAACAACTTATCAATACATTTTTCTAATGTCAGGTTAGTATTTTGACCTGGGCTGATCGTTCAACAACCAATATATGATAGTTTCATTCCTGCTCAGGTTAATATCAGTAGCACGTGACATCTGAACTGTTCCCACCTTTACCAACCCACCATGACAAGCGTGGTGAAGTATGGTTATATAACCCCTATGACATGCATGGCACAGGGTAGGGCCTCCCTCAGCAGTTGATCGACAAAGAGGCTATGCAGGTGCGCATCGTTCGCCAACTGTTGATGCCTGTAGCAATGGCCTCTATACTATTGTCTATTAGTTGATTTAAACTAGGGACACTTTTTCAGGATGCACTTTTTTGACTTGAGCTCTAGTGATACCCAACTTGAACGTTTAGTAACGTGATTGTGCCCTATTCACACTGTGCCATAATCGGAACTGAACCCTGAAACACACACAAAAGCAACTTACACCAATGATCTCCTTTATTTAACCAGGTCAGAGTGATTGGCATTCAAACACATTTAAGAAAGCAACTCAAAATCAAATGCATTGCACTGGCTTTAGTTTCAACAGTTAAGAAAATTGTGTAGTTTGGGTATATCAAATGTTTTGTGTTGCAAACATTTATATGGCATTTTCTGCATTGCCTTGTTTATACATTGAAAATAACTTGTTGTGTAGTCATATTGACTTAATCCCAGGTCCCTGTTGAGAGACTTTCTGGTCTCAATGGGCTCTAAGTCATAAAAAACATCGATATCTATATATATCACCATCTACTTCATGAGGAAGGAGATCGACCGTAGTGATGTAGGTAGGGACAGTTATGATTTCTTTACAAGGCAGTAACATTTCAAATTGGGTAGTTGCACCACGATGACATTTACTGACAAACAACGGTCAATTTTTAACGTTGGTAAAGATAAATAATTGCTTTAGTTGACTTGTGCAGGAACTCATAACATTTTATTCCATTACCAGCTTTGGGGAAAAGTATAGCTGTAAAAATGTCATTTGTAATGAATTGCAACAGGGCGGTTATCATTTTTAGCCAAGATCGATCGCTGCAATCGCAACCCACTTTTAACATTAGTCAATGGATATGTTTACTGAACCGTTGTTTCACAAACAATTCTTTTGGTTTCTCTTAAGAGTTGCTCTTTTGGCATAATGTTGCTGCCGACAGGAACAAGAAGTCCCAAAGTCTGAGGCGCATGTCACCATGAGATCTGGGCAGCGATTCCATAGTTTCAGTGACCCAAGGCACGAAGCATTTTCCGGGTGTCCGATTACCACACTTCAAGAGGCAATGCATTCCTATGTTGTTTCAAGGTGAAATGTGGTTCTCGGCAATTAGTGGTGCCATATGCACTGTGGACAAATAACTGATGCTTTTGTCTGTTTTCTTGCTGCTGTGCTCACACAGCAACACCATGGATCTTCACTGTAAAATAGACAGTCAAACGGCTACATTGAATCGTCCATATAACAATTGATGTAAATTTAAATGCGCTAGATTGCCAAACAGCATGCATTTCACGGAGAGCCACCCCCCCCGTTCAGGTATATTTCACTGAGTGAGCCCCTTTATTAACGTGTGATTCGAGAACCGATTTTCCTAAATAACGATTTTTTTTATACGGCGCCCAACTTAACCGCACCTCTCTGAGAGCTCCACATCAAATCTCATGTATCCATTGTAGGTTTTACGGCTTGCGATGTTTGCCTTCCACATCACAAAGGGCAGAGGAGGAACACTCGACACGGCTCTTCCAAAACAACGGCTCTGAGAGAATTCTCATCACATCTCAAACATTTTAAATGGCAGCCCCAATGGCATGTGGGCACAAGGTGACCCAGCACCTGGCCTCAAACCAGGTGTACGTCTGCCAGTAAGGGCTAATGAAGGCTATGTACAATCCAAAGGAGTAGTTGGCATATACTTTTAGAATCTAGTCAATTTTGAGCCCCTGCTCTTGAAAATGACGTGCAGGAAAATCATTAACATCCACTGCGAAGCAGAGGGGGGGGGGTTGTTGTTAAGGTTGATATACGCACCACAGTATTAATCAGCGTGACTGCTCCATTATAACCATGAACCTCTGCAACAAGCGGTGAACGTGCCAACGCTAGGCAATGTGGGGTTCACTCTCCCATACACCGGTGTGCTGATATAGTGAAGGAATTGGCACGTTCTGTTCACGTGACAAACCTTACTAATTGGCCGTGTCGGCTAGTGAGGAGTTAAACGACACGATTTTTTTGTGTGACCTGACCCAGACAAAATGAATTTCATCGGTAAATAAACATATACGCAAAGCCTTCTATCAACCCACTGTTGGATGAGGGCCTATCGATACCGCGCAGGAAACTGGGGGTGATTTGACTATACTTCGCCGTGCTTAGTCGGCGCGGGTTGATAAGACAGAGGTGAATGATCGACTTAATGAATGCATCACCAGGGAAGTGAATGCAGGACACTTCTAACTGGAGTCAACTAAGTGACATTCATTACATTTCGCAGTTTCTGCACATTTTCTTCTCGCAGTGCCGGTTGCGTTCGTCAGCTCCAAAGTAAGCTTTTCTAACCATGCATTTGCTGATCACCCAAGCCTACAGGCGGCGATGGACCGGCGTCCCGTCGTCGGGTGTATTCCTGCCTTGCGCCCTATGTTTCCGGGATAGGCTCCGGCTTCACCGTGACCCTATATAGGATTAAGCAGTTTCAGATAATGAGATGAGATGAGAAGCCTACAGGATGCAGGGTCAACAAGAGAGCTCGGGTTTCGAGTTCTAATGTTTATACGCCGTGTGTAGCCTTACAATTCATTAGTGGCTGGAGCCTGCATGTAATTGTAGTTGTCCGGTAATAACCAATGTGTTGAAAGCTAAGACGGTGGTAAGTGAATACACACAATACGTACGTTTTGCACAATACGCAAGTTTAATAAAAATATTGCAGAACCATTTGTGAATTCACTGATGAAGGCCCTACTCATGCCACACCATGAGTGTTGTTTGACCATGATTTACCACGCTGGTCTGTGCGGGTTGGCAAATAAACGTGGAACCAGAACAGGTTGAGGTATCATTCCCTACCGATGTTAACCTTGGCCAAGATTCAAACAAAAGTCGTCGGAGTTACGGTGTGGTGGTTCACCACACATTGAGCTGGCAAATGCAGCGGTTACGGCGTTCAACTGTGACTACTGGAGGTGGTAAATGAGATGCAGGAGCAGAGAATGAAGCACGCAACTTCCAATCAGCGATGAAAATTTCAAATCCTGTACGGGATTTACCCAGCGACTTCTCGTTTGTGGAGAACGATCACCCAAATGATGCATATTATGCATCCATCAGCTACCGACAAGAGGGTTTGACACCAATGTTCATACGGGTGAAGCGTAAGAGAATAATGCATGGTTACACATTTACTGTGTGATGAACACACATGGATCTGGACTTGCTGATGAGGAGGGATATGGAGCATTGTATACTGCCGTAGCAGCGAACGCTACACGTAAAGCGCTCGACTCGTGATCCATGATTGATTAAGCGAGTACCATCACGTGGAAAGTCAACAAGTCATCTTGATGATTATTTCTAAAATCTGCTCTCTCGGACAGCTGCGTCGATCGCTCCCTCTCCCTCCATCGCGACGTGGCTGTCCCGAAAAAGCAGCTTTTTGAAGCAATCATCACGCATCGAGCTGTGAAAACCTACATAATTAGAATAGCCGTCTTAATTACTAGACAGGGAAAAATATCCGAGCCAGCGCTAAAAGGTAGTCGAACAAAAAGCCAATAAAATAAGCTAAACAACTACCGTGTGACATCGAATCACTGATTGAAGCAAGCGTGGATATTTCCGAGGCACGGTGTTTCCGCGTCAATCACTGCTCGTTTTAAGTTGGTTTAATGTTATTGTGCACGCACGGTCATACGCGCGGTAAAACCTCTTTACAAGCGCTTAGACCGAAGAGATTTAAAAACGCAGTAAAACAAGTGGCGGTTTAATAGGTCCGCGGACTAACACACATGTTAATCACCGTCAAGGTGGCACGAGGCCGCACAAACATGTTTTTTGTTCACTCTCTACGGCTACACGGCTAAGCAGGCCGCCGCTTGGTTACGACGCTGCTGCACAGAGGGTTAATTTAAGTGCTTTAGGTTTTGTTTTGAACCTAACCGATGTCTGCGAATCACGACTTTCGCATTTGGAAATTAAAGATGAACCTTTAATGCGTTTCATCAGGCAGCGAGTGAGAGGGCGCGCATTAGGCACCCGCGCTTCACAATCAAAAATGCTGCCTTGTTTTAGCGCGTTGCTAAATTGCTGGATTCAGTTTTTAAAAATACCCACACCTAGGGTTTTCTGCTGTAAACTTGTTATACTTTTCCAGTTTGTTAACAATGTGCCACCACTATAGTTATTTGGGATCAGAAATCTAATCTTTAATCGATTTTGTTGCATTTACTATATTGATCTCAAGCTTCATCACTATTTCATGTTAATAAAGTCATTTACTCAATCGCTCGGTGCATTCCTTGTGCTGTATGCAACTTTCAAAGTGGCATTGAAGTTTATGAATACAGTAGTATTTCTGCCTATAGTTTAATTCTGATGTTTATAGCAATTTGTAGATGGGCACGATTCAATCATGGGCCCTATGACTAAGAACACAAAGACTTTCAGATAAGCTTATGGCCTATACCAGGAGACAGCTTCCTGATGGGTCCTTAATGATTGAGAACCAATGATATATTGTAATGATGTAGGTTTACACGGCTCGATGCATGATGATTGCTTCGAAAAGCTGCTCTCTCGGGACAGCCGTGTCGATGGCTCTCTCTCCTCGCGATGTTTCGCCTCACACGTTAGAGGCATCCTCAGGCGTAGTGTGTGTGCGTGGTTCCTATCGTCTCTTTATATGTGTGGGCGTGATGCAAGTGTCCTTTGTTGTGTGAGTCCGCCTCTGAGTCACCTTGACACTAATTTCCATATCCCATTCCCACCCCCGGAACTGTGATTACCGTTTATGAGCTATGACAGGGGTGAAATGCAACCGCTGCTTGTGATATATGCTGTGGACTGTCTATGGCATTGTCCAAAAGACCTCTCAGCTGGATTATTAAACAGAATCTGATAATGATGAATTCCATTTTTTGGGTTAGGTCACGTAACAAATGTTTATCGTAAACCCTCAACCACCCGACAACGGCCAATTTTGTAAAGTTTGTCAACGTAAACAAAACGTGCCAAACCTTCACTATCTCAGCACACCTGTGTTGGAGATCAAACTCACAGCAATTACAAAAGAATGACGACGTCTCATCTCATTGTCAGAACCGCTTAATCCTGTACAGGGTCGCGGTGAGCCGGAGCCTATCCCGGCAGATACAGGAAGCAAGGTAGGGATATACGCACGATGGGAGGCCTGTCCTTCACCGGGCACTGAGGGCAATTTAGTCTGCAAGCCAATGAACCTATGCAGCAGCATGCTTTTTGCACTGTGGGAGGAAATCCGGAGTGCCCGGCGTAAACCCACGCAGACACGGGAAGAGAACATGCAGACTACACACAGAAAGGCACCCGAGCGGAGATTCGAACCCGGGACATTCTTGCTGTGATGGGACAGCGCTACCCACTTGGCCACCGTGCCGCCCAGAATTACGACGTTTCGCTGATAATTGTAAGCAGCACCATCAAGAAGTAACCCGCACCAATTGGAGATGAGTTTGCTTCAGAATAAAGAGAACCCGTTTCGATCTCCTTATATGTGGAGGTTGCGATGCCATGAACGCATGCTCGCCCGTGCTAGGAGAATCCAATGGAGGTGTGTTTGGGGGGGGGGGGGCAACAATTACAGAGGTTTTTGAAACTTTGGTTAATTCGATTAGAGTCAGGTGTTACGAATTACGTGAGTTTTATTGGATAAAGGGCCAAGATTGTCAAATTACCTTCACCAGAAAGTGTTACGCAATGGGATTGTTAGCGTAACAAAATATACGTAACAAATAATGTTTTAGTTTTAGAATACTTTTTTAAACCACACTTATTTTTATAGTTATCAGAACGATAAAAATTATTTTATTTATATCAATTTCAATAGATTCTCGAATTAGTCTAGACCAATGGTGATTAGTTATATAATAAAACGTCGTCACCAATCCATACTAATCAGTGTGGTCTGGTGTAGTCAACACAAACACCAGGACTGATATGCAATAGGGCAGTACTCATTTAGCCATGGACTAAAAACAACAGTAAAGTTTTTGTGCTGAATGGAAATGCAATCCATTCAGCATAAAAACGAAAAACTCCAACATGATTGAATTCAACATGAAAAATGTAAACAGTCGCACCTCGCCATGCTTTCGAACACAGCAAAGTACACCCCCCTATTGGTCAATCACTGGTCTCACCAAGGGCTCTCGAAAGATTAGGAGTGGGTGGGAGCGTGGAATAATAATAGTTGCACTTACGTGACAGAGCTAGGGAACGAGGTGGGTCAAGGCTACAGAGTTCGCAGGGATGTGGGATAGTCTCAGAGTAGCCCGGATAGAGTTCAAACTGGAAATGTGCGTAGATTTCGAGTGATTTTTTTAAATAATATGTGACATGTAGCCAAGTCTGTTTACAGCTTGCACAATTCAGTTGTCCTGCAAATAAATCTAATGGAACGTGGCAAGGCGTTGACAAGTCTTAAATTATGCATTCCAATTGTGCTGTTGGCATCTTTGTCACACGAATAAATTTACAAACAAAAACCCTCATGGCAAGTAGTGCACCAATCTGTCAGAGAACAGCCTTGAAATATGACGTGGCAGGACTAATTCTGAAGTCAGTTAACGAGACCTCATCAACAATGCGCCGCACTGCGTAAATGCCTTGAAAAGAGGGTTAATCGTTTAGCTGTCATGATGTAGGCTTTTCACGGCGCGCTCCCTCTCCCGATTGGGAGAGGGAGCGATCGACGCGGCTGTCCCGAGAGAACAACTTTTCGAAGCAATCATCAATCGTTCACCTGTTTTTTTTGTTTCACCAGGTCTGAACCTAAGTGACCAGGATAGTCTACTTTGCATATGACTTGGGGAATTACGGTACCAGTAACAGGTATGACTGTGGCTATGTATAATTCTAATGGATTTCTTTGTGAGGTAGTTTTATAGCTTGGCAAATTTGGATCCAATTGCCAGCACAGGGTGACTTATTCCATCGAATGACATCACAGTTATTACACCTGCAGTAATAACCCAGGTGGCTTGGTGGACTTTCAAACTGCTAGGCCATGTCATTCACCAGTCAATAACACTAACATATATCACATTTTTAAAAGCTGCAATAATGCGCACAAGGTATCAAACCAAACGTCATTACATTATTTTGTGCATTCATTTCTGAAGAGGCCGAAACATCCACTCACGGAACGTGACAGCCCCGGGTTAATCACTGGCAGCTGAGACCTGTATTGGATTAGAAGCCAGAATGTTAGTCGTGCCAGCTCAGTAACAGACACAGTATTATCCATCTCAGACAACTCATCATCTCAAAGTTTACATACGTGAACAGCAAAGACAAACTTTTTCAACGACGTGTCGAGAGATAAAGATGGATCTTGGTGAGACATGCTTAACCTGATTCAACCATGAACTAAATCCGAATAAGAGGAAATGTCCACCATCTCAACCGAAGCTTAATGTTGATACTTGTGCAAAATGTATATGCTATCAGAATTATAATATAGTGTGAGTAGTTGTAGCAACTGGGTATGACAAAGATTAACAAAGTTCTGAGACTTGCTCTTTGTAGCTAATCTTTTGCAATAGCCATGCCGAGTATTCCTCCTCTTTCGTGACATTTTGCCTCTCACGTTGAGGTATTTTGATCAACGTCGGCGTAACGTCGCAAGGGAGAAGGGAGAAAAGCTCGACACGGCTATCCCATAGGAACAGCTCTGGAGAGTAATTCGGATACCTTGAGCTATAAAAATTTACGTCCGCAGCGAGGCTGCATCCAACCAATGGTTTAAAACTGTGACGAACACGCCCGACTGGTCCAATACGTAACCCGACTGAAAGTATCCATGCTGGTTACCCCGGTAAGAAAAAAAGCAGCGATGAGATTTGCCTAGGAATTTTGACGATTATATTTATTATATTTTCTCATAACATAAAATGGTGCTGCAACTAATGCCCGTGATGACTGTCAGCAACAATTAATAACAAGACCAATGCCAACATTATTTATATCACTGCATCACTTTATCAGGACACCTGGACGGATAGGAGTATAGCCATATATTTTACGATTGCTCGCATAATCGTCCAAGGGTGGGGGAAAAAATGTAACGCATGTTTATGCTTGTAACATCTCCTTCGCTAAGCAGCAGGATCATATGCGTCACATGTCTTTTATTGACACGAAGTTTATCAGAAAACGCGGGTTGCATTTTTGAAAAATGCCCTAATGCCCAGGACTGGAAGGCATAGGCAATGTGCACAATATAGCAGGGAGTTCCTTAGTTCAGCTAACATTTCCACTTTCCCTTTAGTTTTCAGGTGTAATGAAAAATAAAACATCATTTTAAATGAAAGCACCCTAAGTGTTTAGACTTGTGGATTGTAAACTGCCTGGTTTGACAACACAATGACAGTCACAAAGAATGAGTGGTGAATGTTATTGTCGGGAGACTGCTTGTTGTATTATTTGTAAGTTTGTATTAATTCTACACAATAATAAAACACCACAACTGTACCATATATATAATAAAACACGACTCAGGTAAACCATTCAGACGCCTAACAGATACTTCAACCATTGTTATCTCTGGCAATGGACGATTGAGAGGGCCTATGACTAATGGTCACACAATTTAATGGCCAGATGGCTCAGCGGTTACAGCACTGGACTCACAATTGAAAGGTATCAAGTTCAAAATGTGGTAAGAGGTCACCTCAATCCATCACTGTCAACCCCCCAGACTCATGATCATGAGTATTACCGCTTTCTGTGAAGTGAAAAGCAGTTGGCTTTTAGATGGGCTGGGGTCTGCCTTGGGACTGTGGAATTTCTACAACTGGCTCACCTTGCCAACAAGAGGTGTCACCCCATCGTTCATTTGAGATAAACATACTGTTAACGGCCACTGTAAAAAAAAGTTAACCTCAATTTACTGCGACCATAAGCAATGACTCATAACAGTGCAATTTGTTAACCATGCACGCTTTACGAATTAACATCGGTAAATGTGGTTTCCTTAAACATTGACAAATGTGGCAGTCACGTATCGACCTTTGAGTGTTCTCTCATATGAACCGAGTTCTCTAGATACACTGGTTTCCTCCCAAGAACACTTGTAAGAGGTTCTCTAAAGGTTCACAATGAGGACACTCGTAAAAAAGTCCTGACGCCCGGTGAAACGTTCAAGAATAAAGGTCTGTAGTAACAGACATTCCACAACAAACTGCTGAAACACATCTTTTGCACCGACATGGAAAGGGAACTCGTGATTGACAATTTCCACGAGTTAAAACTACCAAACACACAAATTACAGTTAAGAAAACTGGATCCCGTCAAATGCCAATATTGAAGGAAATCAGTTTGTGTTTTTTCAGATCATTTAATTTAAGACGCCTTTATCTTGCACTCTTAACACAAAGTGCATTGTTGCTACTAGGTAGAGCTGCAAAACAAACGCAGAGTTATTCCGATGAGATGAAGGATTTTTATTTTTCACCCCTCTCCACGGAACACTTTCTCTTTAGCATCAATTTATCGGCGCAATCTTTGGGGCTCATAACTTCAAACCCCGGATGACTAACGACCAGGCAACCAGGT
This sequence comes from Mordacia mordax, assembly GCA_036362905.1. Taxonomy (NCBI): domain Eukaryota; kingdom Metazoa; phylum Chordata; class Hyperoartia; order Petromyzontiformes; family Petromyzontidae; genus Mordacia; species Mordacia mordax. The sequence continues at coordinate 1,804,869 of JAZEWT010000014.1, forward strand.
CTCCAAATTCAATACCCAATTCTTGCGCGCAGCACGTGCCCACTATTATAGGCATTCATCACTCCATGACGGCGCCGCCAGTTCATAAGCACTCGGCAATTTTTTTTTGACCGAAGCAGCTGAAATGTGTCAAAACATGTCCAGAAAATGACGATTCGGTTAAACGCAACGCATTCACGTGCACCGCTTACATTTTTTACTTGCCGTTCACCAAACTCAGCCGTAACACGTTTTGAGGGCAGATGCAATCTTTTAAAATTCAACCTTGGAGGCTAGTCTATTAAAGGGGCCTCCATTTTGTTGATGGTTTGGAAGTACAAAGAAATGCTAGCATGGAAACACAAACGCGCATACAAATAATAGATAAGATAAACTTTATTGTCATCCCATCCGTATACAATTACAGCATATGGGAACGAAATTTCTCCTGATCTCTGGTAAAAAAAAATAAAGCACGATTGACTACACATTCACCAGGGCAGGGCAAAACATGCAGACTACTTAGACTACATATAGTTTGGTGACAGTGCAGAAGAGTTCGGTGGAGTAAAGTGAAATGGCCAGTTCAGGTATGCATAAGTGTGTTGGAGGGGCATCCGAGACCTGATTGTTATGATGGGGTAGGGGGGGGTATCATGCTATTGAGGAGTCTGATGGTATTGGGGAAGAAAATAAGAAAATGCTGCAGAGTCTGACAGATCTAGCCAAGGATGCTGTGGTGCCTTTTGTCAGACAGCAGGAAGGTAAAGAGTTGGCAGTGGTCCTGTACAATCCTGGAGGCCTTTTGTGTGCAGTGTTTGAGGTGGATGTCATGAATGGAGGGGATAGGGGTCCCAATGACGTTCTCAGCTGTCTCCACTATCCGCTTCAGGGACATGCAATCTTAGGCATTACAATTCCCATACTAAACAGTGATGCTGCTGGTCAGGGCATTCTCAATGGTTCCCCTGTATAATGTGGAGAGGGTGGGTGAAGGAAGGCTGGCTCTCCTGAGTCGTCAGAGGAAGCGGAGATATTGTTGTGCTTTCTTGGCGAGAGGCGGTAGTGAGTGACAAGCCGAGGTCATCCGCAATATGCACAACCAAGAAACGTGGTGCTTCTGAATGTCTCCACTAAGGAGCCGTTGATGAACAGCGGGGGTGGGCAGCATGGGCCTGCCTAAATTCTATTGTCATCTCTTTCATTTTATCAACGGTAAGAGACAGATTGTTGTCTTTACACCACACTGCCAGCCGTTCCACCTCTCTGTATGCAGCTTCATGGAGAGGTGCGACTGTGATGAGGTCACCACTATCGTGCCATCCGCAAGGTTAACTATGCGGTTAGTGCTGTAATTGACAAAGCTGTAATTGGCAGAGTAGTCGTGCGTCAGCAATGTGTACAGCAGTGGGCTAATCACACAGCTCTGGGGGTGCCGGTGCTACTGGAGGTGTTGTTGGTGATCCAGATAATCTTAACTCTCACAGTCACAAAGTCCAAGACCCGGTTACAGAGCAATGTGCTCAAGACCAGCAGGCCCCACTTCCCTACCAGCTGCAGAGAGATGATAGTGTTGAATGCTGAACTAAAGTCAATGAACAGCATTTTTACGTACGTGTTCTTATACTCCAGGGCCAGATGAAGGACAGAGGAAATGGTGTCCTCTGTGGACTGGTTCAGGCGATATCTGAAATGGAGGATGTCTAAGCTATGGGTACTTTGCCAGTGTACATATGTAAAGAGTAGAAAATGTTTTTTACTATTTCTGGCAATTATACGGGTGTAAAGATCATAAAACACCAAAATAGACACCTTTCACAAAGTGTATTGTTTGCAAAACCACACATACTTGTGGCGAAATATGCAAACAAGAAGCTTTGATAACAGAGGATGTCTGGGTGAGATGGGAATACTGGTTTTCATGTGGCCCATGACTAGCCTCTTGAAGCACTTCATGATAATTGGTGTGGGTGACACAGGGCTATAGTTATCTAGGCATGACATTGTTGACTTCTTCAGCATTGGAATGATGGTGGTGGCCTGGAAGAATGGTGGGACTACCACCTGGCACAGGCAGATGTTGAAGATGTCAGCGAGGACATCTGCTAGCGTGGTCTGCACATTCCCTGAGCATGTGACCAGGTATGTTGTCGAGTTGAGCAGCCTGGTGCGGGTCCACGCTGGACAGGGTACACCTGACATCAGCTGTGGACACAGGCAGAGTACCTGGTCACCAGGATGGAGGGTGGTCTTCCTAGCGGGCACGTCGTTCAGTGCTTCAAATCATGCACAGAAGTCATTCAGCGCATCCGGGAGGCATTGGTCACAGGCACGCGGTGCGGTATTATAGTCCAATGTCCTGTATGCCCTGCCACATATGGTGAGTGTCAAGTGTCCACGAAGTGACTATGGATTTTCCATGCGTGCGAACGACTTGCTATACTGGTAGTGCGGGACAGGTTGGCCCTAGCTGTGCTGAGGACTGCCTTGTCCCACTATTTGAAGGCAGCGTCATGGGTTTTCAGCAGCACACGGACGTCTGTGATCATCCATGGCTTCTGGTTGGCACGTGTCATGATTGTCTTGGAGATAGTGACATCTGTGCACTTACCAATGTAGCCAGTCACTGATGCTGTGTATTCCTCCAGGTTGGTTAGGTGGTCATAGATGACAACTTCCTTGAACATATTCCAGTCTGTGTGATCAAAACAGTCCTGTAATGCCATGGTACCTCCAACCAGCCACACTCTGGTCTGTTTCAAAACCAGTTTGGCACGTTTGAACAGTGGTCTATAAGCAGGAATTAGCATAACGGAGATGAGGTCTCAGTAACCGAGGTGGGGGTGTGGGGCAGCCTTGTATGCGTTCAACATTTTTGTGTAAACCAGGTCCAACGCATTAACCCCTCTGGTTTGCGACGTTAACATGCTGGTAGAATTGTGGGAGAATCGAGTTGAAATTTGTAGGATTGAAATCTCCAGCCACAATAAAAAAGCTGTTGGGATGAGCAGTTTGTAGTTTGCTGATGGCCTCTAGAGAAAGCACAGTGCCTCTTTAGTGTTAGCGCTGGGAGGGATGTACACAGCCAGGATAATATTTGTGAAAAATTCCCTTGGTACATAGTAAGGATGACACTTAACAGTCAGGTATTCCAGCAGCAGAAAGCAGTGGCTCGAGATTTCTGTAGTGTTTGCACACCATTCCATTCGTTGTTGATATAAATACAGAAATCCCCACCGTGGGTCTTACTGGATGACGAGGCTTCCCTATCCGCACGGAAGGAGGTTAGTCCGTTCAGCTGAAGCTGTTATGAAGCCACGTTTCCGTGAAAACAAAAACGTGGCAGTCCTATGCTGGGTGGTCAGTTGTAGGCTGAGGTAATCGAGTTTGTTGTCCAGGGAACGAACACAGGAGAGTAGTATGGAAGAGCCGGTCTTTTGGGGTTGGCCTTTAGCCTGGCGTGGCTTCCGACCTACTAACCACGATAACATTTTTTCTCCCACCGCCTACGACATCTCGAACTCATTCGGACCGCAATGGTAGGCGGTGCTGCAGTTTCGGGGGTTGATCCTCGCAGCAGGCTAAGGCTATATAGTACCTTCGTCAGTGTGGTTTGTAGCTTGGACGAGTGTCGTTTTCCCATTTCCAGCAGGGTCTGGCAGTCGTAGATATGTTTGTCGGACTTATGTCTCAAAAAAAATTGTACGAGCAACAATATTTAAAACATTTAGACCGGAAGTGGCCACTACGTCCATGCATATCGCCATGTTATATATTCTACGTATGTAAGATTACACCTTGCACCCATGGGTGCACATTGTAAGCTATGCTAATCGCAATGGTATATAGAAAAGTGTAGGTAATACGTTTAGTTTACGTTTCAAAGTTAAGTACTTCGTGAAATAATTTTATGGCCAAACAATACGAATTTAAGCACTGGCACTGGTAAGCTGCACATTACTTTGGTAGTGATTTGTTTGGGGGTTTTGCCATTTTAATGAAACGCATGAAGTGTCCTCAGATATTTTCCCAGGTGTGGTAGTCAAGTGGCCTAATGGTTCCCAATTATTATTTTTTCGTATGCAGATAGTTGAGCTGTGTCAGGACTGTCCAACATTAGTTGTAGGCTTCATTAGGGGAATTTTTTTTTTATATCACTACCAGACGCTCAGACAGACCATAGCTCCAGAGTGACATCGCTGCATTGACCCGATAGTGAAATTGTATGCTCTTCAATGTCACAGTGCCCGTGCAAAAGTGAGATGTGAGGTCTGTAATGCTATCGGCAACTGTTACGTTACTTCATCTAGAAAAAGCCATCGATGGGTATCAAGAGAATGTTCAGGAAGGTGCTGCTATTATTATTATTATACGATAAATGTTAAATTCAACGATTCCCAATATATGTATTATATTCACTGAAAAATTTGCATTTTAAGATTGTAGTTGAATGTCTGATCGTGTTTTGCTTGTTGTTCTGCAACGCTGTGTACATTTAAAAAAAACCCAAAAAATGTAGTTGCTGTTGCTTTTCCGTTCTGGTGCCATTGTTGTTGACGTGCCATTCTCTCCGCAGCTCTGTGAAGCGCTTTGTGACCCTCGGGTGAAAAGCGATCTATAAATGAAATTATTATAATTAGTGCTATAAAGGTGCACACAACTACATGTTTAGATTTTATTCTTACCAACGAAACTTCAAACTCATGTCCAGCTCTCAGGAAATATAGCCTAAGAAGCAAGTATGAGAGCTGTGCATTTACATATTTATATTTTATCGAAGCCCGCAGTAAACTGTGACTAAATGCGAGGTCGCTCACGTTCTTCTGCTGTCCACCATGTTTAAAAGTCCGTTCAACCAGCATTTCAAGCTTTTTTTATTTTACCAAAAGCTATGCTAGATAATGCTCATAAGAGATAAAGAGCCCCATACAATTAACAGAATGTAAGGTCAAGTGCAGTTAGTGAGCACCTATGAAGGTCGACACGGCAACCGAGGAAGTAGTTGGGTTGACCAGCACAACGCCCAGCTGCTTTTTCTCCCTAGTGGCAATATTAACGTACTGCACTACGTACTAATTTGATGATCAATGGATCTCGGAGAGGCCCAGGACCGGTTCAAAAATCGTCACTGGTGTTGGCTGTGAGTGGTATTCGAACTCTGGTGGTCCAGGTTTGTAGCTCAGCGCACTAACCACTAAGCCACGGCTCCCCACACAATGCTCGTCTCCCACAGTAACACACACCTGTAACCAAATGTGAATTGAAATACGGGGTTGGTAGATTAATTGGCGATTAACGGTACCTGCAAGACTCCCAAAACTGTTGGACCAATTTGGCCGGAGCACGTTAAGTTGCTTTGCGATTCCGTCTGCGTGGCTGTTTCAGTGTTATCCTCTCATGTGTGGTCAGCTGGTTTCGATACGAAGCGTTGCTCTCACATGCATCAACATTCGTATGGAGAAAAAAAAACCCACTGTGGCAGCGCACATGTGTAATCCGGAACTTGAGAATGAGGGGTTCACGATCTTGCATATTTATCAAGACTCTCAAACCCACTAGACTGCAAGGTGGCCACATGTCAGTACAGAAAGTAGGTTCTATCTCGTCAGAGACGATATGGGTTTTATGTGGATATTCCGTCTTGGTATCATGTACATGAAATTTACAACTAATTTGGTATTTGTCAAACATGCGAATACAAGACGCAATGAACAAATACATGTTGAGACTCGGTGGGGCATACATGTCAACCATGCCGATTTGAGAGGGAGTTGGCTGCCGATTTTGGTAACCCTTCCACTCAGTACCCATTTTAAAAGATAATTAAGCACACCTTTACTATGACTGTCAGTATGTAGTAACAAATGTTTTATAACTAGCAGCTGACAGCTTAGATTTGGTAATAGCGGTCGATGTGCACCCCCGACTGGATAAAGGAGCAGCTCAGAAATTGCTGTGCTCATACCGAACGTGCCCTCGTCGTTTTAACTGCCATACACCGTCAAGAAATAAAACCAGCGACCAGCACATCACAAGTGCTGACCGTTACACAACAGCGGCATCGCAAGTAAAATATCAATTTATCAATATTGATAATAATTTAGTAAAAATGTCAATCAATCATGATGCGCCTTTCACCCAGATATCCCAGTGCACTGCAAAAAAATACACCGATTGGGGGTGGGGAGGGGCACGCAGGCTGCGCCAACACAGTACCAACCCGCTGGATATATTTGTGTGCGCGATATATTATTGACATTGGCCAATTAGCGGTTTTTAGTGTTGGGAGGAAATCCGCAGAACAGTGAGAGAACACACAAACTTTAACATCAAGTCCGCAAATGCGTTCATAGCTGGGACAGTACCTCCAGCCCTTGTTTAGCTCAAAGCAACACTGCCGCCATCACCAACCACCGTCGCACTTTTTTTTGGAGACCAGCTTTTCCAGTTCCCTGGCTGTGTTTGTACAACTCCAGAGGAGAGAGAGAGAAAAACACCCTCAGCTGTGCCCCATTGGTGCAAGAAGGTTTGTGGGGCCCATAGCGAAGGGGCGACACACAAAAAATACAGCCTAAAAAAAATACCCCCTTAACCTTAAAAGCCTCTCGAGCGAGGGAGTCACGCGGGCGGGGGGGGGCTGTGAGCCACGGACTGTTTGTTTTACCCCTTTTCACCTGGTCAAACAGTCGCTCGCTGCTAAAAGCCTGGCTGAATGGCCAAATCTCCTCTCCTCGCACTGTACTGTGGGATGGCCGTTACTTATTCATATTATTCTTTCACCGCTGACCACTAGTGACGAACCGTATGTTGTTTTATTTTTCCCCAACTCGCTTCTACTCCCCACAGCGGTATTTGTTTTATACGCGCGTCTACTGTATGTCGGAGTTGGTCTGAAACGAGTCTGTGGGGCGATCTGTTCACACGCAACAGCAGCACAATTGCTGCGCGGTGTCTTTTAATTCGACTAAAAAAACCACATGGACTCAATGCGCAGCTTGGCTGTTTAAATAAAATGGAATCAAAGCACTGTTATCGCGAACTACTGCACTCATTTATGACCAAATCAATCTCATGTGACGAGGGTAGCGCAGTGGTAATAACGTATGCGCGCCTCAGAAATGAGGTCGTCCCCACGGTGGTTTGACTTCCACATCGGGCGTTCCATGCGGAGTTTGTGTTTTCTCAGACCTGCACTGCATTCGTTTCCTGCAGTTTCCTCCCAACAATAAAAAACATGACTTCATAATATATAGGCCAGTGTCTGATCAGTTGGCGTCAGCTGTGTGGCTGCCTCCCGCCGACCTATCTGCAATGTCCACGCGGCTCCGAGTCGTTCTCTGGTCGAAGGAAACTTTTGCCAAAAAACGAATACCGTGCACATTATAAATGGTATTTCATGTTTGGTGTCACCTCCTTAAAGGTGTGGGTTTTCTCTGGGTTCTGTGGTTTCCTCCCTGTTGAAATCAAACGCTCGTTGATGGCAATCACTAAACATGTTCATGGTAGACCATCCCAAAACATTGTCGAGCTTACTTGCGTTAATAAGGAACATTATTTCTGAATTCAGGGATCTAGACAATGGATGTTAAGAAACAAAAGATTAAGATGGGTAGGTCCATGTTAAAAGGAAAGAAAATGATAATTGTGTCAAAGCTTACGTAACATTTTAAGTGGGAGAAGGAAAAATTGGTAGAGGGAGGCAATCAAAAAAGTAGACAAAGACAACGGAAGACGCCCTTCGGAAGATGGGTTTCGCGAGACAAGCAATGGAAAGAGCAAACATTGGACAAGAATTATGCAGTAGTAACAGCATACCCCGATGAATATCGCTTTATTATCCTTTCTGAATTCAAAATGCATCCTATTAAAGCAATGGGTCTCGCTTCACAATGATAATTTGTGTCAGACTCATTCCCATTGGTGGTGGTCCTGATACAAGTGGAAATTCCACATTCCCCTGGTGAATCACTTTTTCCATAAGAAAACCACTGCTGAGATAACACAAACATTAGTCAATTTATCAACCTTGGAGGACTGATGGGTTGATTCTCAACGTCGGACACTAACTGCAACACTTCCAGCCAGATTCCAACATCAAGTCTACAGATGCATTGAGAACTTTCCAGAATAAATAAGATCTCCATTAAATATTACTGTACTGTTAAGTAAAACTGTCAAGATTCAATAGTTTTAGACACAGGTTTAAATTTCTTCAAAAATATTACATATTCCTCTTATCAATGTACTTATAGAGGTTTTCACAGCTTTATGAAAATTGTTCTCATGGAGACACTTTCAAGATAGTTGTGTCAAGCGTTCCTCCTCTCTCTTTCGCAATGTTTCACCTCCCACGTTGAAAAACATCGCGAAGGAGAGGAGGAACGCTTAAGATGGCCATCCTAAAAGAGCAATTCTTATTACCAATGCATCGTGGTGAATAACTAATGCAGGTGAAGTTGGCAGGCACGTTTGGTAGGCCATCCAGACCATTTCCACATGTCACCCAAGCCAGCAGTGATATGCAGTGGATACCTCTATGTGGTGGCATAGCAAGTAGGTTGTTGCATTAGGCATATTTATTCTTCTGCATGTGTGCTTATTAGACACTTACGTTTCTTTCATAGCAGTCAACAATAAATTGGCCAAATTTTTCAGAGCAGGACCCACTTAAAAGTCTTGAGACAAAATAATTAATAATGATAATCTACATTGGGAGTTATCTATGATGCACCACATCAAGGTAAAAAAAAAATCATTTTACATCGATTTTATTTCTTCCAAATGCATAATCTGTCCCACATGTATTTTAAAGATATTTCATCTACTTCACCAACACAAGTCTCAAAGTGCTCTGACCTACTTACAAAGTATACCTACCTACCCACCTTCCTGTCAAATCAGGATGGAACAAAATGAATCAATTATTTTGATGCCTCCTTACCAAAGCTGTTCTTTCAGGATATTCGTTTCAAGCACTCATATCTCTTTCCCAAAAGAACGGCTTAAGTAAGCAATCATCATGCATCGAGACGTGAAAACCTACATCAGTACAATTCTTCATTGAACACTGCTATGAATGGTAGTGCCTCTATTTGCTGTGTGGCATGACATGAACGCATTATCTACAGCATAGTAAGAACTGTCGATCGTTACAAACATTTTTCGACGCATATATTGTGAATTGACGATTCCATATGAATTAAATAATGCATCTTTCCACGCCTATTACTAATCCACCTAACCATCAACATTCCCAATCAGCCACCTATTCAGCTAGCTGCCCATCACCAATGCACCCACCGACTCACCCACGAAACCACAGACCAATTCGTCAATCCTTCAAATCCACCCAGCTCTTCGCCCACCCACTTTCCTGCTCACCCAACAAATCAATCTACCAATGAACCTACCTAAAAAGGCATTTTAGGACGAAAAGGTCTGGAAATATGTGCCTTCACCCCGGCCCTATGCAGTCAAGGCTCAGTGTATTATGCCAATTCCGAGTTAGCAACTGAAAACCTCCACTGGGATTCTTGTACACTTCCCCGCACATCGTTTCAAACTAAATAAACATTTTGCAAGTCTCACCAAATGTCATTCCTCCCACAATCCTCCCACCTCCTCCTGTAATAGCTGGGAAGCTGCAAGGGTGCATGGGGCCCTTGGTTTTTAAACAGGGAGGGTGCCTTATGTCTGAAATGCAGAGGTTTGGAAGCATGGGATGGTGGCTCAAGGTAAGACTTGTCAAATTGCCCAATCTTCTTGGTCATAAGGCAACCAGGAGATGACAATGCACCAAGTCGGTCGTTGACCAGTCTATAAAGTTTGTGACAGCAGGGTAATTGAGAAAATAACTCTTGGGTTGATCAAAAAACTTGCCCACATGAATATGCTGGGTCACAGGAAAAAGAGGAGATGAAGGTTTGAAGCCTGGTCTTCAAATATATGCGAGCAGTTTAGATGGGATTTCCGATAGCTGGGGCAACATCAAGAAAGACACTAACACCTTGAGGTTTTAACTGGGTAAATGACACGTGTTTTTGTCACAAGCTTCAGTCCAGCAATGTCTCACCTAATTTGAACACCATGACAGCCGGCGATGGCAATACCTTTACATTCCTTTGTCTATCGAGGAAAGCTTCACTGCGAGGTAGTCAGGAAATGGCAGAACAGGAAATGGGTTCTTGAACTCATCACCATCCACGCAGACATTTGAATGTTGTGTTCTCATATTTATTGTATTGTCGTTTCCGGCTATTTTATATCCCCGAAGCACACAAAACACTTGCTTCAATTTATTAGATTAAAAAAAAGAGTTAATACGTGGTTGCTCCTGAAACCGTCATGACACAAATGCGTTCCCTGGAATGGTGTCGAAATGATGAGCGCACTCAGCTATGAACCCAGCAAAACTGAATGAAATTTCTGGCGACAGCTGTGAGTGGAGAGTGGTATCTGAATAAGTTCCGGTAACTCCCTTCCTCCACCAACTCCCACTGAAGTGCACCGTGAAATATGGTCAAACAACCCCCAAGACTGGCACAGTGTTGGGGGGGGGGCGGGTCTTCATTAACCAGTGGACGACAAGGGGGATGGTAATTAAAATTTTATTATGACAAAGCACGTGTCTCAATTTGCGATTGATTTATTACAACCTATTGTTTTATGACACCTCTACTCAAGACAGCCTCTCACTCAGCCTCCGCGCTACCTTTGAGAAGGATGGTTCTGCTTGGGATAGGAGACCAACCGATTGAAAAGTATATACATCTTCGTTTTTGTGGGAAAACATAATATCAGACGATAATATTCCACGTGAATAATAATAATAATACAATTTATGATGATTGCTTAGAAAAGCTGCTCTCTCGGGTCAGCCGCGTCGATCGTGGCGCCTGAGGATGCCTCTAACGTGAGGCGAAACGTCGCGAGGTGGAAAGAGGAAGCGATCGATGCGGCTGTCCCGAGACGGCAGCTTTTCGAAGCACTCATCATGCAGAGCCGTGAAAACCTACATCATTACAATTCAATTCATGTCACACAAAAAAGTTTGCACTCGTTAGCAGAGATTATTAACAACTCATTAATGCATTAACAACTAACCTTGATGCTGGATTTAACCTAAGTCAGTCAAGAGGACATACCCGTGGAATCGAGCAGTACGATGGTGGTGGTGAATCAGAGAACACAATGTGCCGTAAGACTCTAGACCTGCACATACATAAGCTGACTGGTAGATGGAAGTCGGTATGGTAAGTCGGTTGCCAACCTATGTTTGTTATCGAGTACTTCTGTGGGCCGCACGGTGGCCCAGTGGGTAGCGCTGGCGCCTCACGGCAAATCTCGGCTCAAGTGCCTTTCTGTGTGGAGTTTGCATGCTCTCCCTGTGTCCGCGTGGGTTTTCGCCGGGCACTCCGGTTTCCTCCCATAGTCCAAAAACATGCCGCTGCATAGGTTAATTGGCTTGCAGACTAAATTGCCCTCAGTACCCGGTGATGGACTGGCGCCACATTGTGCGTAGATCCCTGCCTTGCGCCCTGTGTCTGCCGGGATAGGCTCCGGCTCACTGCGACCCTGTACAGGATTAAGCGGTTTCTGACAATGAGATGAGATTTCTGAGTTATTGCCTTGTGCATGTGAGTTATCTCTGGGCACTTCAGTTGCTTCCCATATGCAAAACACTTCTTCAAAATAATAAACTGACTCAAGATCCCAATTCAGATCCCACTTAATAAAGAGACGTTCAACCTTGTGAGGCTTTCTCGGATGATTATTAAAGCTGTGTTCACACAGGTACAAGTAAAAACGTTCAACTGTTATAATAAGCTAATGGGGTCATAGAACCATGCAGATAACAGAGTAAATTCTGCACAAACCGCAAAAAAGTAATATTATTTGTAACGCGTGCATATTCGACGCCTGGTCATGGATAAGATATGGGATACCGAGGGGCAAACAAAGCCACAGAGAGGTGGGGGGGGGCAAAGCAGCCATACAGCCAGCCAGCGCCAATATTTTTCAGGCACTTTATCCCATAAATTAAGGTATCTGCTATTAAGTAATCAATTAATTTTTTAACGTGTGTTTTTTGTGGGAGGAAACTGGAGGACTGGAGGAAACTCATACAGAACAAAGTAGAGAACACACAAATTCCATAAAGGCAGCCGAAGCAGAAATTGGGCTGCGCCGGGCAGGGCCTTCATTCTGTGAGGCACAGATGTCGCCACTGTGTAAATCTGCCGCCAAATAAATTACTGAACCTTGCTTTTTATGTGACTCAAAATTGTGTCTTCATTGAATCATGAGACACATTTCTTCGCATTATTGAAGGCTATAGGGTTGAGGTAAATGTTAGTGTGAGACAGAGCTAGATTGCCATGTTACGTCAAATGTGGAGGTTAGGTTAGGGTTTAGTTAGTAAGAACCAATGATAGGGTTACAGTTTACAGTTACGATCAGCATTTAGGATACGGTTGGTGTAAGGATGAATTAAAGGCTCGATGGGCTGCAGAGCAAAGACTACGGTTAGCATGAGCGTTAAAACATTTATGGATAGGGTTCACGTTACAGACAGGGGTGGGATTCAGATTAAGCTTAGAGTTAGCAGTTGAGTGTAAAGGTTAGCTTAAATGTTTGAAACAACTTTATTATAGAGGAGTTATGTGTCAGGTCTTGAGTCAGAGGGGCATTCTGAGCAGTGCCGATGGGCATGTGACAGACTCTTCTCGGTTTCTTAGGACCTACAAATCACTTAGCTACTCAAATACCTCCTAGCAATAATTTGTGTTGCTCCCCAGGGTTTTACAGATGCTCATTCACCAACTCCCTTGGTCTGACTGGGTCTGCGAAACCAGACGTTTAATTAAGGGAGACAATTTACTCATTATGAATAATCACTGTGTGAACAACGTGCTTTATATCGGCACACAAATTGCCATCCCAAATAACCAATGGTAATTTTTAACAAGCACGATGAGCAGACCGCACTCGTTATTTTGTAGCCCAAAATAATGACAAAGTGGTCAGGTGTCAGTGTGGTGAAAGCATTCGATTCACAGACGTTCACGGGTTCAAGTCCCGGTCGGTCGAATGTCGACTCAGGCCCATTATAATCATAATCATCTCTCTGAATTCGACAAAGTTGAACTTTGTGCGTAGTCTACAGTGACGGTCCTAGGAAGAAATTAGCATTTGTTCTGGGAATGTGACATTTCATGAACAAGCTTAAGAGCCTACAACAGCGAAGAGGCCCAGCCTATGTTCATTTGAGCAGGGAGACACTTGGACTAACTACAAGAATTCCACTTATATCTGGATGTAATGATTATTATTGTTTTGTACAACCTTCTCGTCAATTCACTGGGGGTGCAGTGGTCTTCCTTTGCCGTTTGTCAGTCGGGTTCTTTAATCATACTTAACCATGACAGTCAGTGCAGGTTGGTGAAAGGCAGGAACATAGGTCTGATTAATATTTCACCCACCACTGATGTTGGTGAGGATTCGAACTTAGGTTGCCAAATTCCCAGCATAACTTGCTTAACCATTGTACGGCGCATCCACCCACCTTGATTTTGAGTGATATTATTTTTTGATGCCGGAGGCTATACTCTCACAACCTAAACCTTGCCGACTCGTAATATTGTGATGCATTGAATTTGGTTAAAATCAAGGTTCGTGTATATTTTTATTATAAAAATGATTTGCAATTTCTTTCTGTTACTTGACTTTCTTGGCAGCATTTTAAAAGGGGCTGGGAAATGCTTACTTGATGCTTCAAATGAAAAATCATGAATATGGACGAAAATGGATAATTGCTTTTTATATATATATATATAAAACGGCCTCCTGCCATTGCGGTTTAGGGTACTCAACTTGCAATTAGGAGGGTTACAAGGTCAAATATCCCTGCAGGGGCTGATACAGCCCATATTATCACAATTCCTCCACGATTAACATGTGACGTGACATACCACCGCTCTGAAGAAGCCAATCGTGGGCTCATCCTGTGGAGACTATCAGTGGATAAAATGCCATTCGACACTTGTTTGAGAAGTGAAAATGTTTGTCTTTTTGACTTGAAATCCCTAAACAAATTAAATTACATTATAATGATGCAGTTAATGTTTGGACTGCAATGCTAAAAACAGGAATTTAAAATAGATGAATTAATCATCGCTCATCAGCCGCAGTCATTCCTTTCTCTCCAAGCCACTGCAGTCTCACAATCTAACAACGTAAGAGATGCAACTGAATCTTCTTCGCCAATGGTAATACAGCTTGAGCTGCATTAAGAGAACACTATTTAATATACTCTTCTAAAAACCCGTTAAGCAGTGTAATAAAATCATGTTTTAAGCCAAATGCCCTTTTGAAGCCAAGTTTTTAAAAGCAGTGATATCATTCACAATGCAGTTAGAAGTTTCTAATAGGTTAATAAAATTACATTGTCATTATTTTTCGAGGGCTCACTCTGAGCCTACAATCTATTATTCAGCAAAGTCCTGCTTTGAGAACTTTAACAGTGTCCATTCTTAATGTGTGTTTTGCATGCAAGAGGAAACCGGAATACATGAAGAAACAATGTGCATGCTGAGTAGATGGATAACGTAAAACGTCCACACACGATTCACACAACCTTTTGCTGCACTGCCATCTCCTGGCTGCCTTGCAGGCCAGTCAGGCGTTAACTTAATCACAAATCTACCATATACTCAAGTGTTCGATCACACGGCATCGGCCACAACTAGAAGGTTTGAGTGTATGTTATTTAACCAAGTGGGAACATTACAGACCAGCACATTCTCATTTGCAAAAGCGACCTGGGGCATTAGTATGTATAAATAATATACATGTAAGATTTTGAATGTGGCAAACTTGGACAATGAACACCTACAACACAATAGCTTCCACTCGTGAAAGAGGGTTGGGGGGGGTGTGTGTTAAACGACTACTGTAAAGCAGACGGCGTTACACACCGGTCGCAACGATCTGAGGGTGGCCACTAGATTCGAAACGTGAACATTGGCAATGCCGCCCCATAACGACTGAGAAATGAATCAAAAAAGTAACAACGACCCTGGTTAGTGCAGGTCGGTGCAAGGACAGAGGGGAGTAGTTCGATTCCCAGCCATAGCTGGGAGTTCAATTCCCAGCCAGAGCTGTCGTACGACTCACAGCACAGTGATCTTGATGTCCACGCAAATGTGCATTCAAATGTATGTACCAGTGACTTAATATAAGTCCAGAAACTCGCAAGGTTCAAAATAGAATTACTCTAAAAGATTTAATGCTAAATATTTATTAAATATATGTGCAATATCATTTTCAATATGGAAATATAATCTGAATATGTAAAATGTTGCAAATTTTTATTTAGAAGTTACAGGATTCAAAAATACATTCAAAAACATTGTGATGTTATCGTTTTTTACACAGACGATAATTGGAGATACATTTAAAAACCTAGAAAGTGTATTAAAAAGGATTTGAAAAAAATGTCGTTGGAAGATATAGGAATTAAAAATGCCCACTAAATAGTCAGTCAGCAGCTGTGGGGCGGGCTATCCACATGCCTTGTTTATGGCAAAATGCCACATTCACAAGTCACAAAAAAATACTTTTGGGTGACTAGTACTTCCCACAGAGTGATACTTGTTATTATACTTTTAATAACGTCTCCTAATATATATACACACACTTATACATTTGTATGGTTTTGAATTTAGCTTTAAATTTTGAACTCTTTATATCTCCGATCAAAGACGAGATGCAAAGCTGAACATTTTTAGGCTGACTTTTCACGGTGCACAACTTTCTAAAATACTGGGATCTATCGGGCTTCAGAATCAGGCTAATCCAAATTCGAGGGTCATTTCAGCACCTTTTTCAGAACCAAACGTTGGACAGACTTAAGATTTGGTATTTTCAAATAAAAGTGGGTATGCTGAAAACATTATTTTTGATTACTTTATCTATCCCCCCCAAGGACAACGGATGAATGAGGGATGCGCTAAGGTGACCCCACCAACGGTAAACATTGGTGAATATAGTGATCTCTAGTGGCTGGGGGGGGACTACAAATTGAGATATCTGCTGCCCAACCGTTGAAAACAATGCAGTTTTAAAATGTTCCGAAATAACAATTAGAATTTTAAATGGTAGTATTCAGTATTAAAAACATAAAGTATACACAACTGGGTTTGGTAATACACATTATAAAAAACGAAGTTATGCACATTTAAATACTGTACATTAAGGCATGTAATATACTTTCAGCCATGTGAAACTATTTATTGGTTTAATGTTTATCATTTTTTCTTACAAATAACTATTATCTGTTTCCTCCCACAGTCCAAAAAGCATGCTGCTACATAGGTTAATTGGCTCGCAGGCTAAATTGCCCCGCAGTGCCTGGCGATGGACTGGCGTCCCATCGTCGGTATATCCTTGCCTTGCGCCCTGTGTCTGCTGGGATAGGCTCCGGCTTCACCGTGACCCTGTATAGGACTAAGCGGTTTCAGACAATGAGATGAGATAACTACTGTCGTTTGGGGACAAAGCATAATGCAATTGGCTAGTGTAATAGTGTAGATAACAATCACAATCACATTCACTTTCATCTCAGCCCATCATGACTCCTTTACGGTGTTGATAACTTGTTACTACTTTGTGGTAAGTAAACAGTGGTCGTTCTCAATAGATTTCACTCCAGCCCCGTCATGGGAATGTGGAATTCTCCCTATTGGCTCTATAGCTAATGGAAGTGTAACCCTCTGCAACATCTTAACTGCCGGTGGTCTCTCAAAAGCTGAAATCCACTACAGTACACAGTATTTAACATGCAATTTCATTAAAGTTAAAATCAGTCTGCGATATATTACCGTATTATATTGCTGAAGAAAAAATGCTTCAAGTAACCATTACACTTTACAACATTACAATGCACCATTTAAAAAAAAAAATACCCCACCTTACTGCCTTGGAAAACATAGTCTTTAAAATAACACCATGGCACATTTTAAAGAAAATAACAGTACAGTCCTTAAAAAAATATAGCCATCACGTAGTCAAAACAGAACTGAAAAAATAAATAAATTTAAGGTTTTGACAAAAAATAATGAACCTCCCCCGTGCCCCCTAAAAAAACCCCACATTCCTCTCAATCCAGCAGTACCGGGGGTCTGAGTACAAAAAATATGGGGGTAGGGCGCTCTAGGTTTTGGGGACTGTCAGCTTTCTTCCCCTGCCTGTGCTCGCTCAATGCCCTACCGCTCTATCCTCTTCCTTCGTCTCTCTCGGTGTCTGCTCACTGCTCCACTCAATTCTCCTCGCCTTGAACCCAACCGAGACAAAAGAAAAACAAAAAATGGCAGCCACAGTCGCCATGTTCTCAGAGGCGGAGTCACTTCTCAGTGCCACCCCATGCCCGTCTTCATCTCACCCCCTCCTTCCCCATCACCATTTATCCGTCGAGCTACATTATCACAATTATCATCACCACGACCACAACCCCTTAACGCGCCTGTCCTTGCAGCACCCTATGGCTAGGCCTAGGGCGACCCCCCCTCCCACTCGTGTTAAATTTTCAGACACAATCACTAAAGTCCCATGCTTTTATGTTTGACCGTGGGGAGCTTCCACACGCAAGTAACAGCATCCATTCCCCCGACTGTCGGGGCAAGTGATATGAGCGAGCACCTATTAGGGCCGGCACGGCACACCACAGGGTGTATGCGGCAAACACCTACACCTCGGCCGTCTTTGTCTCCCTAGTGGCAATAGTTACACACCGCATTA
>JAZEWT010000014.1:1828207-1857903 GCA_036362905.1 Mordacia mordax
CCGGGTACTCCGGTTTACTCACACCGTCCAGACACGCCTGCTGCCTCGGTTATTTGGTTTGCTGAGGAGTTTGATCCAAAAAGTGTGTTCTGCGATGTTCTGGCGTCATATACTGGGTATAGCACCGCCTTGCGCCCTCTGTCGGCCGGGATAGAGTCTGCCCCCCCCCGCCACCCTGTACAGGATTAAGCGGGTACTGAGAGTGGACTCTGAACTGACGAAATATATCAACTTTTAATCGTAAACTTATAAAACCGTATGGATACCTTGTTTGCAAGTACAAATATAAAAAAAATAGCATAACAGGTATCATTGTCAGATATGGAAAAATAAATTCTCGTTATTAAGACGCACTATTTTAACCTTTACTTTTAAAACAAAACGATGAAAGTGCGTCTTATAATGCCGGCCGGTGTATCCCGGTATAAACCAGAATTGTGTACACTGCGCAAAGTGTGGCTGGTGCGTCTTACTTTGGACATGTCTTATAATCCGGTATAAGTCATTCCTATAACACGTGTCCTAGTATATATATTAGCGTTACATTCTGGGGACGACCCCACCACACACATCTAATTAACATGTAATTACAGTAAGCCACGCCCTAATGTTTGCACCCCCCCCCCGCCCCCATGCCCATGTGCGCTGGAGATTTGGAGACCGCGGGGCCCTCCGAGACGGAAACGGCGGAGATGCGATGGCCGAGAGCGGACGGTCGCCTGGAGGCGAAATTCGTAAACTGAGGAAGAAGCTGAGGCAGATTGAAAACCTCGAGCATCTAGCGCGACCGCTGACGGAAGAGGAGACTTTTAAAGTAAAATTTTTAAAAATAAAAATCGCTAAAAAGGAACGTCAGTCATAGGCCTCGAACCTCGTTTCATGGTCACTGGCCGTGGTCTCGTATCGTGATTGGCTTGAATCGGACAAAGTGGGTGTAACTATGCTAATTTATTGCATTTTGACCAATGGGAAAGCCGGGTTGGGAACCCTCTGTTTATGTGTTATGGGAAATGTAACGGTGTGGTTGCAACGTGTCTTGTCAATCAGACCTCTTGTTCATGCCACTTCTGGATGAATGCCCCCCCCCCCCATACTTGTTAATGCGTTGAATATTAACTGTGCGTGTTAAACAGCCCTTGTGTCAATCCACTGCTGTATGAGGGAGGGCTCACCTACGCCGTTGCGGGTCACGAGGGTTTTTTTTAATTTGACCTTAACTTCCCGAGCCATAGTTTAAACTGGCTTAATGATTTGATAGGTATGCATTATCAGTTTGCATTCTTTAAATCTTCAGAATGTTGTTGTTTTCGCAGGAATCCCGCATTTAGAGTTTGTAACCTCACTGGGTACTTTCTGCCGTAATAATAACCATCATCCATCTATCCCGCTTAATCCACTGTCAAGGGTCGCGATGAGCCTGAGCTTATGCCGGTAGACACAGCATGCATGGTAGCGCTTTGTGCACATGTGCAGCATGGGACGCCAGCCCAGTGCAGGGCATTTTAAGTCAGCAGGTCAATTATGTAGGCAGCTGATTTCGCACTGTGGGAGGAAACCGGAATGCCCGGTGAAAACCCATGCGGACACGGGCAACATGGCATAGCACCCGAGCCGAGAATCGAACTTGCATCCTTCTTGTTGTGAGGCAGCAGCGCTACCCATGTGGCACCATGCCGCCCGCTTTGACATTTAATGCTTACAAGATACTACTGTAGTATGTGGATGATTGACCTTGCTATTCGTAACCTGATCATGTACCCATAGAGTTTTTTTAATTGTTTACGTTTTGTTAAGATGAGAATTATAGAGACCAGGGTAGAGTCTCATTTCAGAGTGACCTGGTGTCACCAAAATAACAAAAGCAAAACAAATTAAAATCAGCACACCAGTGAAGCAGATAGAAATCACAGAAGGTAGCAACAGCTGGTACATTCACCACTCATCTCCAGCAGTTAGCCCGTGCCACCACCCTGGTTCAGCCTCATACTGACAGCGAGCCATGGTTACTTCATGTGGCCTAGGCGTGCGCCATGGAGACGTCACGCGCCGCTTAGTGGCGCGAGCAGTACTCAAGCTTTTAGTCAAGCTGGAAGGAGCCGTTGAGCTATGTCGCTATTTTTAACAGCTGTCCAGCGGGGAAGGGTAGGCCAGTTACAACAACTCAAGGAACTGGGGGCTATACAGTATCCTGCCACTGACCTTTTTAAAATCGCTGTTGTATTTCCATGCCACGTGCAGGTGTCCCAGAAATGCGAGCTGCGACAGCGATTGGCGGAGCTGCTGAGGGGGCTCGCAGAGTCGGACCCTGAGCCCCCCACTCCCCGGAAAGCGCCGCTCTCTGTCGACACTCCCACCGCCGCCGCCGAAACTGCACCCGAAGCTGTACATCAACGCGACGGAGGCGACGGCATGAAGCGCGCGTGAGGCTCGCTGTGTGGTGCTTCCGCGATCAGCCGTGATGTGCAACGACTCCATTATTACCTGTTCTATGAATGAGGTCCATTGCCTGAACCGTCGCCAATTATTGATTAGATCAGAGCAGTACAATTGAAAGTCAATTAATGGCTATAATTTAGAGACGGAAATAAAAATAAGCGATTAAAAAAATTGTTAAACAAATGAAGGAAGAAATAAGTGTTCCCGAGCAGGCGCAGGTCGGCAGCGAGCCATCATCCCAGCACGACAACAGTGAGCCGCATCAACAGTCCTAGACAGAGGACAGAAAGCCTTAGGGAACAAGTGAGTCTTGAGACGAGATTTGAAGATGCCCAGGGGCTCAGCTGATCGAATCTCCAAATTGTGGGAGGAAAACAGTGAACCCAGAGGAAACTTATGCAGAAGAGAACACACAAACTCCACACAGAAAGGTTCCCTAGGTGGAAATCTAACCGCCTCAAGGGGAGGACTTTCTTTCTGTGAGAAGCAGATGTTACTAATGTGCCACCCTGCTGTTGAGTTTTGCTCATAGTGGTTGTGCACCATTGTGACGACTTTTTTGTCAGGGTGGTGGAGGATTCTGCTTACGCTGGAAGTGGGACGCGGGGTTCTGCTCGCTTCATCCTAGAGGCAGTATCAGTGCCTGCGAAGCAGCCTAAGCCGGAGCCCCGAAGCGAGGAGACAGTAAACAAATCACCTCGCTTAGCAAAAACAGGTGCGTGCTTCACGTCCGCCAGGGAGGCGTTGAACCTCACGGCACTTTCGATTTAAACCCGCACCTCCTAACCCCAGCCACACTGGGCTAAGCAAGACATGTTGCCGTGCTTGCTGTGTCATCAGCGGCAGCGGGGAAGCGCCTAAATGAGACGGAACCGGAGGAACAACCAGCGACTGTGGCCCTGCGGAAGCTCAGGGAGCGTTGGAGGAATGCTCGCTTCGCTGTGACGCCACTGGTCGGGCACAGCGACCTTGTCACTGCCATCACCTTTCATGGATCCTACATCATCTCCGGCAGGCAAGCGAGGGCAAGAAAGAGGGATGCAGCCCAGACCTCTCTCTCGCCTCTATCAATGTAGATCGAGACAGATGATACCGGGTCAGCATATCCCTGGCTTTTTTCGGTTAATTTTTAGATTGGTCTATGATGCATGACACCTCGATGGCCTACTTGTTTCAAATTACATCACAGGGTCTTAGACATCGTACTGTGAAGTACATGGTGTGTAGCATTTTAAGGTTAATACGCCTCCAATAATAACAAGGGCGGCCGCTACATTTGAACTGCGAACCTCCGAAAAAATAATTGCATTTCTAAAGCGCCTTGCACCCGAGGGTTACAAAGCGCTGCAAAGAACCGTATGTTAACAACAACATCAGAATAGATCAATTGAATAAAATAATGACGATAAATCAATCCAGGACATCAAGTCGCAAATAATATAATTGTACCAAAAAATTAGTGGCAAATGCACTCCAACTCGGCTACCTCACTATCCCTAAATAGTACACAACACAACACAAAACTAGATGGTTTTATGTTTATCTTACATTTGTATTGGAGAGTGTTACGTTGCGTTCTCTGCCGTGCTGTTACCGTGCCGCGTGAAGCCGCGACACGACAGTGAAGCTGTGGCACGCTGCAACGGGCACGGAGGAGGCCAATCTGGGTGGGCACACAGGCAGCGTCACCTGCCTGGCCATTGCTCCATCTGCCACCGCCACTGCCATTGGTAAAAATGAACCTTCGCTAAACCAGAGGTATCGCTAAACCAGAGGCATCGCTAAACCAGAGCCATCGCTCAACCAGAGCCATCGCTAAACCACAGCCATCGCTAAATCAGAGCCAGTGCTAAACAAGAACTGTCACTTAACCAGACCCATCGCTAAAACAGAACTATCACTTAACCAGACCCATTGCCAAACCAGTAACATTGCTAAACCAGACCCATTGCTACACCATAGCCATCGCTTAACCTAAGCCATCACTAAACTAGAACGATCTCTAAACCAGAGCCCATGTCATTGCTGTATGTTCAGGGAAGGCTCTTGATTGTGCGAAGGATGAGGATTTCCTTGCAAGCGGCTCCAGTGACTGCACGGTGAAGATCTGGTGTCTGCGCACAGGTGAAAAAGTGATTTCCAATTGCCGAATCACCTTGTGCCTCACTGGGAGAGCTCCCACTGGGAGTGCCCTTTTCAGATGTTTTAAAGGAAATGTGAGATAGATGGCTTATCGCATGTAAAGTGCTCTGAGATACCCCAGAGTACAAGCAGGGTGGTGCTCAACAAATGGCCGTTGTCACGGGTGACACCATCCAGTGGTAGTGTGTGTTCAGGGACCTTTTCTCGAGTGTTCAAATGTTCATAAAGAGGCATTACCCTTTCGGCAATAATACAGGTGTGAAAAGTAATGCCTCTTCTCTTCGTCAACATCTCTGTACTGGCAAAAGGTTCCCATAGATGGTATCAGGAGCTGTTAATGCTTTAATGTTTGCTTTGCCTTTGAACTGCTTTCCTTTTTTGCAACATTTGGTCCAACAGTGGTGAGAAATGCTTATACATTCGACCGTGAGGATTTTCTGAACTGGTCATGGGCCTCTCATAAGCCTAAAAATTCGTAGCTGGTGCTGTGCGTGCCGTGCCACAATATATCGGTGCTACTTGCTAACAGCACTTGCCCGTACAGTTCACTAAGGCAATACGGGGGATATTTGTCATTATCTTGTGCATTTAGGGCAGGAGATGCAGAGCATCTACACCTTCAGCCCCGTGTCGGCGATCGCGTTCCTCTCCGACCCGAGGCTCCTCCTTTCCGCGTCCGGTGAGCTGCGCGGTCATATTGCATTAACAGACTGTCAATCGGGAGGCCTGATGATGCCTACGTCGTGGGAAGAGAAATGTCTTAAAGTTGAGAGGATTAACGCTCGACACAGCTATCTGGAAAGAGCAGCTCTTGGGAGCATTTCTCTTTACCGTTTTTCTAAACATACCCGTGTCTTTGTGATGATAGCACTGCGCTATAAGAATAGCTCGAATTCTAAATATACTTTATTATGATTATATATTAATGAAGCCCTCTCGTGGTTAGCAGTCCTCGACATTGGCTTTCAGCTCATGAACACATCATCATACGTGAGATCACAATTAACTATGAATTCAAAGAGGGAAACGAGTTTTGCGTGCGTGTTTGTCTCTGTTTTGGTGTGCATGCAGGTTTCTATGTGTGTGTGTGTCTATGTGTGTGCATTTGTGACAGACATGGATAATGGCAATGTAATGGTTAGTGCACTTCGCTACGAACCTAATGACCCGAGTAAAATTTCTGTTTATGAGTAATAACAATGGAAAATATTTAAACCGGTCTGGAGCCTCCCCTTGGTCAACTCAGCCGCAAATGGTGTGTTGTGTAAACATCTACACAAGGGAGACAAATGCAACAGGATGTGGTGCTGGCTGCCCACCCCCTCGTGTGCTGTGCCAGCTTTGATAGGTGCCCGTTAACAGCGCATGCCCTAGCGATCCGGTAAAGGTTATCACTGTTTTTGTTGTAAGTTTACTTACCCGTTGATTTTGTGCTTTGTTAAATTGGTCAGTCTGAACATTTGTTGTATCGCAGGAATCCCGCATCTTGAGCTTGCAAGCTCACTGGGTATTTTCTGCTTTAATAATGAACATCTGTCCAGTGTTAGAGATCAGAGCCGGTTTTAGAGTTAGGAGCCAGTGTTGTGTCACAGGAATCCCGCATCTTGAGTTTGCAAGCTCACTGGGTATTTTCGTTGTAACAATAATCACCTATCCAACGTCCATATTGGGCGTCTTTGTCTTTTTATGTGTGTGGGGGAGACGGTGGAAAGCTGGACATGTGGGACCTAACGATGGGCACCAGCGTACAGTCCATACGTGCTCACGATGACGCCGTTACCTGTCTGCAGGTGAGAGAGCACCGGTCCGTGTGCGTTCGTGCGTGTCCCTATGTGTGTCTGTGTCCGCGTGTGTGTCTGCCAACTCCGTTTCCACTGTTGTCACAGTAGGGAACATAGGCGGTGCATCTGCCAGTCATCTTAGTCAGGCAACCCATAACACCTGGGTCTGTGTCCCATGACAGCATGTCGCCGGGCCTTCAACACTTCATCACGTGGCCTGAGAGTGCACCTGGCCTGGCACAGGCGCCATTGTGATGTCACCGTCACTTGGTGGCGAATGGCGGTTATTGTTCTTGCGTATGTGTCAGTGTCTAACGTGAGGGGAAAGTGTAAACATGGCTTTCACCTCTCCCCATATCTTCCACATTCTTCTCGTGACTCCTATCCGCATGTCCTTGAAATCATCTGGCTGGAACTGTTGATGCTGCTCAATGCTGTGTGCTTGGAAGATGGCACGCTGCTGACATGTGCTTGCTCAGGAACACTCATTCCCTTTTTTGTTTTATTACTTGATGAACTTCATATGTTTATATTCTTTATTTTATCATATTGATTTATTCTGATGTTGTTTACATACCGTTCTCTCCACAGCTGTGTGCATTGCTTTTATGACCCTCGAGTAAGAAATGCTCATATTATTATTATCTGTCTGTTTTAATCCTCTATGTTTTCTTTCTCATGCACTGTCCTTCCCCCAAACCTGCTCCTCTCCTCCCTCTCCTCTTCTGCTTTACTCATCCCGGTTCACATTTCCACTATCTCTCTGCCAACGCCATATCCTTCACTCCCTGTCTCCCCATCTCCCTGTCTCTCCATCGCTCTCTTATTCCCTCTGTCTCTCTCACCCCATCATATCCCTCTCTCTACCTCCTGATTTGGGCCTCTTCTGCTCGCTTTCTACCCATCTATGACTACCTCTTTGTCTCTACCACCTTTTACTCGCCTCTCTCTCCTCATCTTCCTATCTCTACCACCTGTCACTCCACTCTCATCTCTCTCCTCCTCTGCCGCCCCACACAGGTGCATGGCTCGCTGGCATGCACGGGCGCTCGTGACGGGCAGGTGCGCTTGTGGGAGCTACGCGCTGGCCCCTGCCTCCACCTGCTGTTCTGCACGGAGAGCGAGAGGTGTCGCGCTCCCCCTGTCCGCTCGATCCTGCTTGCTCCGCGGCGCCGCAGCCACCTCATCTATCTCGCCGACGACGGTGCCAGCATCAAGGTCCTCGACTGGCGGACGGGTGAGGGCAGAGTTAGGGCCAGGACCTCGTCAGTAGGTGGAATCGATCGGCATTGGTGCCGCCCCCTCGTGTGTTGGCAGATGTTGCTGTGGGGTGATAGCGAACTGGACCTGCTCCCCCTCCTCAAGCCTCCCCATCCTTCCTGTCCCCTCTCCCCTCTTCCCCTCTGTCATCCGTCCCTCTAGGCTCTATATTGCGGAAGCTTCCCAACCACAACAGTGAGTGTGGCTTCACCGACAGCCTCGTCACAGCTGGCGGCGGTGGCCGAAATGGCGGTGGTGGTGGCGGTAATGACGGCGATGATGACGACCTTCGCTTAATGCTCTCCTCGGGCTACGACCTTGACCGAGGTCACGGCTACATCAACGGTGAGCGGACACCGCTGCACGGGCGACGTCCGCGAGCCTTTGCCAACTCGTCCACCGACTCACTCCCCTGGCCTGGCACCGCTCGCGTCTCCATTCCTTCGCCTCTCGCCCCCCTCTTCGTCCCCCTCCCCGCCCCCCTCTACGCCTCCGCCCCCCTCCCCGCCCCCCTCCCCGACCCCGTGTGGTCATTAGTGCGGCTGCTAACGGAAGGCGGGGAGCCATACGTGGCGACACTGGGCGGAGAGACGATCCCCCGTGTGCTCTGCGTGACCACCACCAGCACCACCAGCGGGCTGCAGCGCTGGGGCACGGGGGGGCGCAGCCTCCTGCTGTGGGAGCAGCTCCCGCTGGGGGGCGGCGCCGGCAGCTGCCATCGCGATCACGGGTACACGACGCGCATCGCCCCTTAGTCGTTTTTTGTTTAAGACGGAATAAACTGTGAGCTATGTCCAGCGAGAAGGACTAAGCTCATCATCACTCGTGCAAGCGGATACGCGTCACTAGCACACGGGTACACGTCGCCCATCAATCACACACGGGTACACGTCACTCATTACTTATACACGAGTACACGTCATTCACGCCGAGCTACGAATGACTAACACGCGAACCTGACGATCCGAATGTGATGGCTGCTCACAGCCAGCGTCGGATACAGGTTACGGGCCTCCGCTAGATCGACCTTTCACGAGTTGCCTATTGCAGTGTGTAAACATCAACACCGTGGAGGAAAACGTGTTGCTGGAAACACACCGCCCTCTTGTGCACTGGCGACGCCCATTAACGGTGCGTGCAACAACATTTTCCCCAACAGTTTATCAAACACACACAGGGGATCTGTCTTTCTGTGTGTGCGTGTGTGTGTGTGTGTGGGGCCGTCCAGACGTGTTGTGGATTCCAGCTTCCGGCGAGAGTTTGAGCGCGACGAAGATGGTTGGAGTGACGACCAGAGCTCCGCTTCCGATAGCTCGCTCGGTGGGTGCAGTGGAGCGGGGAAAACTGGGCAAAACACCTTCCCATGCACATGGAGTTATCGCTCAAATACTCGTCACTCGGACTGGGAGCATGAGCCTGTACCGCGATCCGGAGCCACGGATATTGACCCTTATGATGATCGATTAATGAGTCAGGACTTTATCTTAAGAGCCGGGATAGCTGTGTCAAGTATTCTTCCTCTCTCCTTTGCGATGTCTTGTCTCCCAGAATGCACTGTTTAGTAAATGTTGGTGCCGGCCTACAGCACGGCCGCTTTCCGCTTCCAACCACCCCTCTGCCGTTCCTCACACCTCTAAATCGTTCTGCTCTCTGTCTTCAAGAATCAACGAATTTAGGCACATTTTGGACTGGATAATGTTATCATTATCAATGTCACCAGTGTATCTGACATGGGCATCGTGAACCCCTTGGTGGTTCCCCGTCGTGCAGGCTCGAGTTCCAGGGCCTCGAGCAGCGAGGACAGCGCGGGGCCCGTGAGCGGAAGCAGGAGTTGGTGCAGCGTCATGTGATCAACCTGCGGCCACCCCCGGAAATGGTGCTCATGGCTTGTTTCCACTACCGCTCAGACCTGGACCGTGCTGGCCCAGTATCAGTTCAATTCTCTATGTGTTGAGTCTCCTATCGTGGTGGAGAGATTTGCGAGTTCTGTTAAACCCCAGAGCTATGTCACCGCGAGTTTAGCACTCCCGCTATGGTCTCCCATTGTGAACAGGTCTGAAGTTCAGCACTCCTGCTAGAATCTCCCTTTAGTGAGATAGATAAATGTCCCATTATATTCCCCCCAGCCTCGTGCGTGCGTCATGTCTGACATCCTGTTTACCCCCCAATTAAACCCAGCTGGCCCCCTCTCAGACATCCGGTCCTTCCGGCCTCTCATGGCAAATAATCCAAACCAGTCCTGTGCCTCCCCTAGGTCTACTCAGCCTTAAATAAGGAGCTTTTGCAATTGTTCAAGGTTCAAACCAAGCGGCCGCCTTCATTAATATCGCGGTAGTGTGTCTGTATTATAAGTGCTTAATCCTGTACACGGTCGCAGGGTGCTGCAACCTATCGTGGCAGACACGGCACAGGGCGCAAGACAGGGCTATGCCAAGAATAGGACGCCAGTCCATTACAGAGCAATGGACTCCAAATCAGGTATTTTTGTTGTGAGGCAGTGGCATTACTCACCATGCCACCGCGCGGCCCTCCGCGCCAAATAAACATCACCATCAGACCCATATATACACGAAAACTTACGTCTGTCCACTAGAGGGCACCGTTGATCGTACCCAAAAGGCCGACCAAGGTCGGAAGACTTGGGGACGCGAAATTAACCAGGCTTCCCGGGCTTCAAGCCACGAGGGCGAGGGTGGGGGCAGCGTCAGGAGGGTAACCACCACCCGAGCGGAGTGTGCCGACCGAGAGAGTAAAGACCGTGGGTTCTATACTGGGGCCACAACTTCTACGTTGATCATTGTTACCATCACGCAGGGTTACTCGGGAAAGACTCGCAGTCTCACATGTATATCAGGAGGGCCCTGCCTATTTTTCGCATTCGGAGGGGGTGATACTGCTGCTGTATGTGATCCCAATTGAGCGACTTGTAGGTAATTGTGTAGCATTGCGGACGTTTTTTTGGATAATTCTGTACCATTTACATTGCATGTTTTTTTTTGTTAGTTATGGGAGGAAATCGGAGTCCCTGGCGAAATTCCACGCGATCCAAGTTAAACGCGCAAATTCTGTACAGAAAGACATCCGTGCCCAGAATCGACCCGGGACCTTCTTGCTGTGAGGCAGCATTACGATGCACCACCATAGCGGCTGCCCAAGTGACAACATATATATAAGACGATGGCGTTTTCTGTTTAGCCCTTGGTATGACTGGCCCGAGGTAATGCATGGTGCATGGGGAGCTGGCTCGATGGGCATGTAACGATGGATGACATGGATCATATTCTTAATCTGTACCGTTATATTCCATCAAATATTGTTTAGAAGCATCGGCTACTTCAAATTAATATACTCTACGGTAAGGGGGTGGAGTGCCGTATTGATTTATAGGTGAATATCGATCCTTAAGCTCGAAATCTCCGCATTGATCGGCGTTGTTTAAAAGTCGATGTTTGTCGACTTGTTTGTGCCGTCTGTGGCGCAGTGGGTGGGTCTCTCCACTGAACCTGGCGACCCGAGTTTGATTCCTGTCCGCGGCTATAACCAAATCGGTGATGAGGTGGCGAGGATCGTCAACTCTAGACTGAAGATATTCCATATTATTTTCCTTCAACATGAGGGCATGTAGTCAATTCTCCTGTTCATCCCATTACAACACTATTCTTCAGGCCAATATTTATTCTACTGTTCATCAGAGCAATATCTTATTGTGTGAGCGTAGTAAAGGGTATCATTGATTAATGCATTACTGTACAGGTTGGCCATAATTTACTGACATTTCCGTTTACAATAAATATAAATGAGAGAGTTATTTGTCGCATACCCTGTACATACAGGAGGGTGCGTTCTTGGGAAACCAGTTCGCAAAATGCACGTGCTTAGGAAAATCTGGGAAAGACACGGTCGGGGAGGTTCTCCTGTGTCCACAACCACTCATATATTCACATCTCACGGATTACTGAACTTTTAATATGGCAACTTGAAGTCGATGCCCGTTGAGTCCCGGCAAATCCAGTGTCAGCCGGGGTTGGCAATCCTAGCCCTCACCCAGATTCAAACCCAGCATCTGAGCGGTTCAGCCCCAATGTCTCAGACTCAGCCGTTCTAAGAGCCCCACTTCTGACTTACGAAGCCCCTAACACTCCTCAATCCCCCATCTTAAATTTCGTCTGTGTGCAAAATGCACTTCGCTTACCTCACCACTTACGCGCATTGATTAATTGTCCCAATTAGGTAACGCAGGCCAGGATCAATGCTACACGCCGGGGCTGGGCATCCCATCACCATCACTCTCGCGGGTGGCGCTGGCCGCCCGCGAGAGTGATGGTCATGGCACTGGCCACCCACGAGCCCCCCCGCTGCTGGGGACTATACGGGCCTGGCCGGCGTGGGATGCCGGTTTATTTACCACCGCTGGCGTGCTCGCCAAGTGTTTATTAATTTCGCGATGGTCACCCGCCTCTAGTGATAATGAATTTCCAGTCGAGTTTGCTCGCCACGTGCAGTGAACGATGAGGGCCCATGGTTCCGACAATATTCTAACGTTCGTACAACATTGGTTCAACGTTGGCACGTTTACTGGGCACATGTTTCCCTTAACTCGAAGGTCAGCAAGAGATGACATGACAGTAGGAGTACATGTGCAGCCCTGCAATGTCATGCGTCGCTGCGCCATTCCATAGAAATGGAAATATTGTTAATATTATTAACTCTCGCGAGCCCTTCTACAGGACATTTCTGATCTGCTCTTTGACGCCGGTCAGACGTCTTGGAAGTGGTGGAACCTCTCACATTATGCACACCACGCGACCTGCAAATCCTGCATTAGGGCAACCCATTCGTACCGCTGGGTTGATTTTACGAGACATGTCCACATTGTTTCACCTGCCTTGCTGGAAGATCCAGCAGTGGTTTTACATAAAGGGAACTGGTGTACAAATACCCGGGCTGTTCCCTCCTAGTATTTTACCCCATTCTTTTTGTTAAACATTTATCAATTCTTAAATAAACGACGTTATCACGGACATCTGACTGATTTGTCAACGGTCTCAGATATCCTCTATGCACTTGAGCCAAAGTGGATCTATAGCCAGCATTCCGTCACAGTTTGACAGATCCATCAGACTCACGTGGCCAGTTGCACAAACGGGTGCAATCCTTCCTGGACAACCGCTGTCCCTTCAAAACTTCAGCCGTCGCACACAATCCTTCACCGGGCCGCACTGATGGCAGACCCAGGGGGTACCATCTCTGGCCAGTGCGGTAGATGACAGCAGCACAGTCGATGGGGAATGTGTGGAGGAGCCACCGTGATAATGCTCTGGTCCGTGTGGTCTGGTCTAGCATTACTCTGGTGTAGGAGGAGAAGAGGCATATTGATTTGACATGTCTATGACATTCGTGACAATGTAGCAATTAATTCTCTGCGAATAATTTCATTCATTCATCAGTACCTGTGTGTAATCCTGCAGAGAGTCAAGGTGAGCCGGAGCATATCCAGGCAGACATAAGGGTATGCAAGGCAGGGTTATAACCAGGATGGGATGTTGGTCTATCGCAGGACACGAGAGGAAATTATGTTAGGCAGCAGCTTGTCTTTGTATTTTGGGAGAAAACCGGAATATCCAAAGAATACCCATGCGATCACGGGGAGAATGTGCAAACGCCACACAGAAACACACCCGAGCCAGGAATCAAACCAACCCTTCTTAGTTACTGTGAGGCAGCAGCGCTGCTCATGGTGCCACCGTGCAGCCCCTTGTTCTGTTCTTGTGAATGACAATGCGTTCAGGAGCTGCAGTGTTTTTACTGCAGTCCGTACCGCTTAGTCCTATACAGGGTCACGGTGAGCACGGAGCCTATCCCGGCAGACACAGGGCGCAAGGCAAGGATATACCGACGATGGGACGCCAGTTCATCGCCGGGCACTGCGGGGCAATTTAGCCTGCGAGCCAATTAACCTATGCAGCAGCATGCTTTTGGACTGTGGGAGGAAACCGGAGTGCCCGGCGAAAACCCACGCGGACACGGGGAGAGCATGCAAACTCCACACAGAAAGACACCCGAGCCGAGAGATTCGAACCCGGGACCTTCTTGCTGTGAGGCGACAGCGCTAACCACTGGGCCACCGTGCCGCCCAATCACACTATGGCTTATCGTTAATTTTTTATTTCAGTAAACCGATACTAGCTAGCACTGCACGATTGTTGAGAAAAATCCTGTGATCCTATCAAAACCCTCCATCTGCATTTAACGTGCAGGAGATCGCTCCTTCTCTACTGGCCCCCAGTCTGGAACTCCCTTCACCAAGCAGTCCGTGCTGTCGACTCCCTGTCCTTGTTGAAGCCCAAAATCAAGGCTTTCATGTTGTTTTATTTTTTTTAAATATACGACGCGTGTTTACTCAGGAGAGCCTTGCCAAGTCTCAAGACTATTTCAGAAAGGCCTGCCAAGTTTTTGCAATAGGGGGGTGATGTTACTGCTGTTGTGTGCGCTCTAAGTTGACGAAATTTTATTGGGGATGTTTGACCGATACGAGTTACATTGTATGATTTTGTTTCGCTATTATATAAAAAAAACTGATAAAGCCAGGGGGAAACCCGTGCAGAATGGGGTGAGAACATAGAAACTTTATACAGAAAGGCACTTAACTTGGGAGTTGATCCTAAACCCTTCGTGTTGTCTCAGTCAATATAATGTACAGTCGCATGGATCGATCGTGATTCGTGGCATGGAATCTATCGTAATAATTTATACGCCCATACAAAATCAATGGTTGGTGGAGAGGGTTGGTGGATCACTGCCTCTGCGAACCTCCCTGTGGGGGACGAGGTGGAACTGTACCCTGGGCTCAAGAGCACGGTACCGCAATATGTGAATGAATATTGTCGGTGTCTTCTGTGTTGGGATGCAGTGGTGACCCCCTCGCACGCATGGGATTTTTGGATTTCTCCGGATCCTCCAGTTTCCTCCCACGTGTATAAACGCTCGTGAAAATTTGTTTTAAAAAAATGTCTTAATATACAGCTCTGTGCAGTGCTTTATGACTCTCGGGTAAAAAGCGCTCTATAAATGCAATTATTATTATTATGATATTGGGGACGCCAGAGCCTGGGCAACTTACCTCCCCAATTGGTCTACAGTTCCTCTTCAGCGATTGTTAGATGCAATTTGCATGAAGGACGACGCTATATATATATATAAACCTAAGCATCATTATTGTAATGATAATGCCATGAATCATTACAAATTATCGCGGATGTAAGCACATGCAGATAATCAATTCCTTGCACATCTAATAGAATTGGATGCATTTTATCATGAGCACAAAAAACTATTTTAATCGATGAATCATCACATCCTTAAATATTAAGTCATTCAAAAATTAATCAAATGGATTAGGCAACAAGAAAACAAAAATACACAACCTTTTTTTTTTGAGCCCAGAGGAGGGACCACGTCATTTCAGGACGCGTTTGTATTGTTATTTATATATATATATTTTTAAGCAACATTCCAATATCAACAGTTTACATTTTGTGTTCACGGACTTCCATAAACACACGCACATGTCGAGAACGGAAAGAGAGAAAGGGCCGACGTCCCCTCGCCAGCGGCCGCTCGGTGCCAATGCTCGCGGACAATCAGCTCGGACTCGAGAACGAAACGTGGCACAGTGACGTGGGGGCGACGCCTGGAAATATCGTGGACACGGAACGAACATCACGCGGTAAACGATACACACTCATCCTTTCCCGTGTCTGCCTGTGTTAGTACGCATGAGGGAACGTGCGCTGCAGGACAAAATGATGTGCAACGCAGGGTTGATGGCGGTAAAGGCGCAAGTGTGCGTTTGCTCGCTCGGGCCACTGCTAGCGGAAGAGGCTTCCATTGCCACGTGCTCCGGAGAATTAGCGCTAGAGGATGCTTTTGGCCTCCGATTCCACGCTCAGATGAGAAGGACCCACAATGCTAGCAGCGATGAAAGTAAGCCGGTACCGTCTGGTACGGCGTACCGCTCTGAAAGTGGCCAAAGCATTCAGTATCGTACAGGTCGGAAGGGCGGCTGCGATACGGCCGTACCGGTAAAATAAAATGTGTAAGTTACTTTCACATCTGTTCTGATCCCACGGCACGCGATGCGCCAGCCGACTAAAGGGCGGAATCCCGATCGATTAAACTCTGGCCTGGTTGGCAGAGGAAGCAGACCAACGAAGACCCTCCCTCGCACTGTTGTGTTGTTTTCAACTGCCGCGCCAGGACAATGAACTGATGAATCTCTCGATGTGCAAGTCTAGTGTACTGATCATTACACAGCTGTGGCAGCGTCCAATTAAAGTAATACGCATTCAGAAGTCTGATGTCTCTCACATGAGAGGTGCAAAGGCTTGACACCACTACCCTGACAGAGCAGCTCTTAAGGACAATTCTTAATAATGAACGAGCCTAGTGCTGCCTGCTATGAGTGATGGTAAAATAATTTTTCAATCTGACCTCATAAAATAGTCTGTTCGCGACGGAAAAAACAGCCTTTCGTGGCAGTAAATGATTACGCGTCGCGTGTCAACTTGAAATCGTTTCCGCCGCACGTTACCGGGATTGTGCTATCAGCTTCGTGTCACGAGACAAACTGTTCGAAAGTGGACCAGAGACGCAGCGTTCATCACGCAACAATCCAACCTGTACATGATGGAGGAAGTGTTTCTGTACATATATGCAATGCGAGTACTGTGTTAGAATCCTTCATGAGCGCATATTTTAGCTGCCCATCTGCAAAACACCAAGCGTCGTTACGTCTCATTTCAGCTTTGCTTCCCACTTATTGATTACACTTATGAAAATTCAGAGAGCCAGCAGCATTATTCCCAAAGGACATCCGGAAGAAATCCAGGTCAGAGCAATCACGTCAGCAGACAACATCAACAAGAGACGTTAGAAGGACGTTGTTACACGCTTGGAACAAGATCGCCCGTGGGGCTGGTACTCTGCTACTATCTAAAATTCTCAGAGCTGGAGATTAGCAAAGTTAAACACAAAGATTCGTTTGGTAACCCCCTTTCCCACGCCCCCCCCCCAAACCGTGGGCATACGTACGTCGCCATAGTACAGTGGAACAGGGGGAACACAGGACGACACCACGAGCGCACAAAACTACACGCGGACACACGCGGCACGATCGCGCGCACGTTCATGTACGGACAAGGCTGCAGCAGAAACCAACGCGCTGTGTTCAGTGAATTCATTACCGTGTGTTAACGTGTATGTGTTTTACGTTGATGTGTGTTCACGTGTGTTGACTTATGAATACATTCCCATGCGTGTGTGTGTGATGTGTTCATAATTATGTGTGTATGTGGTTGCTATTGTTCAATTGTAATTTAATTTTTTTTGTATCGTTCATGCGACCGTACAATTTGGGTCCTTCTTGCCCAAAATGTAATTTTTTCACTGATTGTGGTCGTATTGTCCTTGTTGGCTGTTGCTAATGTGGTTGTTCCATTGACAGCAGCCGTGTGTTGTTGACGGTTGTATTGTTGCTGTACACGGTTGCAACTCGTGGGTTGCTTGTTGCTACGAGTGGTGGTTGCGCGCTGTCGTTGCTGGCGGTTGAGCCCCCGCTCGATCCACCCGCAGCTGTGACCAAGCGCTGCCCCACCCGGCCCCGTGAGGGCGAAGAGGGCCCGACCCCGTTGCCCGTCGCTCGGCCCCCGCGCCTAAGGCCGGCGAGAGGAACTCAATGCGAAATTGGCGGCGGGAATAGAGATTTTACCCTGAAACCACGCGGAAAGAAGAAGAAGAAGAAGGCACCCTGTTCAAACGATAGCTATTATAACGCGGTGGCCATTACAATGATGTTGACGACATTGGCGATGATGATGAGTATGGGTATGAGAAAACGAAATACATCGTTATCAGCCCCCGCTTAATCCTGGACAAGGTCACGGCCGGCCGAAGCCTTTCGCGCCACACAGTGCACAAGGCAGAGCTATAGCAGAGATGGATCGCCAGTACATCGCAGGACACTGGTGGGAATTTACTCAGCAGGTGAATTAATCTAGGCAGCATCTTTTCGAGCATTGTACCAAAGGACAATTGTACCAAAGGACTATGTACCAACGTACAAAGTACAACTGTACCAAAGGACAACGTTCATCTTTTGTTTAAACGCTGGTGGTGAGCAGTGCACCACCCTGCTGCAGAGAGACGACATCACGGAATGACTTCGAGTCACTTCTCTCGGCCACGCTTGCGATCGTCACATGGCGATGGACCTGGCATGCCCAGGTCTTACAGCCGTACGGGGAAATACATCGACAATGTCTTGTTTTTGTTTCACTGTGCAGTCGTTGGTGACCTGGCTAAGACTATCGGACTCACAGCTTTCCGT
This sequence comes from Mordacia mordax, assembly GCA_036362905.1. Taxonomy (NCBI): domain Eukaryota; kingdom Metazoa; phylum Chordata; class Hyperoartia; order Petromyzontiformes; family Petromyzontidae; genus Mordacia; species Mordacia mordax. Next base: position 1,846,211 of record JAZEWT010000014.1, read on the forward strand.
GGAAAGCCGGTTTAATGATGGGACAGCTGCAAGATCCTGCATTCGAAGCCAGGATATCGATGGCACCTGGTCAGTGGCTCTGTCACGGCCACAACAGACCTACCAAGCCTCCCGGCCACCTCGTGTTAATAATGCTGGGGCAAGGTGTCGCGTGTCAGTGTAACAATGCAAACGCTTTTGCATTATTACACAAACGCTTTTGCATTATTACACAAACACGCGTCCAGCGAGATTCAATGAGATTCCATTGTGGACACTAAGCAGCTATTGCATGGGCTTGTTTAAAACTCACTTCAGAGTTTGAAGCCAGTCTGGTAGCAGACTCATGGGCTTGTTTAAAACTCACCCCAGAGTTTGAAGCCAGTCTGGTAGCAGGCCACCAGCAAACCTTTGCAAAGCTCAGCTTGCCCACATTGTTTTGAGCTGGTATCCCCTCCCCTCTCTTCGTCGGCCTTGCCCACTTTTTCGTTGCCTCCCTCGATTTATCACTACCACCGCCCATTCTGCAAGCTCCCGCGACTCGGCAATAGCTTCTACCAGAGTAGCTCCACCCACTAGGTGGGTCGCTCCACCTTATGCCCGCATCATGCGTTGAGCTCGAGGCAAGTGTGCACAGCGTTCTTTCAATGTCAAAGGTCTTCGTGTGAAGAGAGAATGACCCAGAGACGCGAGGAAACCGCTGAAAGGTGAGAGAAAGGCTGCCACGTAGTTAACTGGTGCCAACATTTGCCAGACACTGCGTCTTGTATTTTATGTTATCAGCAGATTCACGAGTGGTTTTTTAATAGTAATGGCAGGAAAACGGAGAACCTGGAGAAAACCGACGTAGAATATGGAGAGAACACAACAAATTCCACACAGAAAGGTGCCCAAGGCAGAAGTCGAACTGCCTTGGAGATGACCTTTTTTTCCTCTGCGCTGGGGATGTGTCGACTGCCACACTGCTGCCAAACTGTCCACAGAATGCAGATTTTTTAAACAAACAATTTGGGAGTATGGACAAAAACATTTGATATTCTCAGTATGATCAGTGGTTAGTTGCCCAAGTGTTTCAAAGTTAATGGAATGTTAGTAATTAATGGAACCATTAGTAACTGGTGTTAATTAGGCAGAAGCAAATCTTTGGAAAGCAGCTGATTATGAGCCCAAATTGCGCAGTGCGAGACGAAAACCCCTAAATGACTGGCGGGCGAGTCTGATCTTACTACGCAGATGACGCCAATCCAGAGTAGGCTGGCATTGGAATTCGCTCGTGTGATTTAAAGCGTTAAAATAAATTTAGAAAATATTGCCCGATTCATCCTGAGGCCCCTGCTGCGGGCCACGGGGCTGCGCTGTGGCTGCCAATGATAGCCCCATGAGCCGGAGGCAATCATTGGTACGACCTGGGGAGGCAAATGCGACCCTAAAAAAAAAAAATCACGCGACGTTGGACGTCACCTGGTGATGTCTAAAAAAAACTCCGTCCCAATGCTGAAAACCCCCCGAGTACGACTCGGTTGGGATCACACGCAACATCGACCCCTCACACCAAACCGTGAAACACTTGGCAGGACCCTCCTGAAAAGGAGTATTAAGACTCGGTGAGGCTATCATAGGTTCAATAAACGTAATTATAATGCAATGGTAGAAATAATAATAATACACAGCATTTGCAGTAAGCATGCTGTGCAGAAAGCTCAGAGCAAATACCGGATTTTTTAGAGGGAAGATTAATATTTTTATATTTCCGTAGATGTGTCACGTCACGTTCCGTAGATGTTCCTCCCTTCTAAAATTCTATTATTATATTCTCTTTAAAACACATGACGGGGCCCTGCTGACATCCCGTAAAAAAATAAAAAAACCGCATAAACCTACCAAGGTGACCTTGCCGTCGTACACAATTGCCATCCAGACATAAAATGCTCTGAAAATAAAACGGTTAGCTTTTGCCACCCTGCCTGGTACCGATAAGCCATGCGTGGCCAATACCTCCGGGGCTATTAACTCACGGTCCGCTTTTGTCAATATGCTATCTGGATGAAGGCAATGTGTTTTGTTTTTGCCATACTTCACCACGCCTGGTCGGAGAGGGTTAGTGAGGAGGAGGAGGAGGAGGAGGGCAGCTATTTATGGGTTTGGAATTGTGCTCTGTGCGGGAGGCCTTGCAGGCTGTGTATGGAACAGTGCCTCGGTGGTTTTGGGGAAAGAGACTCCAGCGTTGGCCCAGTGGTTAGCGCTGACGCCTCACAGCAAGAAGGTCCCGGGTTCGAATCTCTCGGCTCGGGTGCCTTTCTGTGTAGGGGAGTTTGCATGCTCTCCCCGTGTCCGCGTGGGTTTTCGCCGGGTACTCCGGTTTCCTCCCACAGTCCAAAAGCATGCTCCTGGATAGGTTGATTGGCTCGCAGACTAAAATTGTCCCGCAATGCCCGGCGATGGACCGGCGTCCCGTCGTCGGGTGTATTCCTGCCTTACGCCCTGTGTCTGCCGGGATAGGCTCCGGCTCACCGTGACCCTATATAGGATTAAGCGGTTTCAGATAATGAGATGAGATGAGACTCCAGCGTGACCGCTACGGGGAACGCATATCGCGGTGAATCAATGATTGATGAGGACCATTCATTCGTTATCAATCCACGCCCAATTCTGTAAAGGAAGTCGGTGAGCCGCAGCCTAGCCCGGCAGAAACAGGTCGCAAGACCGGGATGTACCCAGAAGCCAATCCATCACAGGGCACCAGGGGCAATATCCTAGGCAGTAGCATATTATTGGACTGTGGGCATAAACCGGAGTACCCGGCAAAAAGCGACGCAGTGATGAGTGATACGACTTTCTAATATTCCCCCTCCCCCCACATATATGAAGCACAATTCACCACCACACAGCCCTCAAATCAGGACATCGTCGTGATCTTGGCTTCATGATTCGATTTATAGCATCGATTATCACTTAAGACCCTGCTGTGAATGTAGCGGCCTTCATTAGTGGTCGCAGGGATTACATGGATCAAATTTCCATTCAATGCACACACATCGAAAAACGCTGACGATGCGTGGGCACATGTTTTCATTAGTTGCATTATCGTTGGCTTGGAGAACCAACGGTAACCGGTACATCATTCTATCCCGAATGTTTACAAAAAGCATCTTTATATTTTGGCACATTCTTCAATAACCGGCTTAAAAGAAAACGTATATTATTGCAATGCTCTGTGAAGAAGGGCCATTGCGCGAAACGTCGTCCCTTATTTAACGTTCTAGTAATATAATAATCTAATATTACAATTTAAACTGGGGCCCACTTCTCAAGCTAAGCCCGAGGGTGGCGCTCGCAGGCGACTGGTGACCGGGTGACCCACGTAGCTCAGTCGGGCACAGCCCAAAAAAGTGACGCGTGCCTGCTGCCTTGTAGGCCCACCTACCTGCAAAGGAAATCTGAAGGGTGCAGTGAAATGCCCCTTGAGCAGCAGGCAGTGAGTCTAGGCGTGCTGGACTTTGGCAACGCAAACTGGCTCTTGAAACGTGGACCGTGACCTCTCGGGGGAGGGTGTTGGTAAGGAACCGGAATTAGTGCAGGAGGTTGAGAGGTACCGACTGGACACAGCTGGGCTCACCTCTACGCACTGTGTCGGCTCTGTAACCAAACTTTTTGAAAGGGGGCTGGAGACTCTCCTACTCCGGAGTCGCACATGGGGAGAGGCGCAGGGCGAGGCTGGGGATAGACACCAGCCCCCGCCTACGTGCCCCTCAATTGTAGTTTGTCCTGGTGAATGAATGGGTTACCTCCTCTCTGCGCCATCGGATCGCAGAGAGGAGGACTCTGTTGTGTGCGCACTCGCACCAAACTGCAGTTCACAGTACATTACCGTCTTGGAGACAGTAGGTGGACTGCTGTAAAACACTCCACCTGGTGACTCCCATAGTTCTACTGGGAGAATTCAACGCTCATGCGGGCAATGATGGAGAAACCTGGAGGGGTGTGATTGAGTGTAATGGCCTACCCGATCTGAACCCGAGCAGTGTTCTATTATTGAACTTTTGTGCTTGTCGTGGACTGTCCATAACAAACACGATGTTCGAAGGCAAGGAGGATCATAAGTGTACACCTGGTACCAGAGGACCTTGGGCCAAAGGTTGATGATCTACTTTGAATGATATGTCATCGGACTTGAAGACATGTTTCGGACACTCCAGTGAAGAGAGGAGCAGAGCTATCTACTGATCACCATGTCGTGGTGAGCGAGATCAGATGGCGGGGTAGGATGCCGCACAGACCAGGTAAGCTCAAACGTGTCGTTAGGGTTTGCTTGAAATGACTGGTGGAGGACTCTCCCCGGAGCAATTTCAGCTCCCACTTCTGGAGGAGTTGCTCTCATATTCCAGAGGAGGCTGAGGGTATCCAGGATAGGATATCAAGGCGTAGCCGAGAAGCAACGTGCACACAGTTTGGGGTTATAAGGTTGGAATCTCTGCTTCATGCAGATAATGACCTCTTTGCTTCATCAGGCTGTGACCTCCAGCGTGCACTGGATTGGTTTGTGGCCGAGTGTGACGTGATAGGGATGCGAGTCAGCACCTCCAAATCTGAGGCCATGGTTCTCACTCAAAAAAAAGTGGCTTGCTCCCCCTGAGTGGGGAGTGGGCAGCTAATCCAAGTGGAGGAGTTCAAGTATCTCGAGGTCGTGTTCACGAGTGACGGTAAAGGGAGCGTGATATTGACAGACCGATAGGGGTAATGTCTGCAGTAATGCAGGCATTGTACCGGATCATCGTTGTGAAGGAGGAGCTGTGTATGGAGGCAAAACTCTCAATTTACCAGTCAGTCTTTGTTCCAAGCATCAGCTAAGGTCATAAGCATTGGGTAATGGCTGAAAGAGTCAGGTCCTGGATACAGGCAGCTGAAGTGAGCTTCCTCCACAGGGTTGCTGGGCTCAGCCTTAGAGATAGGGTGAGGAGATCAGTGATCCAGGAGGATCTCAGAGTAGAACCGCTGCTCCTTCGCATTGAGAATATTCAGTTGAGGTAGTTCGAGCATCTGATATAGATGCCTCCTGGGCGCCTCCCTCTGGAGATGTACCTGGTACAGACAACTAAGAGGAGACACCAAAGCTGACCCAGGACCCGCTGGAGGGATTATTATATCTCTCAGCTGGCTGGGGGCACCTTGGAATCCCTGGTGAAGAGCTGGAGGAAGTTGTTAGGGAAAAGGACGTCTGGCCTGCTTTGCTAAATCTGTTGCTCCACGATCCGGACCGGGATAAGTGTCATGACGATGGATGGACGAATATGTCAAGGGATTTCATTTGAAGAGAGAACGACTCAGAGGTGCAAGACCATCGCAGAGAGGCGTGGGGGAAGGTAGACACGTGGTTCACCGGGGTCTTCCCACTACCTCGTTGAAGGCCGTGGCACTTTTGACGATTGTGTTGAGTTTTTCCGTACGTTTTCGTAGCACCTACTTGCACAGAACAAGACAGCAGGTGTTGACTGCCAACTGACTCACTACCCACCGACATGGACAATACAGAGACCTCCTCTCTATTGATTTAGGCTTTCACGACTCGATGTGCAATAATTGCTCTTGAGAGCTGTCTTTCGGCATAGCCGTGTCGACGGTTCAACCTCTTTTTCTTCGAGACGTTTTACCTCCCGTAAGGAGGAACGCTCGCCACGGCTAGCCTGTTAGCGACTGCCGAGAGTGTTTTGGTGGTAGTATCAGCAAACGCACACCTGACTATGTTGGTCTTTGCACCCCTTGCTAATGTTGACAGTTGTGAACACACTTCCACAGCAATGCTTGGTGTGAGACAATATTTTAGGCCAAGTCAACCTAGGGGAGGAACTATTCACGGTTCAGATACTAATTAATCAGTCTTAGCGATGATGGGAGGTGACAGGAAGAGAGTAATAATATACACATGCACGAACGCACGTGAATCACGAGTGCCCTGTTTGTTGTACGTCACATTCGGGACAGGTGTTATTAGCGAGCACCTACTGCCGGCATGGCACGTAAGCGGGTGGTGTGGCTAACACCCCGCCAGGCCGCCTTTGTTTTACTAGTACTGATGTTCACAATCAGGCCACCACCACCACATCATAGCGACAGGCAAGAGTCGAACCTTTGGATAGCGCAGTTCATGAACCGCGAAGAATCAATACAAGCATCACAAAGACAAAGATTACCGTTATAGCCTTGATGAACCTTTGTGGCAAGTGCTGTTAGTCGGCACGGAAATCGCAATGTTTACACACCATACCATGTACTCATTTGAGTCTCAGTCAATTTAGGGGAGACTCAGGACTAGTTCAGATAATTGTCACAGGTGTTTGCCATGAGCAGGAATCGAACTTGGGTCACCAGGCTCGTAACGCAGCGTGACGACCGCTCCCCACGCAGCTCGCACACAGAGATGCACGCAGTCGCTCACGCATTCACGGAACTCATTTCAACTCCCTTCTCACCCACATTCCTGTTGTTGTGAACCAAATGAAATTCAAGTAATGAAAAAACAGACCCAAGCGAAATGTTCAGACGACTATGGCAAGTGTGCGTGAACAAGGTAACATTACCGTAGGAATAACAACGCATGAACTCAACGACAAATCATCCCGATAACAATCGTAAAAGCTGGTGATGATGCCACGCGCGTGCCGTTCCATTACGCGAACGATCGCAAGTGCAATCCCTGGTGCATTCTGTCGGTGGGGAATAGCGAAACACAAATTACACTTACACTGCTGTTCCGCTCTTTTTGTCGGTGTTATTCGGAATATTTTCCACCGGGGTTTTTTATTTAATGCGGGTGAAATATATCGGTGTAGGTTTTCACCGCCCGAAGTACGAGAACCGTTTCTAAGATCCACTATCCCATCCCGCTACCGCATGACGATGCCTCCAACGTGGGAGGCGAATTGTCGCGAAGGAGAGAGGAGGATTGCTCCATACGGCTATCTCTAAAGCGCAGCCCTTCAGAGCAATTCTCACCGGAGGAAATAATATTTTCGGGGGGTGTGGGGGGGGGGAGTGTGCTGAAAATGTCCGTGGTTCGGATTTGCTCCCTGGCATTCACGTCACTACATCACGATTGGCAGCCGTCTGTCCCACAGCAATTTCACCCACGGGGATTTTTTGGTGAAACGTGGAAAATCCTCAGCGCCCTCTCCCCGTGATGCCCGCCCCTCCCTACCCCCCTCCCCGCCTCGACGCGCACGGATGAGCGGTTCGCTCCGGACTGCAGGGGACGACAACGACGTCCCCTCCGGCCAGGGTCCATTACCTTCGGCCACCGAGTAACAGCCGCATCGCCACCGCAGCGTATTGTTCGATTTATAGATCATCGCTCCACGTTCATGATCAAAGCCGGTAAGGGAAGAAGCGGATTCTCCGTATACCTGCCCCCACCTTCAAGCACACCGTCATCAAATCAAATCTTCGCGGCACCGCTAATTTAAAAAATCTGAAATCTGGTCATTTTCGTTTTTCTCTCCCCTTCGTGGAAAGCAGAGACGCGCCAGTCTGACGGCCACACGTCCAGCGCCGCTCAATGGGTTTCTTCAAAAAAGAAAATATTTTATGCACTTAGATATACATTTTTTCGTTTTTGTTTCCATTTCGGTGCAGTGGATATTATGTATCCATTTTGACATTTTATTTTAATTTCTCCCCGCTGCATTTCTCTAAAATCTCCTGTGGAAAATGAAACGGGAGGTGGGTGGACGGCGACGACAATGAACAGGACCACGAAGTCTACACAGACGCTCGTCACACGACAGGCTCGTATATAAAATAAATAACGTACGCATTTACATCTCGCTTCTATTCGCAGTCAAAGCATCTGCTCTCGCCGCTATATATTAACTCCTGGATTCCACATTTTGCGTGCGGATTGGAAAAAAAAAATCTTCAACAACATTAATATCATCGTCAACAACATCAACAAAACATTTCCAAATCAAAAGTACTAAAGTTCGATATTTTGTTTCTAAATCCAACATCGTTTGGCTCCAGCATTCGTCAACAGCACCCTACCAGATCGACTGCACCTCGTTCTCTAGACCAAGTTGCTCTGTTCGCTCACTCGCTAAATCTGTGTCCGCTAGCAGACATCACACACACACACACTTCCCCGTCCATACGTCCATCTGTTGTTTAAATCTTGCGACTTCGACCCGAGGGTTACAGTCGCGGTGAATACGTGCAATCGAAATTATATTTTTTTATACTCGGGAATCTTTTGAAGACAAAATTCCTTCGATGAGTTTTTCAAGCGAGGGTCTCTTGTCCTCTTCTTCCTCCTCCTCCTCCTCCTCGCAGTATCCGCTGTCCGAAGGATGAGGTTGTCATGCACGGTGTCCGTAAATTCTCCCTCGTGTCCGCCGTAATCTCCTCATACGTCTTCTCCTGTCTCATACCCGTCACGCGGTTGTTTTGCGTTGTTACTGCGCTAATGGCGACTGCTCCATATCTCGACAGCCATCCTCTCTCACTCGCAGTTCGGACATGAGAGCGAGAGGCGGAACGATGAGAGTAACTGACGATGGTCTAATGGGACAGAGTTACTTCTTAGAAGAAAAAAAATTCCCCAACGGAAAATAAGTGTTTCCGGGATAGGCTCCGGCTTCACCGTGACCCTATATAGGATTAAGCGGTTTCAGAGAATGAGAGATGAGATAATAAGTATCACATCGCTACGTGTCACGATCGCAGTCCATTGCTGTCTCTCAGGGCTTTAGCGTGAAGAGAATGCAGTCGAATGAAGATGACCTACATTTATAATGTTTTGCAAATCAATGGCGATGATTTTGGAAAATATGGTGATGATATCGGTGGAAGTGATGGTCATGAAGTTGAAGACGCCATTGATGTTGGCGATGATGTTGGCAATCATTCACATTGCTAACGTTCATCCCTAGATGGCTACAAGGAACGATGGGGTAACCTTTGCATTGCAGTCTTGTTGTTCGACATAACGACGACGATGGTAAATATGAAATGATTTCACATTCTCTTAATACATGAGGTGTGGCACGGTTTATGGGAATTATATGCAATGAAAATGTAAACACGGTCCCTCCACCTTCATCCCGTCTGCTGTCAAACACGGTGACGCGCGCGCACGCACACACGCAGGACTGTGGTGGTGCAGCCGGTGCTGCGTGCATGGGCACGTGGTGATGGATGGAGGTTGTGCCACATGACCATCAGCACCAGTCACCAGCGGTCAGACTCACTGTCACTATCGATACTATCATTACCACCACTACTAATACCATCAACAACACCATCATCATAACCAGTATATCTAGCGGTAACTGTCACCAGCTGTATCATTACCGTCATCAGCTGAAGCAGCAGCAGAACCAGGAGCAGCATCACCAGTACCACCAGCAACATCAGCAGAACCAACATTAGAGGTGAAAGTACGCTAGTACGGTCTGGTATGGCATTGCGATACAACCATACCGGGGAAAATGTTAAGTTACTTCCAACCCCTTGTCCCTCTCATCACCTGCACCATCGGCACAGCCACTATCAGCACTGGGTCTAGCAGTACTATTCCCACCATTCACCTCCTTCACCACCATTACGGCCATGATCACCATTATCGCAATCACCGCGACCACCACCACCACCACTATCATCACTATACTCACCACCATCACGATCACTATGATGGCCACCACTACCATCACCACGATTATCGCCACGGCCACCATTGCCATCAGCAGCGCTGACCGCTGCGTCAGCTCCGCAAGCTGGGTCTCCCAGCTCACGAGTATGCATCTTTCACTCGGTTCGGGGTGTCGCCGTTTAAAAACCAAAGAATGTGTTTTCGTTATTCTAATTCTGTGGTGAAAGTCTGTTGGCAAGATAGATCAAGTAAACCGAGCCTAGAAAAACAACATCACAAGGAGTCGAGAAATATTGATTCTTCACTCGAGTGAAGTTATTCATTGAGCAGTATATTGACCATGGCTGATAATGTTGGTGATGCCGTGTTCGATGTGTGTATCGTGAGATTTAGGAATTTATTTTGTTGAATAATAGATTCAGTGCTACATTCCTAACCACCACTACTTCCATATTCACCACCACCTGGCATCATCATCGTAACTCCTACCTGCACCCACACCACCATAACCAACTCGTACCAAGCTTCGACCAGCATCGTCTCCATAGGATTCATCGCCACCTCCACCATTTCCTCAACCACTAGTGTCTGCGAATGTCTTCAACACAGCATAATTCCACCAAAACAACACAAATACCACCTTAGTCACTCTATCCCCAACTAACATCGACCCCACCATAACACATGCTGCACTACCATTAGCACTAGCTCAACGACGGCGGTCACCCCCACCGGCACTACCTCCACTACAGGCATCAACTCCTCAATATTTACCGCCTCTTCCAAACCACCGTCATCAGAACCACTACCTCCACCAATCGCAACATTCGCCTACACCTCCACTCTTCTCTTCCAACATCCCCACGACGCCTACTCGAGAATGAGCCACCTCCATGATTTGTACCACTAACTCCACCATGACAACCAACGTCAAGTCCTGCCACTCGATTCCTCACCTCTACCTTCTCAATATCTCATCGATTTTCACAAAAAATAACCTCGTCCACCACCGTTATACCAACCTCAGCTTCGCCATCTCTTTCATGATCTTCATCAGATTATACTACCACCATTAACACTACCTCTTGCACCACCTCCTCCATCATCACCACCTTCCCTTGCTCATCTAACACGTTTACCATCACCACCTTTATCATCAACACAACCTCCAACATCATCAACTTCATTACCACCAGCACCTTTACCTCACCATCCACCTCCTCCATTATCACCACTACCATCACCACCCCGACTCTCTACCAGTCCCTTTCCTTGCAGATCCACCAACACCACAAACTTCTCCATCGGTATCATGACCACCTCAATTTCCACTCTTTCATATACCTACACCACTATTTCCACCTCTGCCATAACCACTAATTCCATCACCACCCATGACCACCGCCTTCACACATTCGTCCACCATCACCACTTATATTTCCACCACCACCATCAACCCCATTGTCCACCGTGATCACCTCCTCCACTTTCACCACTACCTCATTCTCCACCACCACTACAATCCCAAACTCCACCACCACCTTCACCACAATCCCAATCTCCACCACCATCACCTCCCTGCCACTCATCCCTCCCCACCGCGCCGCGTCACAGCGAGCGAGCGCCTTCGCTGCCGCCACCGCATGGTGCGAGGCTCAGAGCCGCTTGCCCGTGGCCGCGTGGCCGTTGTGGTGGCAGAGCCGCGGCTTGAAGTGCATCGAGTTCTCATGGCCCGCGTGGGCCCCATGCTGCTGCTGGACGTGCGTGTGGCCATGCCCAAGCGCGTTCCCGGCCGGCGCCAACGCTCCGACCCCTCCTCCCACCACTCCTCCGACTCCGCCACCGCCGCCTCCCGCCGGCACGAGCAACCCCGCGCCGGTCGAATCGTCCTCCTCGTCGTCGTCATCGTCGTCGCGGGGGAACGCGTGATAGCGGTGTCGACGGCCACCGCCGCTGCCACCGCCGCCGCCCACGGAGCGGCGCTTGGGAGTGAAACGGCATGAGAGCCATCGCCACGCTTCGGCTATGAACACGGAGGAGCGTGGAGGGGGGGAGGAGCAGGGGGGGAGGAGGGGAG
>JAZEWT010000014.1:1858157-1870443 GCA_036362905.1 Mordacia mordax
GAGGGGGGGGAGGAGGAGGAGGAGGAGAGAGGGAGGAGCAGGAAGAATGGGCAGAGAGAGGAGGAGAAAAAAGAGGTGAGGGAGTAGGAGAGCAAGAGGAGGACAGGGAGGAGGCGAAGAAGGAGGAGAGGAAGAAGAAGAAAGAGGAGGAAGAGGAGAAGTAAAATGAGAAGATGTACCTGCAAATGACTCGATTGGGATCCCATGAGACAGCAACACAATAATCATCCCCTTACTGTAAAAACGTGGCAAGCAGCTTCTGAAAAAGAGTCTTGAGACTCAGTGAGGCTTTCCTGGGTAAAAAAAAATCACTGTACTAAAATATACGAGGCCTGACCAAGATTCCTGTAGAGAAAATGACACTTAAGATTGCAATGTAATGCAATCAGTTATTTTGTAGGCGCATTGGTGGCTGGGCAGCGACTATTAGCTTTCAGCATTCGAGAATCAGCTTCAAACATGAAGCAGACGGAGCCACGATTTAAGCCAGGAGTTCAGTGCTGTGTCGTGTTGGCCACCCAAGTCACTTTTTTTTAAAAGATGCTGGTATTTAATTTAATATAACTAATTTACGGCGGCGAGCATAAACACTGCAACAAATCGTTGATTTATTCCAAAGGCTGCTCTTTCAGGATAGCCGTATCGATCGCTCCTCCTCTCTCCTTCGCGACGTTTCGACTCCCCCATGTTGACTCCGAAGAGCATCTTTTGGGAGCAATCATAATGCATCGAGCGTGAAAACCGACATCGGAACATTACAACAAAATGAAGAACGGGTGAAAAAAACGACGAAATAAATAAATAACATGCTCACATGCTTCCAAGGTTAACTGGCCTGCTGAATAAATCACCCCGTGCCCTGCGATAGACTGGTGTCTAACCTAGATATAGCCCTGCCTTGCGCCTTGTGTCTGCCGGGATAGGCTTCGAGCTCCCGCGACCCTGTGCAGCATGAAGCGCGTGTACTGATAATGAAGGAATATGCAAAGAGAGAATTGCTCTTAAGAACTTCTCTTTCAGGATCTCCGTATCAAGCTCCCCCCTCTCGCAACGTCCTGCCCCCCATGTTGGAGGCAGAATTTAGTCATTTCAGTAGCCGCTGCAAAGGGTCGAGGGAGGCAGCAGCTTATCCTCGGAGACACAGCAGGGCAGGGTTATCCTCAGGATGGGTCACCAGTTCAATGCAAGGCACTTGCGGCAATTTAGCTAGTAGGCCAATTAACCTCGACGGCAGCAAATTGCTTTCAAACTGTGGGAGGAAACTGACGTCCTTGGCGAGAGCACACGTGGACACGGGGAAGAGAACACGCAAACTCCAGAGAGAGAGGCAGCGCTCGAGCTGGGAGTCAATCTCACGAACTCCTCCTTGCCGTGAGAGGTGGCAGCGCTACTCCCAGTCGCTCCGTGCCGCCTCGATCGTCAATGCTCATGGAACAAGACGGCGTCACCGAAATGTTGCCAACAGGGTGCCTGTACGCAGTGCCGGTACCGGCGAGCTGGCGGAGCTGAGCGTCCGTGAGACGGCGGTCGAGCCACAGCAGGAGCCAGCTGATGCCGAGACCCAGCGTGAGTCCGAGCAGCAGGTCCACCTCCTGCTTGCTCAGCGCCGGCGTGACCGCGTAGCCGTCGGGGCTGTGTACCTCGGCGCTGTCCCCCGCGTACGGCACCACGTAGTGCACGTGGTGCCTGTGTGTGCGGGAGGCGGAGGTGAAAGTATGCCGGTACGGTCCGCTTTGGCATACCGGCCAAGAAAGCGGCACAAGCGTTCGTGAAGGTGCAGGTGTAAAGGGGAGGGGGGAGGTGATCCGCCCGTACTGATAAGAAACTAAAGCTGCTGTTACCCCCTGGTGGGAAGTGGATTTGGGGCGCTGGGGCGAGGACTTATCTTTGTGGGGGGAAAATCCATTGTTGTTAATCTTAATAGTGGTGGAGAAGTTTGTGCGTTCCAATGAACCCTAATAGCTATGTCACCTGGAGCCTAGCACTCCAATGGTCTTCTTTGTAAACTGGTCTGGAGTGCAGCACTCCTGCTCGGGTCTCCCATGACGTACAGGTCTGGAGGATCCAGACAAATAACACCGACTCAAGGTGGTTTGCGTCAGGAAGAGCATCTGGAGGTAAAATGATGGTGCACCAGTGCCCCCAACACCGGGCAGTCGACCCAGATCAAGCCGGTTAGGAGCAGTTTAAACAACAACTAGGAAACGATAACCGATTACTGATTTTTGACAAATTAATCATAATGAATAATTTATAACTGATGTTTGATAAACGATCGATACATGAATCGCCAATTACAATCGATGAATGATCAAAATTAATGATAGATTCAGCATCGATCACAAGTCAATTGTAATCAATTACTCGAGGCGCGCATGAGAGAATGATGATTCGAGAATTGCACTTGGCAGCTCTTCTCATACATCGAGCCGTGAAAACGAACATGAGAATGACTCTTCAATATTTGTTTAATAATTATGTATGTTTTTATGATTCGATGCAATGTTGCTTTCCAAAGCTGTTCTTTTAGGACAGCCGTGTTGAGCGCTCCCCCTCTTGCCCTCGCGTCGCAGCATCTTGAGGCGTTCTGCTGAGACTGAGTAAAGATGTGAGAGTGTGCTGAGCTATTTATATAGAGGATGTTTCCCTGCCTCGCCCATACTCCCTTGACCCTTGCCATGTCCATGATCATACTATTGCTCACTGCCTCGCCCGCACTCCGCTCACCCTCACCAGGACCTCTCTCTCGAACCTGGCTCCTCTGCTCTCTCGTTCTTGGTCCGATGTAGTTCACGTTTTTGAGCTGGTTGCTGTTAAGTGTAAAGCCGGTTTTCACGCTTTACTGAGTTTTAAGAAATGTTTTTATTGTAATCAATCTCAATAAATGAGAACGTGGCAACCAGATTTAAAATGAACAGTAACAAACTTTAAGTTAATGGAAAATGATTAAGGGTGGGGGCGGGGTAGCTGCTGATGAGAGAGAGGGCGTGGTAAAGAAGCCTGTGCGTGTGAAGAGTGTGCGTTCTCCACTTGTACTGCATAAGTTTCCTCCAGGTTATCTGATTTCCTCCAAAAAAAATAAATAATTGGCCGATAACATAGTATACAGGACGCAGTGTCTGCCAAATGTTGGCGCCAGCTGGCCACGTGTGGTTGCCTTCCCCACGCCTTGCCTCTGTAGTTTCCTCGCTAAGCCTCTGTGTATCCGTGTCTCATCCACAACTCGACGTGGAATTGTATAATACTTATTTTTAATACAATAATATCATTATGGGCATGACAAGGGTCAACAATACGTGAGCGAGGCAGGGCATCGCCTTTGACGCAAACATCACCGCACACTCATATCACTCAGTCTCCGCAGAAAATGCCTCCAACGAGGGGTGTGGAGGGGGGCCAACGTCATCAAGGCGTGAGCCCGTTTTTAATTAAGCTACGAGGAACCAATGAGCTATCGGCTCGTTTTAACTATTGTCCAGTGGGGGGCGGCTAAGGAGGAAGGGGAAGCGCTCGATACGGCTATCCTAAAACAACAGTTGTAGACATTAACCTGAAAACGTTTTTAATTGACCTTTAGTAACACTTAATAATACCATCCATAGTCTTTAACAAGGTGAGATTAATTTGCTATAACGTTTCATTGCTTCATTTCGTCTGCTGAGGGACGATTTAAATGACTTGAAGAATTGTTTTTTTACATCAGGCGACATCTATGAGATCGAGTGTTACTTTATGTAACAAGGCAAGACAACATTGAGATTGACCACAATCCTTATTTTAACCATGGGATGGCTTAATTGAGATCATCACTTGGGCACTTTATTTACCCAGGCGATAGCTCGACTGGCAGTTTATGCCATCAAGGGGGGTTCATCGGTTACGCGAATGAATCTGAAATTCACTTAACTTGATCGACAATTGGCTGTTAATTGACGGTAGGTCTTTGAGTGATTCAACTGTTTTTAGTTCTATCTCCGTAATGCGTTGGGGATGATTCGCGGTCACCCTAATGAGTGACGAGCGCTCATCCGTCTCTGTCATTCGCTCCGGTGGGCCAATCCGAGCTGTGACGTCACCGACACATAATGGGCTTCGCGTGAAAGGCACAGGAGCCGCCGAGCCAATAGCACTTGCCCCCAGAGTCTGCCAAGGCTGCAGGGGGACCTTTGCCTATGTCATTTTCATCCGAGGCCTCAATGGATGTTCGTCCCTTACCCGGCCAATTATTCCTCATTTATATGCAAATGAGGCGGCGTTTCATGTGTAAATGAGCGGATGTGCATCATCAGCTGATGGCCGGGAACACGGGACCACGTGGGATTAGTCTGCAGGGAATTACTAGATAAAGATAAATATTCCGTCTGCAGTTATAGGCTTCACTGAATTTTGCGGCAAGTACAATTAGCATCACTGTTATATTCTAGTAAGGATACACACAAAGTGCGTGCATTCATACTGTACAATGACAAAGGTTATCTATGTAATCGACATAGGCTATGAGTGCTGTTGGCAAGCATCTGTTAAGGCCGGGACCGAAACACGAGGCAGTGGTGTGGCCAGCACTGCACCCGGTGGTCGCCCTTGTCTCCCGAATGCTGATGTCGAACACACAGCACCCCAAGTACTGATTCACTGCTGAGTGGACCTAGGAGTAGTCTAGAACTGGTACAGAAAATCGTCACTGGTGTTGGCCGTGAGCGGAATTCGAACTCGGATCGCCAGGTTTGTAGTCCGGCTCTGCGCTAACCGCTGAGTGACTTCTCATAAACACATGCAGGGTACAGTATTGCCAAAAGGACGCACCAGTTTATAGTACTGTGAACGCAATTTAAACTGGATCGTATTCTTAGGAATAATGTACGCTATACTGTACATATAGCTGACACATAACAGCTTCCGTTTGGCACTTATAACACCAGAGTACTTGAACCAGGTTAGGTGCACTTGCGGCCATGTGAAAAGTATAAGACTGGCTATTGACAGGTCACGGGACAGACTCAAGGTACCATGGGTTGACTGAGATGACTGTCAGATGCACTACCCGTGCTCCCTATGGTGCCACCTTGTTTCATTTTATCTGCCCTGCGCTCTGCTCGCTGTGAGCGTCCCCCCCCCCCCTCTGTTCTTGCTGGAGGGTGACTGCCTCCAATTGCCCAATAGCGTTTTTCACGAGTCTCCTCCACAGAGGTCGATCTTGACACCGCCGATTCCTTGAGCGAGTCCACGCAGCTCAAGGTCCTCCTGTGCCACATCAGTCCATCTCTTCTCCAGTCAGTGCGGCGCCCGTTTACTCCCATCTATCCGGCCAAACAAAAGCTGCTTGGGCATGCGGTGGCTGGCCATGCGCGGGCTATACCACCTTCGTGACCACGCAGCCTCGCCTGCCGTAGGAGCCACCACTGGGACTGTGTCGAGACTTTTCACGGATCTGTGAAAAGTCTGTGCGTATGTTATGTATCATTTGTATATTACGTGGACGTTGTTTTTATATTTTATACAGCATGCTATCAGTAATTGTCATGTGTATGCTGCGGTGCTTGTATGCTCTATTTAATTTGTATCTTGTGTATGTTGTGATTGTTGTTTATATGTCGTGTGTACGTTGTAATTCGTATTTGCTATGTTATATGCATTTGGCATGCTGTGTATGTTGCGCGTATGTTGCATGCATGTTGTATGCTGTGCATGTTGTATGCATGTCTGCTGTATGCATGTTGTGTGAGTGTTGCATGTGTGTTGAATCCATGTTGTATGTATACTGTATGCATGCGGTTTGCATATTGTATGTTGTAAGCATGTTATATGTCTGCTGTACGCATGTTGTGTGCGCACGTGTGTTGCCCACCTCCCGCACACGCAGTGGCAAACTCGATCTTCCCCTCGGAGTCGAGGGAGGATGTAGTTGTGGAATCGATCCAGGAAGGCGTTCGTGTCCAGGATTCCCGCCAGAGCCTGGGCCGCGCACACCACCACCACCACCACACCATCATCACACCATCACACCACACACACCCCACCACCGTACACAACCCAACCACCACCACACCATCACCACGCATTTCTAGTCCATAACCACCACCACTACCACCAACTACCACCACGCACACCCCGACCACCACCATACCATCACCATGCACACCCCCATCATCACCACCACGCACACCCGGCACTTGACCCTACAGACTGTAGGGTCCCCTACAGACTGTAGGGTCAAGTGCCGTTAACGCGCACCTATGAAGGTCGGCACGGCACACGGGGAGGGGGGTGACGATGTTTAATACCCACTGTATCAGATACTTCTATGAGGCTGCGTCGGCCTGGGGGAGGCCCAGAATCGGTTCATAACATCGTGACTGGTTTTGGCCATAAGCAGGAATCGAACTCAGAGCACCGGGTTCGTAGCGCTGCGTGTTGACCGCTATTCTAGCGCTAACACCATCACTACCATCACAACTATCACAGAGATCACCATCATTACTACGCAGAACAGAGATATCCTCCTTATAGCCTTCACGCACTGCAGGGTCAAGCGCCGTTACTCGGAAAATATCACAAAAGTCATCACCACTACCATGGAGACCACCATCGCCACTAGCGTCACTGCCAACACCACAGACTACACGACCGTCACCACCATTACCACGACCATGGCAGAGCGAATCGAGAGCGCGGGACAGAGGAGAGTGACCGGAGAGCGTGGAGAGGATGGACAGGCCCGGGAATGGAGGACAGCGAGGAGCGCGTACTTTGTGGACGAGAGATCGTAAATTCGCCTAGGATGACGTTGCCAGGACAGAGAGCCCAGACTTTGGAGAAGAGATGGTTGGCCCAGGATGGAGGGCTCAGGACAGAGGAGAAAAAATAAAGGTCACAGGTAAGCGAGCTACAGTTACATTGCAGTACCCAATGCGAGGTATTGCATCGCCACTGTGGGGGACAAAGGCGCTTGGGCGTGATGCTGGCCACGCTTACAGAACTTGCCGCACAAGTCTGTCAGTAAAGACTTATACCGGGGATATGTGTCCCCCTGGCTTGTGTGCGGGATTCTACTCCCATCGCGGGAACGCTAACGCACGTGGTTTTACTGAGTCTGGTAACCACCTCTGGTAGGCGAGATGTAGTGGGGCGATGATAATAACATTGGGATTCTGTAAACGGCCGATTTGGCACCGCCGTGACCTGAGTTCGATCCCAAGTTACAACCGACTCTGATTTAACCGGGTTCTCGAGTGTATTAGGGGGTTGATGGTCTCAACACGATCGTCACTGACTTACATCGAGACTCATAGACTCGTATAGCGACTCTGGGGTTTAGAAAGACATTAAAATGTAGACCCACATCCTCACAGAGACACATAGATTTACACGGAGACCTAAGGATTTATACAGACTCATAGATAGCAGACACCAAAGCACCTACATAGACGGGGTTGTGATTAAACGAGGTTTTTATGTGCATTGAGTTAAAAACCTCAGCCCGATCAACAATAACTAGAGAACAACACAAAATCGCATTACATTTGGTTCCGCACGTAATTTGTTTACGTTACATGGCCACGACATTCCAGAGACACACTGCTACTGCTGAGGTTAATTCCGCCTGCTGACAAAATTGCCCCAAGCGATGTTTGGCGTACTCATTTTTAAAGTTACACTTTCAATATTTCTCCTATTTGGGCCCTTAGTATTTTGAAGATCGCGACGCTCGAGTCGATATGAAGCCGGCAAGACTCGCCATGAATCATCATTCGTATTTAAAGTAGCCACCCGTAATATAGCAAGAAGAAACGTGAGTTGATGGTTTGGGCAATGTCGTGTCTTCAGACAGAGAGAGAGGGAGAGGCTTGATCGGAGATAACACGTGAGTGTTTTGTGGTAGCATGAATACACTGGCGATGGTGAGGATAGTTTGATTAGACGTGAACAGAACGCTGCGCCGCATCAAACGCATTTGTGTTAACGCTGCGTAGCCGCGACGATACGGGCTGGGCGTGGAGGTCACGGTTCACGTGTTTGAAGTCTCTAACCGGGAGATGAAATAAGGGCGGGTGAGATGCCTGCGACCGCGCTGCCGTTTTTGACAGGGCGACCTGGGTCACATCAAGAAACAATTTAAGAACGCGACGTTTGCTTAGCGCGGGGCGGTGGCGCAGTGAGGTCGAGCTGTCGCCTCCCAGCAAAAAGCCCAGGTTTGGTTCCTGGCTCGGGTGCCTTTCTGTGTGGAGTTTGCGTGTTTTCTCCGAGAACTCCGGTTTCCTCCTATCATTAAAAGACACACTTCTGCCTAGGTCACTTGGCCTGCTGAGAAAATTTACCCAAAAAAGTATGCCCTGCGATGTATTGGCGTCAAATCCTGGCTATAGCCCTGCCTTGAACCCTATGTCTGCCAGGATAGGCTCTGGCCCCCCACGACCCTTTATAGAATTAAGTAGATATTGATATTTGTTGAAAACACATTTAACAATTGTGGACTAAATTGAATAATACATTAAGGTTTAGTAAATAAGGTAAATTTCCTTTACAATAATATACTGTACTATTGTACAATTAACAACTGTGTTAAAGAAAATTGACTCGACGAGTAGAGGTAATGGTGAAAACTGGTGATGGTGATGATGCTCAAGGTAACTTTCTTTAACCAGGGAGAACTCATTTCTATGAATATATGGACCGGTGTAAAACATTCAGGCGAGCTTTCCTGCAATCCACTGTGGATTTAACCAGCCTGGATTGTCTAACGTGCTCACATATCCTTTAGAAACCTGGACGAAAACCCATACTTGAGCTCCTCCGCAGGAGGCTTCGTTGGGTGGGTCAGGTAGCCTGAATGCCTAGTCACCGACATCGGGGCTAAACAAGCACAGCGTGGGCTCGAGGAGAGCTGGGTGCTGAGGTACAGGAGAACTTGGCGAGTTGAGTGGCCTTGCCACCAAATGATATCATCATTACCATCATCATTATCAGCCCCCGCTTAATCCTGTACAATGTCGCTCAGCATACACAGGGCGCAGGGCCTGATGGAAGGCAAGTTTATCACAGGGCACTTAGGGCAATCTTGTCTGGCCAGTTAACCTAGGCAGCGAGTATTTGGACTATGGCATGAAACCGGATTACTGCACCCTACAATTGGTAATAGTGGTGATCGCTTTCAAAACCTTTTATTCTGGATAGCCGTGGCAAGCGCTCCTGTCTCATTAGCGACGTTTCCACTCCCATTTGGAGGCACTCGGAATGCCTCCAAATGGGAGGCATTCTGAGAATGCACTCGACACGGCTATCCCAAAAGAACAGTTTCTAAAGCAATCATCACGTATCGAGCCGTGACAACCTACATCGGTACTAGTGGTGTCAAAACAAACGAGCAGGCAATACATCTCCATTAGAAATCGCTCTCTCCCAGTAAACAAAACGCATCCGTTACACAACCCTTCAGCCCCACGGTCTGTTGGGACTGCACATATTCAGCACCATTGATTTAGTACATCCAAACTCTACATGGGTTTCGACTTACGGTGTCTCATCAGCAAGGTAAGGCGTGTGAATCAATACATACCCTCCCTTGCCTAGAACGTCTGGTATTTCACCAGCGTACGGCTTGACGCAGAACTACGTAACAAATATTCAACTAATCACTGACGTGTTGTGGAGCATAAATGTGTACTATGTGGCTATGCTATTGGTGTTAAATTAAAAACAGCCTTTATGTAGGAAGCTCGTGAATCGCGCTACTTGGCAGTTAGGAGGCAGTCGCCCTCCAACGGAGGGCAGAAGAGCGACGCTCACAATAACGAGCCAAGCGCCAGGCATATAAAACATAGCAAGCTGCCAAAGTGGGGAACACAAGTGATGGATCTGCCACTCATTCCAATTCATCAGCCCATAGCACCTGGGTTAATCCCGTGACCTCCCGCCAGCCTCCCACACTTCACGTGACCCCAAAGTGCACAAACCTGGTACAAATTCATGCAATGGTGAAACCACCACAATTTGTGAATGTTTTATGCCAGTGTGAATGAGTATGCCAGTGGTGTCTTTGTGTATGTCAACGTGTATGTGTACATATGCCAGAGTATATGTCAGTCCAAAGACAGAGGCGGCCGGGCATAGTGCTAGCCACGCATTCCCTCGTATGCCGGGCTCGCTAACCATACTTGACCCTACAGTCTGTTCGGGCTATACAGGCAAGTGTGTTGTCTGTGTGTGGCATTGCGTGTGAATGTGTATGTATGCAAATGTGTTTCGCCTCTCACGTTGGAGGAATCATTCAAAGCACCTGATGATGCTTCCACCGTAGGAGGCGAAACGTCGTGAAGAAAAGAGAAAGAGCGCTCAACACGGCTATCCGGAAAGAACAGCTGTGGAGAGCAATTCTCACGCTGATATCCTGAGAAAGTCTTGGCAAGAGGGGTCGGGTATCGTGTCTACAGCGGCACTTGGGAACCCAGCCACAAGCGTTCCATTCTATCCATGGCTAAACTCATATCTCCGGCTTAATGACAACTTATCCGGTCTCTCCCGAGGTCTCAGCTTTAAATATCTGGTACGGTCTGCAACTAACATCAGAGCAGTACGGAGACACAGGCGTCCCTGGGTTTCTGGCTACATCAGACCTTGTATACTGTGGCTATGTTGCCCTTAATAGGTGCTTACTAACAACTGCACGTACCCAGAGCGGTCAGAATGGATTACAAGGGGGATTCTTTGTTCCTGTGCGTTGTCTGTACGCGCCTTCCCTCTACCTGTGCCCTTGTCTGCGTGTCCTTGAGTGGGGGGAGCGGTGGCGCGGTGGTTCGTGCGCTCCACTCGAAAACCCGGCGATGCCCAGGTCAACTCCCGCTCACGGCCCACATCGGTGGCAGCTTCCTGATCCGGCCCTGGGCCTCCCCTAAGTGGACCTAACCTAATGCTTGGTGCAGTGTGTAAGTATCAGGGAGACAAAGCCCTAAACGAGTACTTGGTGCTGGTAAAACGAAGGTGGAATCAGTGTTGGCAACACCGCCGCCTCGTATGCCGTGCTGACCTTCATAGGTGCTCGCGAACAGCATTTGCCTCTCGAGTCTGTTTAGGCGATGTGGAGGAGGCTTTCTCTCTCTGTTATTGTGTTTACGGATGGTGTGTGCATGCTGAGATGCACTCGTATTGCTGTACGAACACACGTTATCTATAATGCGTCAATATCAATACGTAATGTTTCTCGCAGGATATGTCGATGTGTGTGTCTGTGCGTTTACACATTCATTGGTATATGCACGTCCATCTACATGGGTCTACGCGTGTACAAACATCCATATGTGTCTGTGTACAAGCATGTATATGTATGTGCATACGCACGTTGAAGTGTCTGGGTATAAAGATTTGTATGATTATGTACATAAACATTTTGTTGTGTCTGTGTGCACGTGTATATGTATATGTGTGTATATACATTCTTGTGTATATGTATCAATGTGTACTGTATGCACATTTTAATGTGTATGCCTGTGTTGACACGCATATCCATGTATCAATGTGCACATGAATGGGTGTACATGTACAACATATACATCCAAACGTGTATATGTATGCCTGTATACAAGCAAAGGCATGTGTGTCTGTGTATAATATTCATACGTGTACATGCGTGTTTGTATACACGCATGTCCATATGTGTATGTCTGTGTACACGCATTCCTACGTGGACATGTGTTTGTATATACGCACACACAATGTGTATATCCGTGTCTACACGCATTACATATTTCTGTATGTCTATGTGTATTCTATTTCTGTGTGTACATGCATACTCATGTGTCTGTATGTCTATGTGTTTACGTATGTGTGTATACACATATCCGTATATGTGTGTCTATGTGAAATGTATGTGTATACAGTCATATCTGGAGATCTATGTATATATGCATGTGTGTACACGCATACCCATGTCTGTATGTCTGTGCACCCGCATGCGTATGCACGGATAACCGAGTCTATGTGCACGCACGTGTCGAGACAGATACCTATGTCCGTATGCCTGTATGTCTGTGTGTACACGTATATCCGTGTCTATGTGTACACGCACGTGTGTACACGGACATCCATGTCTGTGTTACATGCACGTCTATACACGCGTATCCGTGTCTGTGTATACACGTGTGTACACGCGTGTCCGTGTGTAAAACGTGTGTGGGTGCCATTCTCACCAACACCACGGACGTGCCGAGCAGCATGAAAATCATCGTGACGGGAGCGAGATTCGGCATCCGTGATTGGGACGATGCTGGCGCTTACAGTGGAGGAGGGGGGGGTG
>JAZEWT010000014.1:1870457-1884715 GCA_036362905.1 Mordacia mordax
AGATGGCGAGGTGATGCAGTGATGGACCGATGGGATGACGGGAAGGAGGGGGAAGGTGAGGGAGGGGGAGCTGATGTCGCTGGATGAGTCGAGGAGAGCTCGGTGGTGGATCGAGAAGAGTATGAGTCAAGCGGGATGGGTATGGACCCCGCTGCGTTAGCCTACAGCAGCAGGCTCCGCTCTTTGACGCATCCTCTACCAATGCTTGCACCGCCGCACCTCCCCTTTTCTCTCTTCCTTGCGTTTCTATTACGAAAGGGGCTTCGCTTCCAACGAGAAAATCCGGAGTCGGTTTCCACTTGGTTTGGGATCAACTCCGCTTGCAGCAGTCGGAGGAAGACGAGTCCTTAATATTCCACGGAGAACTTGGCGCTCGGCGATTTTCGCGCATCGCGCTCTGCTTTTGATGGTGGCTGCTGGCGGTCTCGAAGCCAGTACTAACTACCCGAGCGGACCGACACCGCTAATTAACACCACGCTTGGCGCTGCCGCACTCGTCCTGTACCTGTAATACGTCATCTAGCTGCTCGTCGCAACGGTTCCAATGCCACCGCGCGTCTCATCCGCGCCAAGTAAACGACGTTCGATTCAGCACCGCGGACAGCGCGCTGTCGCTATCAGGCGCCCGCCCCCGCTCCCCTCCGCCTGCCTCTCTTCTCTGCATGCAGCGCGCGCGACTCCCTTCTTCACCTCTCCTTTTTCCCCTTTGCCCGCTCTCTTCTCGTCCACTCACGCTGCCAGCTCTCCGCGAGTCTCTCTTCTCACCGCGGTGGTGTAATGAGGTCTCTCCGCCGGTTCTCTCGTACCGTCCGCGTCTCTCTGCGTCTCTCCTCCCATGCCCCTTACAGCGGCATAAGGCGGGCTCTCTCTCTGCGCTCTCTCCGCGAGCCTCGCTTCACCTCGTTCACGCCGCCGTAAACGCCAACTAAGAATACACCGGTTTAATTAAGACTGCTGAGTTGCTATAAGGAGCTGTATTTCCCGGTCTGCTTCACGCCATTGTGATTTTTCCACTCTATATTTAATAAATATTACATTTTCCCGTGCTTTTTAAATCTGCTGAGCGTATATTTTTCATACAACGCGATCGTACTGAACGCCAATCACCTGCCCGTATGGCAATGAACGGCTCCAGGATACCTTTCAAAACGCTGGCAAAACGGAACGACTGCGCATTCCATATCCGTTTTACCCTAGCGCATTCCTGCCTACGCGTAGAATCCTAAACGCATACGACCTCGAAACTGCAGTACTGTAATAAGACAGTACTGCAGTAAATACTGTATTAACACGAATACGCCGCGCACGATACGATTGCTGGCTGCATTATTCAGTCGGGCCGGCCGGCGGAAGCGAGCGCCGCATGCCGGTGCAGCTACACACCGCGACACTGCACTGATGTCACACGTTCGGCCTCGCTTCGCCGCAACGTGCCCATCAACTGGTTGGGGATGGGGGGGGGATTGTGGTAATGGTGATGCCGAGGTGAGGTGAAGGTGGGGGACGAATATGGGGTTGGGGCGAGGGATGTGGGACTGGGGGGAAGGGGGGCTTGGAAGCGGACTGGTGCGGAATAGGGGGAGGGAGGAGTGGATGAAATGCTTAAGAATGTTTGTGGTGAACGCGATGCGCCAACAGAGCCCCGTTATGAAAACAATACATAGCTTCCATCTTTGTAGATGTAAATAACGATGTAAATATAATGCTAATTATTTACCCAGAACCTCACTGAGTCGGAATACTCCTCTAAACTTTTTTTTTTAAGAATGGGCCTGCTGTCGGGGTATGAGCTAACTCCAAGCATGACTTGTGAAATAAATCGACCACCGCTCTGTTTCTCTGTATAAAAGTAAAATATGTTAGTCAATGACCCTATTGCCCTTCTAAACTCATATAATATCAGCCACGTTTATTTAAACAATCAAACTCTCTAGACCAGTTTCAACTTTCAGGGTCTCATCAGTAGTCAGAATTGATAAGCTGATGGTATTGCTAAGAGCACTGCCCTTAAAGCACGGTGTCCTGTCAGCATAAAACAAACTAATATTTTAAATACATATATAAAAAAAAACTCATTCACTTTAGTGCAGCATTAGGTGACATGAAATACATAAATTCGTCATGTGGAAGGAAAGCAGAGCACCTGGAGAAAACTAACCCATGCAAGGTGGTAATATTTAAATATCTGCACTAAGATTAATTTCACAGATGAAAGCACTCTATTGACTACGTCCATGGATTGAACTATTGTAGGTGTAATCTCCTAGCCACCTTGCACTGAGGCAGCCCTGGTGGATTATCATCCAACACTTTATCAAAAGTTCCATCCTGCTCACATTCCAAGATGAGACGAGATCGGGGTCAGATACATACTGCACCTTTGTGGTTACTATGTTGAATAAAAATACTCCACAGTAGTGTGGAATTTCCAGTATCTGGTAAATGCTCAATACTCATTTGAGTGCTTCGACCTTTTCTTACATGCAGAAAGACCAACACAAGCTCCATACAGTTTAGACAAAGCAGGACTTGCGATTATAAGTGAAATTTTACCACCTGCTTTAATATCTGGATACGGGCCTATTGAGCTTCGATGTAGGCACGCAGAAGCGATTTGGTTGGATAATTACGTTGCAATAGCGCCTGGCTCCCAATTGGAAAGGTTGCCAATTCATATTCAAAGCAGGGGTCGAACATTGTCCATCACCTTCATGGTGTAACATTACTCGAACCGACTGTGTTGGCAGCGGTGCACAAGCACACACAACAAAACTCTCAAATACTGTGACCTTAGTTAATCGAGGATGTTTGGACCCTTCTCTACGGCACATTCTTTACAGGTTATAAATTTCGATACATGCTACGAAGAAGAGCCATTGCTTGAAACGTTACCGACACCTTTATGTTAAGACCACACAGTGTTAATAACGAATGTGTTGAGTATTTCACTTTTTGCGTATTCTTACGGAGTAGAAAAAACAAGTAGCCAACTCTCGATTATCCGGGCCAATAGGGGTAATAGTGGCCCAGCTCAAGATAAAATAAGAAAAAATGCAGAATAATTTAAACTTAGTGAGGTTCACTTGCATACAAGGGGAAGGGGGAGGGGGTTAGACATAGAATGCATCTGGTGCTTTTACCGTTTCTCCCTCTCTTCCAAGTAATTGGTTTACTCGATGACATTTTCAAGCCGACCACCCACACTGACAACAGATATTTAACGATACAGTGCCACGTGTGTGGAGAAACAAACAGGCATCGTTGTCTTGCAGATAATATTATGTCTCGGTGTGAGAACAAGCCTACTTTTAATCGCAACGAGCTCAGGATCGCCAATGAAAATAATCTATTGTAGGTTTTCGTGCCTTGATGTACGAGCATTGCCCTTAGGAGTGTTTTTTTTCGGGATAGCCGTGTCGAGTGCTCTTGCTCGCTCCTCGTGACATTTCACCTCCCACGTTGGAGGTATCAAGCTGCTTGACAAGGCCATCCCGAAACAGCAGCTCTCGAGACGATTCCTGTAGCTCAGCCTGGACGTTGTGTTCGAGTCCCCTTCGCCACTCTCTCCCGACACCAGCTCCTATGTCCAGTCGTTAATCAGCCTGGTCCCTTTGCGTGCCAAGGGCTCGAAGTCTAAAACCAAGAGAAGCAAGGTGGTTATTATTTTTATTGTTACAGCTCGTCAACTGGATTCCACACAAAATGTTAGCTCCGAACCCAATCTCCCACAGCAATTATGTTCCGATATTCGCACTGCTTGCATGGGAAGCCAATATTTGCCCTACTCCACTGTGTTTAATTAATATGAACAATTATGTTCAGCCCTTTGTCTATAAACTGCTGGATAACTTAATTAAGCCAACTCGTTTTTGTTTCACTACATGCTTTGCAGGTACCTTCGTTGCTTTGGCTTGTCTAATCGAGTCACTTTCATTCCTAAAATAACATTACATTTCCTGTATGCTTAACATTGTAAATTATAATTCACTTCTTTACTCAGCCCTTTTAAAATATTTTATTACATTACTGCATTGTGTCTACTTTAGGTACCATTGTTTTGAAATATCCCGAGTGCTTATAATGAGTTGATGCAACCCTCTTTACCACACACAAAGAGATACTGCTATTTCAAAATCAGCAAGGGTTTATTTCATATCCCGGTTAAATAAGGGTTACTGACCACCAGATGAACGCTGTATCGGTCATGGAGGATGTTTGACCATACTTCACTATGCTGGTCGGTACAGATTCGTAAAGAGTATGCAGGTCCAGTTCATATTCCACTCACCACTGATGTTATATCCACTGTTTTTTAAGAAAAAGTATTATGTCCACGCTATTGTCAATCCACTGCTGGATGAATGCCTTATTAAGCTGTCAATTATGAGGGTTGAATGACCATACTTCACCATGCTGGTCAATGTAGGCTGCTTATGGGGAGGGTCGAGGATTGGGTTCTGATATCACACCGATGTTATCCATTTCCAGGAATTAAACTCAGGTTGCCGGGTTCACAGTTCACTGCGCCAACATTCCACCCGGTAGTTAAATTAATACTTTTTTTATTTTGTACAAACTTTTGTTAGACTTTTAGTCACAGTAATTCGCGCTGCTAACACGGACGCTGTAAATTTTTAGTGCGTTATGAGCCCACCTGTCGTATGAATTAGCTGCGTCATGCGCGAACGCCAGATTTAAAGGGGTAGCAAACTGTTACACAGCATCGTATACACAGCACAGACAACACACTGGGGTTGTGTCAATAAGCAGCAAGACAGATTTCACTTCTGTAATAAAAGTGATCACAGTTTATTCAATTAAGTTGAATAGAGGAAGAGATTGCGTGTTCTCCCTGTGTACACGTGAGCTTTCGATACTTTGGTTTCTTCCCACAATCCAAAGGCAAGGTGAGGACTGGCATCGTTGGTGACCTGTGGACTGGCGTCCAGTTTTTGGTAAAGCCCTGCCTTGCGCCGTGTCTGCTGGGCTAAGCTCCAGATTGTCACCACCCTCTATAGGACTAACCGAGAACTGAGAATGAATGACAGGTGAAAAATGGTAGCTCAGTAGTTTGCACCTTCCAGCGTTCATAACAGAGAAACATAAATCTATCAACTAATCTGAACCTTCAGGAATCCATCAACAGATTCGGATTTATTCAACAAATACTGCAGGGTTGCCGGATGTTACCGGCAAGTAGTACACTGTCTACTACTAAAGTCTTAAGTCAACGCAGAAAAGCTGATGATTTGTTCTAGTGGAGCATTATGGGCAATAAAGTAATGTAGGAATAATTGGGCGAGCTCTCTCCATAGCTGTTCGCTCGGGATAGCCGTCTTGAGTGTGGCGTCTGTCCTTCGCGACGTTCCGTCTCCCATGTTGCACGCATCAAGTGTTCTGAAACGTTGCGAAGGACAGAGTAGGAACACTCGTCACAGCTATCCGCAAATAACAGCTATGGTAAGCAATTCTCAGTCACAACCTACAACAAGACGTCTCACTTATTATAATGCTGCACACCAACGCACGAGTATTTTTGTTGTATATTTAACAATAGCACAAATCACTGTTAATACGGCAGACTGGCACACTTGTGCCTTGCAGTAAAAAGTACCTGTGTTAATTTCCCGACTCAGACGCCTTTCAATGTGTCGTTTGTATGTTCTTCCCATGTTCGAAATGGAATTTCCCAAGTTTTCTCTCAGAGATAAAAAATAAATACGTCACTGGCATCTGGATGAACATGCCAATGCTGAAAAGTAACTGAAAATTAATCAATTGAGATTACACGCAACAGCAATAACATCGCCCCCTACTGATCAAACGTGCCCAGGATTCTCACAGAGGCTCTCCTGGGTAAACAAGTACCACAATACCAATGCAGTAGCTAAAAAGCCAATTAGTGGTTAACCACGGCGTGTATACGATAGTGTTTAATATACTGTTATAATCGTGTCTTAGTACTGCGCGTGATTGCGTTAAATTAGTCAGAACTTTACGAGCGATCAGAGGACGATCAGAGGAAGTCTAACCAGACGGGGACGCACAGCTGTGTTTTCACCCAACATAGAATTAACTCGACAGATTTTTTCTTAATGATTGCTTCCAATAGATGCTCTTTCGGGATAGCCGTGTCGAGCGCTCCTCTTCTGTCCTTCGCGACGTTTCGTCTCCCACGTTGGATGCATCCTCAGGCGTCCTGCGACTTCCTTAAAAGGGCAGCTTTGGGAAGCAATTATCATACATGGAGCCGTGAAACACTTCATCAGTATGTGGCGCACCAGTCGTGAGCCTGGGCTAGGCGCCTCACGCCCCTGCCTCACTAGCCGCGGCGGCATGCTCAGAGTCCGGCTCCTGGGTCGAGGCTCCGACCTCCGCGCTGGGTCAGACACGGCCGAGATGGTTACTAGAGCGTCGGTAGAGACCGAGCCGGCATCCTCACCTCCTCGCTCACAGCTCGCCGACGGCCTCCCTCCGATTTCCCCCCACGCTCCTCCAACCTCGCGGGCCTCCGAGTCACTCATATCTCCAGCAGAAGTTCGAACGTAAGATCCTTTATTCTCCGCAGACCACGTGTAGCACTCCCCGATCTCCATCCGACTCCCGGCTCCCTGATGACTCATTGATGACTCAACTCCCCCCCTGGTTCGACTCGACTTCCTTATATTCTAATTCCCACCGATCACCGCCGTCCTCCCCGTATCCCCTTACGGCGCCTCTCTCAGCACCAATCACCGCCGTCCCCCCCCCACCTCTCGCGCGCTTCCCCCCCCAGATGACCTCATGCAAATACCGGCGAGACAATGGGTAAGCAACAGAAGCTCGCCAACACGGGATTACGTGAGTCAACAACATGAGTTCGATGAATCACGGGTCTCGCAATCGCACTGTCCGCTCGTAAAACTCTATAACTCTGCAAGTACATTGATTTACAATTCATAACGCGCAGTATTTGTGTAATGTTGAAGGTATTCGTTCGAAGAACGGTGGGGAGGGGGAAGGCAGTCCAAGTGGATAGCCAGCGCTAACATTTACCAGATAGAGGCTGTGATCAGCAAGGCAGCAAGGGTCGGGAGGTGCTCACCTCGACTGGGGATATCGACGGGAGGTGGAAGGGGCACACTTTGAGGAACTCTTAAAACCGACAGGCACGCTCCTCGGAGGAGGCAGAGCTGGAGTGCTCTGGGGGCGGGATCAGAGCCTTGGCGGAAGTCCCTGAGGTCGTCTGAAAGCTGCAGCACCGTGGCAAAGTGCCAGGAGTGGACGAGGTCCGCCCAAAAATGCTGAGGGCCTTCGTGGGGCTGTCATGACTGACCCACCATTTCAATGTCCTGTGGGTGTCGGGAACCGTTCCAGTGGATTGGCAGAGAGGGGTGGTGCTTCCCCTTTTCAAAAAGGGAGACTGGAGGGTGCGTTCCAACTACCGAGGGATCACACTGCTCAGTCTCCCTGGGAAAGCCTATGCCAGGGTGCTGAAAAAGGGGATCCAGCCGACTGTCGAACCTCGGATTCAGTTGGAATGATGCGGATTCCATCCTGGCCGTAAAACCAAGGTCCAACTTATAACACTCATAGATTCTTGAGGGGTCATGGGAATTTGCCAAACCAATCTTTATGTGCTTTGTGGACTTGGAAAAGGCTTATCACCCTGTGTCCCGATGGGTTCTCTGGAAGCTATTGCTGAAGTACGGAGTACCAGACCCGTTACTGCGCGCCATTAGGTCTTTGTACAACCGGCGTAACAGCTGTGTTCGCATCCTTGGTATGAAGTTAAGCCTATTTGCAGTGAGCGTTGGGCTCCTGCAAGGGTACGCCTTGTCTCCTATTGTGTTCTCGATTATCATGGACAGGATATTAAGGCGTAGCCGAGAACTAGAGTGTATCCAGTTTTGGGGAACGAGGGAGGCAACATTGTTTTTTTTGCAAATGATGTTCTCTTTGCTTAATCAGACTAATATCAAGCGTGCACTGGAACGGTTTGCAGCCGAGTGTGACGTGGTGTGGATGAGAGTCAGCACCTCCTCAGCAGTTTACAAGTGAGGGTAAAAGGAAGTGTGAGATTGAGAGATGGGGACAGCATTATGCCGGACTGTCGTGGTAAAGCGGGAGCTGAGTCAGGAGGCGAAGCTCTTAATTTAATAATAATAATTGCATTTATAGAGCGAATTTCACCAGAGGGTCACAAAGCGCTGTACAGAGCTGCGCGGAGAACGGTATGTCAACAACAATGACATAAGAATGGTAAATCAGCAACAATAACGTTATATTTTGTTGGGGTTTTTTTACAAACCCGAGGTGTGGAGAGAACGGCACCAACCTTTGCCCATTGATCCTAGAATGGAGAAACTCTATAGAAGAGACTTAACACATACATAGTACCTACATATAAATAGGAGTCACATACGACACACGTTAAAAGCGCCTGAGGATGTTTCTAACGTGAGGCGAAACGTCGCGACGGAGGAGAGGAAGCTATCGACGCGGCTGTCCCGAGAGAGCAGCTTTTCGATGCAATCATCATGCATTGAGCTGTGAAAACCTACATGATTACAATATCAGGACAGTTCAACTGAAATTCAAATAGTAGCAATAAATTACAGGACATAAAGCTGAAAATAAAATCCTCAACAAACAAAGAAGAAATAAATGTTCCCGAGCAGGAGGAGGTCAACAGAAAGCCTTCATTCCCGCACATTATCATTACCGGTCAGTCTTCGTTCCAACCGTCAGCTAAGGTCATGGAGCTTTAGGTAATGACCAGAAGAGTAAGGTCCTGGATACAAGCAGGTTTTTCTGTATATTTGCTGGGCTCAGCCTTATAGATAGGGTGAAGAGCTCGGTGATTTGTGAGGATTTCAGAAGAGAACCGCTTGTTCATCCGCATTCAGAAGAGTCAGTTGAGGTGGTTCAGGCATCTGATAAGGATGTCTCCTGGGTGCCTCCCTCTGGCCTGGGAACACCTTGCAATCCCCGGGGAGGAAGTTGTTGGGGAAAAGGACCTTTTGGGCTACTTTTTTTTAAGCCTGTTACCTCTGCGACCCAGACCCGGATAAGTGGGATGACAATGGATGGATGTGTAGAACAAGGGGAGGACACATGGGTATTGAGCCACTTCGGGCAGGACCTTCGTTCTGTGAGTCACAGATACCTGCCCCAGGCTGTCGCCCAATACACAAGTCCGAATCTTCTGAATCTTATACAGAATGCTTATGCAATACAAACCTCTGTTCCTTCCGCTACAAAACGCTTGTCTCAACTTTGAACCCTGGTGCCACTGAATACAGGAGACTGATACGATATGGAACCATCATCACCTCTGATCGAGAACACTCGTCTCATTTGATACAGAATGCTGCTATGAATTGAAATGGGACACTATCCGATAGGCCGAGCTTTGCATTTGTTACAATGACTTACATTACACATTTACATGATAGTGGTTTTGTAAGAAACTGAAAAAAGCATTCCAGACCAAATGAGCTGTAAATGCCGCCCAGAATGATATCGAGGTTCTCCCGCTTGTGTGGAGGTTTCTCTCTGTCGCGGGTGAGTTCACTTCCAGACGCGGATTGGACTTTCCAACGATCGTGCTGACACCAACGCTACAATGTTATGAGATTATCTCATCTCATCTCATTCTCTGAAACCGCTTAATCCTATATAGGGTCACGGTGAAGCCGGAGCCTATCCCGGAAACACAGGGCGTAAGGCAGGAATACACCCGACGACGGGACGCCGGTCCATCGCCGGGCATTGCGGGACAATTTTAGTCTGCGAGCCAATCAACCTATCCAGGAGCATGCTTTTGGACTGTGGGAGGAAACCGGAGTACCCGGCGAAAACCCACGCGGACACGGGGAGAGCATGCAAACTCCACACAGAAAGGCACCCGAGCCGAGAAATTCGAACCCGGGACCTTCTTGCTGTGAGGCGTCAGCGCTAACCACTGGACCACCGTGCTACCCATGAGATTATCAATGGGTGAGATATCAGCATTGCATGATGCTCACCCGCTCACAGACGGGTTCCATTCATTCCACTTAATAACAATCTGCAACGGATAACGAGTGCAGTTTTTTTCACTCTTGAAGAGACAGGAGAAAGACTCAGATGTGTGAGGAATCGCAGAGAGGCGGGAGAGGGGTAAGTTAACCAGGTGGAATGGCAGAGCCAACATTTGCCAGACACTGTGTACTATATATATTAAGATGTTATTGGCAAATAAGGCGGGGTTTTTTTGCTATCGAGGAAACCGCATAACCCGGTGAAAATTCATGTGGATACGGAAAGAACACACAAACTCCAAACAGAAAGGCACTCGAGCTGGGAATCAAACCCAGGAGGCACGAATGTTACAACTGCACCACCGTGCCACCCGATGTGTTCAGCTAAATATAGATTGGCCACTGTCATGAGAATGTGGAATTTCTACCAGCAAAACACGACGGGTACTACCTAGCAAGTGCCCTCTCCCCTCCAACCTGTCTCATGTGAGCTTTACCTGGCTCAAACAAGCATTGAGGCATCACTAATCTGCACCGGCATCGAAAAAACCCACTGTGTTAATTTTGACAGGGGCCAGGCTCTTGTTTAGCACAGATACCGATGTCTTCATGAGAAAGCAGCAACAATTACATCATCGAAGGCAGAGAAATGACGATGTAAAGGTCGAATCTCTCCCCCCCCCCGCCACCCCCCCTCCACCTAACCACGATACGAATTCCTGATTTGATTTGTTTGCCGAGTGCTTTAACCGCAGTAGTCGCGCGGCTGGCTGCGCTTCTGCGTCTTTCCTCGTATTGTGGTTTATTAGGTCACGAGCCAATCCCATGTCAACGCTGGCTCAGTTGCTTGGTAAATGCAGACATTTCTGGGAAATGAATTTCGGGAGCCACGCTTTCTGGTTTCAAGAGATGAGCTACAGCGTGCTACACATGCCTTGATCCTATTTGGTACATCTCATTATCAGAAACCGCTTAGTCCTGTACAGGGTCGTGGTGAGCCGGAGCCTATCCCGGCAGACACAGGACGCAAGGCAGGGATATACTCACGATAGGTCGCCAACCCATCACCGAGCACTGCGGGAAATTTAATCTGCAAGCCAATTAACCTATGCAGCAACATGTTTTTGGACTGTGGGAGGAAACCGGAGTGCCCGGCCAAAACCCACGTGGACACGGGGAGAGCATGCAAACTCCACACAGAAAGGCACCCGAGCCGAGATTCGAACCTGGAACCTTCTTGCTGTGAGGCGATAGCGCTACCCAATGGGCCACCGCGCCGCCCTGTCACCCATATCTATGTACATATACACAAGTATATACACTCATTTATAAGCGCATATCTGTAGACACATTCACAATAGAAAAAAAACGTACCATGTAACTGCTGAAAATGTCGGTATAGGGATATTGCCCCTACTGCTAAACTAACTTGGCAGGACCCTCCTCCTGACAGTCTTGAGACTTGGTGAGACCTTCCCGGGTAAACAAGCGTAATAATAAATAATATACACAAGTAACACCTCCAAGCTAATCCACAACCTGCAAACCAGACCCCAACGCTGAAACACCATCCAATCAGCTCCAAGCACTACTGCGCTGATCTTAACTGGAATCGTTCATCATAACCACCATTAAATATATCATTATCAACATTCGTTTAATCCTGTACAAGGTTGGTGAGGGTGGGGAGGGTTGAAGCCTGTCTCAGCAGACACAGGCTGCAAGCGAGGGATGTGCCCAGGATGGGATGCCAGTCCGTAGCAGGGACAGCATGTCTCTGCACTGTGGGAATTGAGCCCAAGAATGTCTTGCTGTTAAGGCTCAGGGCTATTCACTACGCCACCATGCCACTGTGCCACCCACTAAATACTCCCCATAGCCATAACTGCATTTAAGAATCACACACTAGACCTACCCGTAACGACACTATACTCTAAAACCCTAAGTAAATTTTAATACCAAACTGCACTGAATAACTAAATACGAGTAGCCAAACTAGCCCATCGAAAACTAGCCCTACCACTAACAACAAGCAGCAATAAAACACTAACCTTACCCCCAAACGTCATTGCACCTTTATTAGGACTACCCCTGAACCTCTAGCCAGCCTTTAGGTGTTATGTTGGGGCCACCTTTGGTTATGTTTTGTTCGTTCTTTACTTTTAGCGTTCACTGTATTGCGTCTACCTGGCGCAGCTGGTTCCTAACACCCCCACTCGGCTCCGCTGAGTGCTGAATCCATTCCGATTCGTCACTCCAGCCAGTGCCCGCCACTCTGCCGTAAGTAAAATGGTGATGTACCACTCGCTCACATCCGCCCTCTTCAAAGAGACAGGGGAGGAGGGATTGCACGCTGCAAGGGGGAGGCGGGGCACTCTTGAGGAATTGGGAGAGATGCATGGAGAATGAATGGCTTACTCCGTCTAATTAGTTGCCGCGGACGGGACACTGACGGCTTGTGACATTTCGCTTCGGCCAGGTAAAACGAGGTGGCATTGTGAAATCATATGCGTGACCCCCGACTTGAGCAACGACCCTGGAATGGCATCTTATCATCGTTCAGTGTGGCCATTCACGGGCAAGAGCAAAGCCAACCTCGTGTCAGCAAAGAGTCATTGTTGTAGGTGATGGAACAGAAGCAATCATGGGGAGGGGGGGGGAGGAGAGGCGGGTAGGATCCTATTGGTGCTTGGGGGACTCAAACAGCGTGGACTTCGGCGATAATTGAACAGGAGTGCGTGGGGGAGGGGGGGCGGCGGTACCAGTGTGGGGTGGGATGAGATACTCCCACTGCCCCCACCAAGCAAATCCCACGCCCCCATATTGCGAAGCTCAGCCCCCCGCTCCTCGTACCCGTGGAGAGAAAAGCGCATGTGGTTGCCATCAGTAGAAGCAAACGGTGTGCAGCATCAGCTTCCCGCTCTTCTCCTCAAAGTCCTGCACAAGTTCGTCGATCTCGTTGTCCAGGTCTTCCGTCAGTTGTATCTGCATCTCCCGAAGGAAACGGCACGCGCACGCACACACACACATGCACAAGTGAAGGGAACACGGCGGCGGAGGAGCGACGTTAATTAGGGTTATGGCCGTGTCGGATGGTTAAATGAGGTGAAGGTGCTAGGGTCAAGAGGTTACCACGGCTAGTGCTCCAAATGCTCCCAATGCTACCACGCCTCCTCACCAATGCCGTTCATTCTTCCATTAGACTGCGTAGCAGGTCTATATCTGACACCTCCTTCAACTGAATGCTCTTATGTTTCACCACCACCACTACCACCGTCTGATTTTAGGAATTCCCTGTGGCAGCCGACCTCGGCGCCACTCTCGACACCCGTCACCACCGCCGCCTTCTCTCCGCGATTAAATTTCAAATTGCGTTTTCACGCCACGTTCCATTGCACAACCGATAGAAATTGCTAAATGCGCAAAATTGCCACCATAAAATCGTAAAGCACCAAGCACTTCAATACGAGCCTTAGGACCCACATTTAATCACAGTCTGGCTCTCCACTAACAAGCGGTAACGATGATGGTGCTGTTATTTGTTGAACGCTTTGTTGAGAAGTCGTTTGTATGAGGGGGGGGGGGCAAGAGGGGTGCCGCAGTTGCACATGATTTATTTAAAGTTCCGCAGCAAGCGAGAGGAATGAGTCACAGGCCATGGCACGCACAAGAGCGTTTCGCTTTTAAACACACAGGAGTCGCTCATGGGCACACGTGATGAAGACGAAACAACTGTTGGATAAAACAGAACTGTTTGTGAGTATTGGTTGTGTGAACTGCTGTGTTGGGATAGCTAACTGTAGCGAGCATTCCTCCTCCTTCATGACGTTTCATCTCTCACATTGGCGCAAGACCACATCAAATACTGCTCATTCTAACTATGGCTGGGAATTAAACTCCAATCGCCAGAGCACAGTGTGTCAAACACCGCCTGTTACTGTGGAACACTAGGTGTGATGGTTATTGGGCGACATCACCTTTTATTTTACTGTGCGACTCCGCGTGTCTGTGTGTGAGTGACACGACCTCCTGTGTTACTGTGCGTGTCTGTGTGTGAGTGACACCACCTCCTGTGTTACTGCGCGTGTCTGTGTGTGTGACACCACCTCCTGTGTTACTGCGCGTGTCTGTGTGTGAGTGACACCACCTCCTGTGTTACTGTGCGTGTCTGTGTGTGAGTGACACGACCTCCTGTGTTACTGTGCGTGTCTGTGTGTGAGTGACACCACCTCCTGTGTTACTGCGCGTGTCTGT
>JAZEWT010000014.1:1894619-1906834 GCA_036362905.1 Mordacia mordax
TAAGC
Source organism: Mordacia mordax (assembly GCA_036362905.1). Classification (NCBI taxonomy): domain Eukaryota; kingdom Metazoa; phylum Chordata; class Hyperoartia; order Petromyzontiformes; family Petromyzontidae; genus Mordacia; species Mordacia mordax. The sequence goes on from JAZEWT010000014.1 coordinate 1,894,625, forward strand.
AGAACGTAGCCCGGTTAGTATTCGCGTGGGAGACTTTCCAGGGATTACCACCAGGTGGTGGAGGTTGGGATGTCAGATGGCTGGGACGTAACCATAGCGCAAGGGCATTCCCACTCTGTATGAAGCCCTGCACGCTATCCTTCTCAAGTTGGATTGTCTCCAGTTTCATACCACGTGTAGCTAATATAATCCATAACGGGATTTGATCGCTCAAACAACCTAATGTAGGACCCTCTAACATTCATGTTGTGATACATATAAAGAATGAACAATTATAGCTGAGAATGACTTGCTATTTTGCATATTATACATCACTTCGCACATTTTCACTACCCTTTGGGTCAGTATTGATGCAATAATTTGCGATCCAATAAATCGCGAATCTCTGTAATTAGCAGGTCATAAGCGATTTGCAACTGGGCATGAAACCTGGGGCGGACTGAAAATAATTCGCGGAGCACAAACCACGATTTGTAGAAGTGGTCGGTGTTGACGAGGAGCTGCAGGCATGGAGCTGCAGAGAAAATGGCAAGATTACATGCTTTTTTATTGTTTTGCATTTTTATTGTACGGACTGGAGAAGAGATGGACTGATGTGGCAGAGGAGGACCTGCAGCTCAGTGGACTTACTGAAGACTGGTACCAGGGGTGTCAAGATCGACCTCTGTGGAGGAGGGTCGTGAAGGACGCTACGGGGCAGTTGGCGGGAGTCGCCCTCCAACAACATCAGAGAGCGGAGGAGCGACGCTCACAGCAAAGAGTGGAGCCCCAGGGGGGGGATAAAACACAGCAAGTTAGAACAGTAGGGAGCACAGATAGTGCATCTGCCAGTCACCTGAGTTAGGCAGCCCAAAACAACTGGGTGACCTATCGACGAGCCTTCGATATTTCACGTGGCTTCAAGGTGCACCTGTACTGGCACAAGCGCCAGCTCAACTGCCATTCGCCACTTTGTGGCGAATGGCAGTTGTTGTTGTTAGATGCATATTTTATCCACACCCCATGGTGCCCTAATTTGAGCTTACAAACCTCGGGTGCACGCAACCGAATGCTTAGAATGCAGAGTCATCGCTTACCCTCGTACGTATGAAAGGCTGGCTCAGCAATTTCAAATCTTTTTAATGCTCGTTTCATACGTAATGTTCCTCAAAACACGCTGGCCGGTCAGGTTCTTATTATCCAGAGACCATACATCAAAGAATGACTGGCCTGGCAGTCTATGATCTAAAGACCCTATCAAAAACCATTTTGTTATGAGATGTTGTAATCTGAACCAAAAAAATGTAGCTGTCTATTATTATATTGTAATGATGTAAGTTTTCACGGCTCGATGCATAATGATTGCTTCGAAAAGCTGCTCTCTCGGGACAGCCGCGTCGATGGCTCTCTCTCCTCTCCTCGCGACGTTTCGCCTCACACGTTGGAGGCATCCTCAGGCGAAGTCGTTCTAATATTTTAATACACTATCAAGATTGGTCTGCCAGTCTGTTGTCTAAACATTGCCAAGAGTATTATGTTCTCAATAATGGTCATAACATGTATTGGAGTTGTGATGTTGCCATGAAATTAACCGACGGGTGGCAATACAACAATAGATCCTTAAATCTATCTCTGCACAGGTTTGAGCATCGTCCCTTTGCGTGCGGCGATCATTATTTTGGGGGTTTTCTGGTTTCCTCCTACATACCAAAAACTCACTAATTGAGTCGGCCAAAAAATCCAATGCAGGACCATCCTCAAAGAGTTTGTGTGGCCGTCCTGTGTAAACGGAGTGTGGTGTTACAATTACACAGGCAAAAGTGTATGAACAGTTGCAATCGTATTCTTATAATGGTACACACACTGCAGTGAACGTAACATTAAAAAATATATATTTTCGATGTAGGTTTTCACTGCTCAATATGTGAGCATTGCTTTGAAGGCTGCTCTTTCAAAATAGCCAAAAGAGAAGAGGAACATTCGACATGGCAGTCCCGAAAGCAGATCTTTAAAACAATTCTCAAAATAATGTACTTGTAAAGCTCCTTTGTTAAGACACTACTGCATAAATGCCTCCCTATGCTATGCTCGTTATAGAGGTAATGTGACCATACCTCACCACCTTGGTCAACGTGGACTGGTGCAGCATGGAAGAGGGCTCAGGATCAGATCAGATATTACTTTGCCACTAATGCTGGACATTAAGAGGAATCAAACTCAGGTCGTTAGAATGACGAAGCAGAGCGCTCACCATGGCTCCGCCAACCCTCCTCTTCACCGCCCTCATACCCCACTACCAATTACAGCAGATCCATTCATTAATTTTTGCTAAGGCAATTGAGTGCTTGAGTGCCTTAATAGGGCCACGAGTGTCAGATGTAGAATGCGAGCGTATGGATCAATGTCAGTGTGGGAAGCTTCGTGTTTTATCTTCTACGCATTCAGCAGCACGTGCCCCCGGTCTTTGCCGGGATGACTCTCTGTTTACCGATGGAGGCGACGATGACCCATTTCTACAATTCTACAAAAACGATGGGTTCAGCCCCCAACCATATTTTAAATAGGTGACCTTGCTTATTGTGAGCTCAACGGCTGAGCCACCTGGCCAGACAGGAAAGTTCAACAGACATATCTCACGATGATATCATTTTTTATTTGAAAAATAAAGGAATAAACATTCATCTACATATATGGTTAACAGACAAGCAGGTGAGATTTGGTGGGTTAAGGTGAGAGTACTCCCACCTCTTTCAAGCAGTTCGGCTGGTGTACACAAGCAGGCCAAATACTCTACAGAGCAGCTCTCTGGAGCTCTTTCTAGTGGAGGACCTTCTAGCAGTGGCATGAACAAGAAGTGACAGATGTTCTTTTCCCTTATGCCAGTGATCTTCAACCTTTTTAAGCAAAAGATCTCTATTAGGACCTAGAACAAAGACAGACCCTTAAAAGTCTGCTTTAAGAAAACCTCACAATATACGCTGTAAATAAAGCACTCACCTATTTTTAGGCTTATGCGTCAACATTTAGTTCTGTTTTAAAACCCTCCAGCAGCTTTATTTGTGACCCACAGCCGCAACAGTTTTATTTATGACCACCGTACAGAATATTGGTTTATCCCACTTCCACTTCCAATATATGTAAAGCAGTGGTCTCCAACCACTGCCCCACAGTATGGTCAAATAACCATAACAAACCGCACACCACAGGCAGGCTCTCATCCAGCAGTGGACTGAGAAAACAGCTTTACGTTTACATATATGCACAGAATATAATTTGGCAGGTGTTGTCAAAATTATAGCCACTGTGATGAAACTCAAAAGTAATTTGCCTTTTAATTCAAAGTTGCTAGTTGGCTGAGGGGGTACAATGTCATACCCCTGAGCCCACAGTACGGAGATCTAGAATCAAGAGTTTCAGCCACCCGTGATTATTTAATACTTTGCTATTTCTTCTCATTGATTAAACTATGTTCCCAAGTGTGTGAGTTGGTCTTGACCTGGCAACCAATTATTCCATGAAAAAATATGTTATGAAATATGTGTTCTCTATTTAATGGACTTTAAGGCTCTGAGAAGTAATTATTTTGGGTTGATTACCATAATATAGCCTATTATATTTCTTACTTTTGTTCGCTTTTGTCCCACTGTTATAGGCGTCGATTCCATTCGTATCTTTAACGCCTGTGCATTGGAGAACAGCCCACAGAAGTCGTTATCACAGAGCTACCACTGAAATCCCTTAAAATGATCTTTAGTCAACACATTAGAGGGAAGTCCTCGCTCATCCACTGCCACTGGTAATGATGTTCACTGCATCACAGTAAAACCAATATATATTTTTAAAGTTGGGGAATTCATTCAAAGCAAGTAATGGTTTTCATTCTGCAGTCATCGGTGACCGAGCTGACACCATCAACTCGCTACACTTGAGAGGGTAAAAGTGCCGCTCGATGCCCAAAATAGATTCATGTTATTTTATTTAACCAGGTGAGAACTCAATGACCAGATTTGCGAAGAGTGACCTGGGGGGGGGGGGGGCATTCGTCTGCCAGCAGGCTGAAGGGGGTTGATGATTGTTATGTAGAGGCCCAGCTGAGCAATTTACGAAGTTACACTGGAATTAGGAACATTTGCATCCTGACACTCGCCTACTCTTGCGAATGATGTAAGGAGGATCATTGACGTCCAATGTGCATAGTATTAATACGGTTATTACACCCGCAGCAATAAATAAATAGCGTAGCACTCAACGCTAAAGCAGCAACATTCCACAATCGTATCACGGAGATGGCCTCTGGCCAGATTACCCGGATTTCCCCGATCTCACCTGATCTGCGACGCTAATTAAGTTCGAGCTTGGATAGTTTCGTCCCTAATTGGTAGCTACCATATCTATCATCAGCATCTTCATAAGACAAGCACTACCAACGACCCAAAACGGCAGCACAAATAATTTTATCTACCCCAAAAGATGTAATGATGATGATTGTATGGGTCGTCATCCCACCAATAAGATTTGAACTCACACACTTTTGATTTCAGGGTTGAATCAGTCACCAGAGCGACCCTTAGCTGGACGTGATTAGTTGCTCCCACTCACATGCTACGAAACCCCACACCCGCGAACAGAAGAAGGCCGTGATTTTATGAATAGGGTTAAATTTACGAGCCTGCTAATTGATGAGGTGCATGCATGCCTCTGCGCAAGCCATCTGCTGCCTCCACCCCAACCACCACTCAACACGCTACTCATCTCAGCTCGCAAAGCACTCGATAGTTTAGCACCTTCATATATATATATGAGATCGAAATACTATGATGATGATAACAGGTTGTTACAGTCTGTGGGAACACGTGTTAGGAAGCAGAAGGTAGTGCAGCAAAAACCCCTTGTAGTCTTTTTCTATTGGGTGGAAGGGTGGTGTAGTGGTAACATCCGCATAACACAGAAAAAATGTCCCATCACAAACACATTTCTGCGTGGCATTTGTGTGTTCTCCCATACTCTGCATGGGTTTGCTCTGGGATGTTTGCTTTCCGACATATATAAAATGACTTAGTAAGAGTTTTCTTCTCCCCAATTTACATGGGGGTTATGCCATGACCAGGGATAATTTTTTACACTTTTTCTCGTCCTGTGCATCCCCTCTCGCTAAATCCAGGGTCTTCATGTCGTTTTACATGGTATTTGTCCACGTTTTGACCGAAATGACTTACCCATCTCAATGTACTGTTTTTTTAATGTCTTCTTCTTAATTCCACACTGGTTTTCTTGTCTTTCAGAGAAACTCCATGCATCCATCTGATCATTCTCATGCATATTCTTTCAAACATATTTTGGATATCCAATTTCACAGGCCACATCTCTGCTCCTTTAACGCAATACATAGAGGATGCAGGATATCTGCAAAATGTATGCGCCAGCTAACCCTGGAGCATCTGCATTTTCCTCATGCCTCTGGATCGCTCTCTCTTTAAACCATACCTCCAACACTGAATGAATTTGGCATGTTATATATGATATATTTAATTTAATGTATGCTTTCACGTCTATCCCTCCTCGCCTCCAGCAACCCACACTGATGAAAGTGGAGAAGTATGGTTAAATAACCCCAACAACAAGACAATCAACAACAACTTCTGAAAACGAATCACGAATAGTTGTATCCAGCCGTTTGCCAATCGAATACTGGCCAAGGGCCTTCCCATGCAGTGGAGGTCATGAAGAAGTTACTTTGACCACACTTTACCATACTAGTAAGTGGAAAACATGGTAGTTCGAAAAGATAGTGAACCAGGTGTGTTCAGAATTTGTTTCGATATCACCCGTTGTTTTAACAACTCTTTGTTCATATGATAGTCTCTGGTTATTGGTTCCATAGACATTAAGTTACGTTGGGTAATGATACGTTTGCCTGCGCTACATTTCAAGAACATGGTTATGCAGTGTTTAACGTGATTCATAATATCCTCACATTTAAGACTGAAGCCTAAAGTCTGACCTTTCACCAATTCCCAGTAAACAAGCCTCCTGAGATGACAAACTTTGTACAGTTTTTAGGGCTTCGGATTGCTTCTGTTAAAAGAGTGAGTGATGCTAGGGTTATTGTAATATTGTTTGGAATATTATCCTTATGTCGTCAGTAAAGCTTCACCGAGTCTCATTACCCTCTTTTAGGAGGGAATTTTATCGCAGCAGGCGGTGACGATTTGTTAAATATATGCCACATTTGCAGGTAAGTTTTTAAAATTTGGACTATGACGCTGGTACGTAATAACCTATTCTTGTGAATTATGTCATGGCATCTTTAGCATCCACTGCTTAAAGTATACCTATGGTTAATAGATTCGGAGTATTAACCGGGGCGGCTTCTGGGTTCGATTCACTACCACGAGGCCACGTCACCACTTAGGCTATACGGTACTATGCTATGTCATAAGACACAAGACCTATGATAATCTTGAAGCCCGTTCAACTAAATATTATACCCCTTTTATCATTGTAACTTAAAACACAGTTAAAATCCTAAATAAGTAGATATTAGCCATCAAATGTGTGCTTTGCTATGGGTAACATCACCATTTTAGTAGAACAGTCCAATAAACCATCTATTTTCACGTAAATGGCAGTATATTTATTACAATTACTACAGATTTTAATGTTTCTATTACAGCGTTAAAAGACACATGGAGGGCTTTTGTAGATCAGCTGCAACTAATTAATGTTAAGTACTGTAGTATATAATCATACTAGAATTATAACAAAAAGCCTAATTGGGTTTCCTACGTGGGAGGTGAAATGTCGCACAGTAAGGAGTCGGAATGCTCTGGACCGCTTTCGTGAAAGAACAGCTCTTAAGAGCAGTTCTCATTTGTCAAGCCGTGAAAACTTATACTCAATAGCGGAAGGCACAGAAATGATAAGCATGTACAAAGTTAGGCAAAAGGCCGCCCACCACCGTGTCGGTCTACGGGGTGGTTTGAGTTTGACCATACTTCATCAAGCAGGAGCGAGGTGGGGTGGCAATCAAGAAAATTTAGTTAAATCAATGTTTTTTTCACAGTCATGGCATTGACCTCTTGGGACATAGCAAAACGCATTCAATTCCATACGCTCTAACAGACGGCACAGTCTTGAGAGACAAGCTAGGCCTCTGGCTTACATCCTTGCGGGATCTGTCTTACAACAGCTGCGCCTGCTGCACCGGCAAGGGAGTGGTTTACCGCACGCCTGTCTCGCCAAATCAACGCAAGAAGCTGCCCTGCGCCGAGTTGTTACATTGGAAGGCACATGTTTACGGGGCGTTCTGCAATACGTGGGCGTCTGTGACTGAGCTAAGTAATGCTGCGTTTGAAAACTTGTGCACCATTGTATAAAACATCGTATGGCTACAGATATTTTAATGTCATGTGATTTATCGCGGCATAAAAACAAGTTAATTCTTGAACCTATGTGTATTCAGTTCTCAGTTTCATTACATTAGCCATATCTGATTTTTATTTGCTTTTGTAAGCCAGTACTCCCTTGAAAATAATATTTGGTCTTAATGGACTCTCACCTGGTTATGAATAGATTACAAGCTCATACCCCTTGACACATGTGGGTTTTCTGTCGGTACTCCAGTTTCCCTTTCACATTCAAAATAGTAATTCTCCAAACACACCAATGCACAGCTGAAACGATAGCCTTTAAACTCAAGTGAGGCTTTCTTTTCTATAGTATATACATATAACACTTATATGCGTGGTCACTTCAGTTTTATTTTAAAATTACAATTTATAATACCCACAGGATTCGTTCAATGTCTCAAGTCTTCATTCAAAGCTAGAACTCAGGGGCGTGCGGAAACTGTAGTTGAAAGGCAGCCAACATTTGCCAGACGCTGCATCCTATTATATATTATAATAATTGCACTTCTGTTATCAGCCAATTAATGTGTTTTAGTTATGCGAGGAAACCAGAGAACCCGGAGAAATCCCACGCAGTACAGGGGGAGAACACACAAACGTTGCACAAAAAAGCACTCGAGGCAGGAATCAAAATTTCCTCGGGAACGACCTTCCTTCTGTGAGGCACGGATATACCGCCATGCCACCATCCCAAAGCACAACTGGAAAGAGAGCCTTGAGACGCAAGCAAGGTTTTTTTTAAATGATAAATATATATCATTTAGGAGACTGGCCACACCAGTTCAATACATTTCTTTAGTTGGTCTTTCATGTTGCCAGTTGAATGCACAATGAGCAAATAAGCATCCCTTTGCGAGAGATGCCTGAGGTTCAAACATAGAATCTTAACAGTGCTGACTCAGCACACTTACACGGCCATTATGAGCCCCGTGAGACACCCAGCCACGTCATTACTGAAGGCTGCAATACAGAAAATGTCTTAGCTTTTGAGCACAAACCGTAAATATTTCACCACTGCATTCATTAACACGGCATACTAGGGAAAATGATCTTGCCAGATAATACTGTGGGTAATAGCCCTCTCCATTGCATATCGTGTGGACAATTGTTAAGCTGTATTACATGTACAGCCGCAGCCGTTCTGTCAGTCCACTGCTGGATGCAGGCCTCCTGACGACATGCAAGTCGCAATGGCTATTTTAGTTGACCTCTGGCAAAATGCCTGATGAAGCTGGTTGCAATTATCAGCCAAACGGTGAACTCTATTGTAAATATTGCGTGTTTGCTCTCTAATAAATCGGTGCGCTGCTGAAGAAGGAACAAACCGACAATTTCTGTTCATGTTACAAAACCTTAACGATTGGCTGCAAGTGCTGCTGCAGGAACTGAGTTGAGATACTCTTTCTCTCCCTCGATTACACAACATGACCGTTAACATTGCTGAACCTTGATGCCGGCAACACGCGGTACAACCTGAAAACATTGCAGGGGCTCTACGGCAAACCGTAAATACCTGTGTAGCAGCAGTGGGCATGTGGCCGAGATATACACGGGGTAACATGGGAAGGAGGGGGCTGGTAGGCAGCAGTACACTTCTAGGCATAAACCTCTCGGTTTTTCGCGCACCCCAGTGTAACCGTGCAGCAAAAAACTCTGCTGTGTCAGCGGAACGGCGACGCGAGCCGATCACAAGGTGCCAGCAAATAAATCAAGCGACAGCCAAACCGCAACGAGATGATGGGCAACACACTCGGGGAGTCAGGTGACCAACGCCAATCAGCGCCACACAGATGGATTCGCCTCACTAGCAACGTCATGCTAAGAGCGCCACATCCTTGTAATACGGATCCATCAGTGTGTGTGGTCTTTGTATGTCGTGCTCACTGTCAACTGTAAGGCCCGGCTTAATTCCAATTCTCTAAAACTAAACAGGTTTGGTGCCGGCGCCTGATGATGCTGGTTGCAACTATCAGCGGAACGTCATATCTCATTATAAATACTGTGGGTTCGCTCTCACAAACACCAGTGTGCTGAGATAGTGAAGGGATTGGCACGTTATGTTCATGTGACAAACATTACTAATTGGTCGTGTTGGGTGGTGGAGGGTTAAACGACACTATTTTTTGCATGACATGACCCAGAAAAATGGATTTCATTGAAAAAAAATAGGTTTTGATTGTCAGAACCCCACTCCAATTGTCCAAGGTTGAACCCATCATCCAATTGATGCTTGACGACCAGACCATTGAAGTTATTAATGGTCATATGCCAATGGTTATGGCATGAAGAAAACGACATATCACGGCAATGTACCTGGAATAAAACAAAACTCATTCTTAAATTGAATTACGATCCCTAATTGTAGCAATACATTGTTGAATAACCAGGATGAGTAATTCGCTGTATGCCTAATGATAATAATAAAAACCCATCAAATTGCTGCCCCAGTGATTTAACTTATTTTCTCAGACGTAGTCTACACCTATATAATGTCTGCTTCCCCAAAGTGATCTGCCTCTCAATAAAAGGCTGTCTCTCTCTGTATAGTTTCCCCTATTGGAACGCTCCGACTTCTTATTTCTTGTCTGTCGAATCTCCATCAATCCGAGACAATGCACGAAGCTACTCAGATCTCACGAACCATGCCTCTAATTGTAATAAAACTCAGGGCACCATCTTGACAGTGGTGTACGAACACAGATTGAAAATAAAGCCACGCCACCACATTACACAGTTCAGTATCAGTACTCGCTTAATCCTGTAGAGGGTTTGCGGGGACCAGAGCCTACCCCGGCAGACATGGGGCTCAAGGCGGGGCTGTACCCAGGACGTGACTTCAGTACATCGCAGGGAACTCTTTGCGGACAATTTTGCTCAGCAAGCCAATTAACCTAGGCAGCAGCGTGTCTCTCAACGGTGGGAGCAAAACAGAGCACCCAGTGAAAACACACACGGACATTGCGAGAACACGCAAACGCCACACAGAAAGGCACCTTAGCCTGGAACTGAACCTGGGGCCTTCTTGCTGTGAGGTGACAGCGCTACTCACAGCACCACTGCGCTACCCACATTATTCCAGTGCTCGATACAAAAAAGCCGTGCCACCTCAAAATACCCAGACACAAGGCATAAATACTAGCACGTTATTGGACATCACACTGCTTCGACAAACTAGGAATGTCAACACGTATGAATCATAAGATTATACTACTAAGGTATAGCGTACATATATATTTTACAGTCATGCTGTACTACCCTCAGACATGTGTTTGCGCTGTACCGCATGCTGTTAAGCATGATGTCCAACATTTCGCTTCACAATCCTGGGAAATTCTTCACCCTGACGATGCACTCAGGACGCGCAACAAAACATTGAATAGCATGCCGAACAAAACTCGAGATGACCCGAAAACACATTCGAGGCCAATACTTTAGAGAGTTCTGCAAAACAGGATAAAAAAGTCAAACAGCTTTGTTGAGGTCCTCACATTTCCTTAAAGCTATATCGTGGTGGCAATATAAGTAATGGTAGAGGTGGTGGATGTGGTGATAACAGGATGACTTACAGTTGGGCAAAGTGACTTAGCTGAAACACTGATGATCATGCTGGTGATAGTGGTGATGGAGTTGGTGGTGTTTAGGACAGAAGCATTGATTTGTAATTGAAGACCACACTTTACAATGTGGCACCTTACAAACATGTGTAAATCCTAAAGAAAATTTATATACAACATTAAATTTACAAGAGATTTTCATGCATATATTTTCTGCAACTTAATTTTGGGCAGCATGGGGTTCATAGAAACCTCTCGCCCATAAACCATCATATACAGGAGAGCATGTGTTCATCCTACAGACTGGATCTCACCAATGGAATGTGGATTTTCCACCATTGGTCATGGGCCACCAATGGAAGAGATCACCAGCCAAACTTGGTAGGCAGCATTTCACACTTAGGAGTGTTTTGTATCAGTGGACAGCTCTTGAGAAATAACTTGTAAGTTACAAAATATGCAAAACCACCCTGAAAACGACTTGAGATCCCTGACGGTTGCTTGCATTCGAATCAAGACACCTCAGCATTGATGGCTCAATGGATTGACATGGTCATTATAAGCCTTCTGAGTCACACAGCCCTCCCCCTGTCAATCACACTGTACCACTATTAGATTCATTATCTATGATGAAGCGCGCTTAATTGCTGCGCAAAGATAGTAATGCTTGAGTGCTTCGCTTGTGAAAGCAAAATGAATAAATTGCTGTGCGGTTACCTATATACTTAAAAGCCTCTTCTCATGTTCATCACACCACACAGCATAATTGGCTAATTTCCTAGCGGATAATGATTACAGTTTGCACATTGGCAACATGGTTTTGGAAACTGATTCAAATTAAGGAAACTGCTGCGATAAGTTACCAGCACACTTGTTCGGTAGTTATAATTAGGGTGGAGTAAAAACTGTGGCATTCATATCAATATGAGTTTTACTTTGTTCGATTTTACTATGAGAGGAAACCAGGAGTATCTGGCTTCAACACACGCACACAAGGGGGTTCCCAATTAAAGCTCTGCATAGATACACGCAACATTTAATTACTGCACTCTCCAGGCCACTTCATATCTAAGTTTATACCTCCTAGTCCCAGGTAATATAACATCCAAGTAACAAGGCTGAACCATGTTATTCCAGTATCTTACTCTACATTGGTTAAACCAATGTCCATCCATCCATCCATCTTCTTCCGCTTATCCGGTGCCGGGTCGCGGGGGCAGCAGTCAAAGCAGCGATGCCCAAACTTCCCTCACCCCAGACACTTCCTC
>JAZEWT010000014.1:1922206-1932887 GCA_036362905.1 Mordacia mordax
TGGGAACGCATTGATGGGCAACGACGCATTGATGGGCAACGACGCGGTTATGTGCCGTCACGACTGACAATTTTCTCAATCTTTGTGTTCCTCTATTAACATGTTATCAGCAATTTAATGAGTGTTTAACCATGACAGAAAACCAGACCATTTGGGAAAACCCATGGCTGTAAGAACGTAACTCTCCCACACAGAAGGAACCGGTGGAGTCCACCTGTTATTTCTCATTCTCCCGGCAGAGCAAGGGTGCTCCTCAATATCCATGGGAAGGAGAAACTTTACAACATGCGTGCGGTGATCCGCTAACCCTCCCCGCTCCCTCCGCAGTGCCGGATTACAGCTGTGAGTAGCCAGCACTGCCCCTGACCTATCAGCGAACCAATTACGTGCACGCATATTGGTCAGCAGCCAAGAAGAAGACTGGAAGCCAGATGGCGATGGTGATGAGGCTGTAAAAGCTGTCCTTGGAGACCTGGTTTTGACTGTGCCACAGCTGTGAATCTGGCGGAAGGGATGGCGAGGTTTGGGGACTGGCCATGACCTCTTAACCTTGGTTTATATTGTCGAGTGTGTAAATGTATCCCAAAGTTATTCTAAATCTCATCTCATCTCATTGTCTGAAACCGCTTAGTCCTATACAGGGTCACGGTGAAGCCGGAGCCTATCCCGGCAGACACAGGGCGCAAGGCAAGGATACTCCGACGATGGAATCCCAATTATGTAATAAATTTTGCTACTATAGGCTCATTTACTGGGTATGGGAATTGCTTACAATAGTTGTTCTTTCCGGACAGCCGTGTCGAACATTAAGCTTTCGTTCTTTGAAAGCCTGTGACCCAAGAACTCAAAATTTAACTATGAAACAATACCCACTACATGAACCGTAGGAGTTGTAAATATTTGACGATGGTCAAGATGCACAAATAGAAAATTGTCAACGCTCCTGCAGAGTGTGGAGACTACTGTCATCACCCAGAATGGACCCGTGAAACGTATGAGCACTCAACGGCCGATTCACAAATACGACAGAAGCATCATCACACCAATGATTCACCACTCCGTTACTCCTCCTGACGCAATCATCTGGCTCAACCACCTCCGTGTGAAATGATGGCTGTTGCTCGAACTCAACATCAAACGTACCAAGAAGAAAACTTTAAATCAGTCCGTTGTAGTCAGATTGGGTGGCTGCCACGCATATCAGGTGTCATAGCTTATGGAGATTACGTTGTGCTAGTGCAGCAAAATGTGGTGTCTGGCTGTACATGGAAGATATACATAAGTACGAGACACCCCACGATGGATTGTAATCTTATCATGGTGTATGGGTTTGCTTGTTTGAATGAACCCCAGAGCTATGACACCTGGAGTCGAGGACTCCTGCTGGAGTCTACTTTGGTAGTCAACAGGTCTGGAGGCTAGTACTCCTGCTAGGGTCACCTTTGGTGAACAGGTCTGGAGTCTAGCACTCAGTCTCCCTTGGTGAATAGGTCAGGGGTGGATGGTTCCAGACAACGATCGAACCATCCAACCAAAATCAGGTTGCAGTCAGCAAAGGGACCTTGCCATAAAAATCTGCTCCAAAACCCTTATTGCCCGATACAACCTAGATAGCGGCTGTTTACATTAACAATTACCAATTTTGGGAAAGTAATCAACAACGGTGGTCAAACTATAGAGTGTAATGGCTCGCAAAGTGGTAATGTGGAATTTTCGTCAACTTCACTCAGAGTTGTGGATATGAGTGCCACCGCAGTGATTGTATGAGGGGCAATCGTTGCCTGAGTTGGCTTAGAGTTCCCATCTGCCCTTTTTTTCATTAGGATCGTCCTTCTTTATGAGGCAGTAGCTATTCTGGAAAAGCTGTGCGTTTTCACGGAACATATCATTATTTAAAGTCTGGGTTTCTGCTAGTTACCCATACAATCCTCTCACTCTTTTATTCTGTTTACCCCATGCACGATGGATTTTTGTGCCTCTTAGGTGGCAACCCTAACTTGGCTTGTGATGTGGAAACCCTTCTTTTTAACAGTGTATGGCAAAACAACCTTCACCACCCTCCCATAATGGTCAAAAATTAAACACAGATGAGTGTTTTCACAGCTCGATACATGATGATTGCCTACCAAAGCTATTCTTTTGGAATAACCAAAGGAGAGAGGAGGAGCACTCGAGATGGCTATGCCAAAAGAAGGGCTTTGGCAATAATCATCAATGAATATACAACAGGAAAATCAATGTCCGCTCATTGTGCATGGACAGTGAGCGCTGATGGTGTCACGGCCATCAGTAGGAATAACCACCAACGGGGCTGGTGACACGGCTGCTTTGTGTTCGTGAGGCGCTCGAGAATTCCTTTCACCGCATGGTTCGTGCAATACGATTCCGCCTCGCGATTCGACCCATTTCACAGTCTCGCTGTTACTCCCATTATCATTGTTTTGTTTCGTATGTTTCGAGTATTCAATTGGGATCATGCCAGTGATGAAAGTAACTTGCATGTCTTATTGTAACGGTTATATTGCAACCCCCATTCCCACCCAATCGTACTGCATGCTATGGCCACTTTTTTACTAATACGCTGCAGCAGACCATACTAGCTTACTTTCACCTCTGGATTATGCACAACAGCAATCATTGCACCTCTCCCCCAACCCACAGTGGCAAATTAATGAAACATAAGTTTCTTACAGTGATATTTACGTCTCTTGAGTTCTCACGTGGTTAAATCCAAATAAAATCGGAAACTCATATGTTCCATCTTGTTTCAATGGATTTCATGCGTAGTCATGTATAATTTGCACAAATTCTAAATAATCGATTCCTCTGCACTCTATTCGACTGTTGTAACTGCAAGGAACATAGGTGGAATGATGTCTGAAATACATCGATCAATGCCAATAACTAAGCTCGATGTTAATGTGTGAAATATTGCGTGTCAGAAGCAACGCATTTGTTGATCTGCGCAAGGTCAATAAAACAGGTTCACATCTCCCCAGAGTGGCCGCTGGAGGAGGCGCTACCACTCAACCAAAACGCAACCTGAAGAATAAACTCGTAAATCGAATCGCGACCCCGAATCATGGTGATCGTTTCGATGACGTGACATAATAATCGATACCGATTGCCAGACCGTTGAACTCTCGATGGGGAAAGGGTGGGGGGGGGGGAATGGCTTGCGATTTGTGGCTATGATCAGACACGGCACGCGGGGATGATGTCGCCATCACGTGCCTCCGTGCCACCCTCCTCCCCGTTGGCAATCTGATGGTGCATCTGGCGGCAGAACTCCTCAAACTGCTGCTGCTCCAGTTCCGTCATCACCTTGTTGAGTGCGTAGATCTGTGCCCACACCATCACACGGCAGCACCCCAGCAGCACAGATCACAACAGCAGAGACTAGCGATGTCGTTTCAAACCCATACATGTAGGATTTTCGATTTTCCCATTTTTAAAGCGACATTTTGGACAAGTTTGAGATTATCTGTGCTTAATTTGTGCTATTAAGAAGCGCCATTATCTAAACCATATCCAAATATATATATATATTTTAAAGGTCAGAGTGTAATTGTTACTAGTTCTTGTGCACCACTGTCAATGATGCAGCAGCATCACCAAAACTTTTCTTCAGAGTATTTTCTCATCATTTGCATTACGTAATCATTTAAAAGTTTTTCTTGCTACGTGTTTGACTTTTGGTACAGAAAGCGTGCAAGTGACATCACCAAAGTAACGTTATTTTTTGCAAAGTTAAAGTGTCTGCATGGACCCAAACACATTTCTGTCTTTAGCCGATCTGGAATTTCATACGGAGGCTCGATTTTTTAAAAAATGCCAAAATAAGGAACACATCAACAGCAGGCAGCATCACAGCTGTTGAGGGTGCATGCTTCTATCTACAATGAGCAGTGCTTTCCTAGCAAGTGTTGGCGGATGAGGAAGGGACTTGCCTTTAAAAAGTGAATAATTATCGTAATCCATCTTAATTGGTACCAATATGGCATATCCTGCAAGTGTAACCCATCATCGTACCATAAAGTAATGCAATGTTGTTTTGCGAGTTATTAATCCCGTGAAATGCCCCAACAATGATCATGGATAAGCTACTTAAATGACGCATTTGGAACATTACAGAACCATGGATTATGTACAAAATATTACGCTGTGGGATTATATGGGTTACAATTTTGCAACACAGCTTGAGTTTGCACGACAGCTGCTCAAATATTCTCCTTGAGAACCTTTGCTGATTATAGAGACCAAGTTTATGCAAAAATAGTAGCGGGTTTTGTTTTTAAATCATATTTCCAGTCGTAAATGTTGCGTTGGAGGTTTTATTAATGTGCTATGTGGCCCTGCAACCCAAACTATGGACCGTATGGAAAGCCACCGGAGCCTGCGCTGCTTCAATGGAGAAAGAATAGCCTTCCCCTCGCCTCTATGTGGTTTCCTCACTACACTTCTATAATGATGTAAGGTGGTCACCCTGGATAAAGGCCGACTGCTAAATTATAATTATAATAGCAAAACTACATGGATTCTTAACGTCTGAAGCCTTCCTTTGGCTAGAAGACCTTGACATAGGAAAGATTAGCTTCTAAATGCATTGCCACAAGCAAGAACATAATGTGCTATGAAGAAGGTTCATTGCCGCTAACGTAACATATTATATTATTCACTAATTATCAGTACCCAGTTAATCCTGTAAGAGGGTTGCGGTTAGCTGGAGACTATCCCGGGAGATATAAGGGGCAAGGCAGGGCTATACCCAGGATGCAACACCAGTGTGCCACAAGGCACCGGGGGCAAATTAACAGCAGGTAAATTAATCAAGGCCACACGCTGTGTTACTGGCCAATGTGTTGTGACGCGTGCTGTACGAGCGGGTACTGGCGCTCACCTCGGCCCGCTGTCGTGCCTTCGTCTCCTGCAGCACACTCTTTTGTTTGTTTTTATCCGTTTTACTGCCGTGGTCCTTCGGGGTCCTTGGTTTGTCTCTCTTTGTGGCCGAGTCCAGAGAGCTGGGCTTCGATTTACCCGCAGAATGGTTCTTCACACAATCACAGGAGCACAGACGACACTTGTTGTTTACTACGCAGCGCTGTGATGAACAGATAATTTGGTGACGCTTCTGCTGCGTGTGCAGCGATGCAAGCGCATACGTAACAGTAAAACTCAGCATGTTCCTCAATGACACGGCGACCTTAAAAAGAAAAGGAAATAGGCAACGTTTCGGGCAATGGCCTTTATTCACAGCACAAAGAGAGGCCAGATACGTGGAGTGTATAAGAGTTTGAGGCAGTCCTGTTTCCACCGTGGGGACAGCGCTGTAATGCACAGGGATGCTGCCGTGGTGTCATGGGTCAGCATTCTGGACTTGTAGGCTCGAGGCCACCGGGTCGTTCTCCCTCCTGACAGGGCAGCTGAAACAATGGGGCGAGTTTGATAAATCCCTCCGCACCTCTGTACACCAAAGAGCACGAACGAGTAACACCGCAGTGAGCTGATGAGCAGGTCACATGTGGTGGGGTAAAGTGAGGGCACTCTCAACTGTTCCAAGACGTCTCGTTAAACAAACCAAGTATGGCCAGCACTAAAGAGTGATCAATCGATCCTATTGAGAGGCATACTCGGTCACCCTTCAGTGGAGGCCATTCCACTAGCAGTTGCACGAGAAGGCGTTTGTAGGATGAAATAGAACCCGGTATATGAATAAGGCATCTTCGCACTCTTACATGGTTGTCCTTGGTATGCAAAGGAGGATAGATTGATTATGTTTATTATTACAGCAGAAAGCACCCAGTGAGCTTGCAAGTTCTAGATATGGGAATTCTGTGACACAATAAATGTTCGAACTGACTAATGTAACAATGTATAAATATCTCATCTCATCTCATTATCTGAAACCGCTTAATCCTATATAGGGTCACGGTGAAGCCGGAGCCTATCCCGGAAACATAGGGCGTAAGGCAGGAATACACCCGACGACGGGACGCCGGTCCATCGCCGGGCATTGCGGGACAATTTTAGTCTGCGAGCCAATCAACCTATCCAGGAGCATGCTTTTGGACTGTGGGAGGAAACCGGAGTACCCAGCGAAAACCCACGCGGACACGGGGAGAGCATGCAAACTCCACACAGAAAGGCACCGGAGCCGAGAGACTCGAACCCGGGACCTTCTTGCTGTGAGGCGTCAGCGCTAACCACTGCGCCACCGCGCAAGGGAAATAAAATTACAGCAACAACCTGTGCAAAAATAAAGCTGGAACAGTAATCATAAAAATAAACATTAACCGGGATGATTGCACAATTAAACAGGAGATGGCAATTCGCGCTTCTGCTGCTGAGCATTTTACTATGAGCTGCAGTGGCAAGTGACGAGAACTGTAGTGCAGGGTCTCAGGAGCGAAGATACGCGGGAGATGCCATGGAGAATTGATGCTCTGCAGTACCCATGGTCCTGCTCCTTGGTACAGACAGGACGAGCAGAAGACTGTGAGTCACCCTGGGGAGAGTTCGACCGTGAGCTGCAGGTGCCGCTTGATGACCGAAGGTAGAGGTACAATGAGCGCCAGCAAATACTTATTTGAGCAGGGAGACACTTTGACTAATTTCTATGACCATCATATTTATTACTGTTATTACCATTAGTCGTTATTAGAATCACGGACTTTCTCGCAAATAACCGCTCGTTCTAATCTATTTAAGCATGGAACAGGGGTTTAATTTATAGCCAAAGGCACATACTCTCAAGGGGATCGATATTAGGCATTCCCAAGTGCAGTTTAATTAACTTAATGACCATAAATATAATAATTGACAAGTCTCATTATCAGTAACAAGTAGTTCAATCAACATTAGAGATGATTACACATAAACACGTGGGTGGACCTGTGCATTGAATATTGCTCAATCATTACGGTGACTGCCGCTGAACCCCAAAATCAAGGGTTCAATTCCTCGTACACGCGTGTGTCGGGAAACTATTCGACAGTTGTGGTGATGCAAACCTTCGATACAGCTGAGAGTTAATGGGTCAGTATGGACCAATGCCCTGTATTGGAGGTTCGTAGGTGGCAGCACAAGCAGGTTGCCGACATCTGTATGGAACTTGACTGGCCAACACAGGACCTTATTGAAAGTGGCCTTTTTGGCTTAATTTTTTTATTGCATTCATAGCACTCCTGTAATAATACAAAAATAAACATAAAATCGTTCTTTAGAGTATAAACACCTTTCAGCATTGTCAATCCACTGTTGGATGAAGGCATTCCCTTACAATGTGGCTGTCACATCCATATACTTAAATACTTGTCAGTGGTGGGTTCATCAACATTATCAGAAACCAGCTTTATCCTGCAGAGGGTGCCGGAGCCTATCCCGGCAGACGTAGGGCGTAAGGCAGGACTCTATTATACTCAGGATTGGACAATATGCATCGCAGGGCACCGGGGGTAATTTGTCGGTAGGGCCAATTAACATTGGAGGCAGTAGCGGGAATGTATGTGACTGTGGAAGGAAACCGGAGTACCGGGCGAACACTCACGCGGACACGGGGCACAACACGACAACTGCACAAAGGCAGCACCCGAAACGGGAATCGAACCGGGGTTGTTCTTGCAGCGAGGCGGCTGCGCTATTTCGTGGGCCACTGTGCCGCTCTGTTAACGTTCAGTAACACATTTGCGAGACGTATTAACGCTCTAAACCAGTGGTTCTTAACCTTGTTGGAGGTACTGAACCCCACCAGTTTCATATGCGCGTTTCACCGAACCTTTTATTGGAAAAATAAAATGTGATCACCTGCAGCCAGTGATGGCCAAGCGGGGCGTGTCATCACGAATCATATGAGTGAGGTGTGTGTCTTGACCTCCACCGAACCCCTGAGACTGACTCACCGAACCCCTTGGGGTTCGATCGAACCCAGGTTAAGAACCACTGCTCTAAACACACCGCAGTGCAGGCGCTATCTCTCACTAACAGCGGCTTGGGCTCTAACGCCACCGTGGTATGGTTACGTTCCCTATGTACTGTATACATTACAGTACCGTACTGCAGTTCGGCACGTTATTATAGAACACGAGTGTCAGCGCAAGAGACAGCACGATGTACCACCAATGTAAACAGTTATAACTCGATAACTACTACTCACCAACACATATGCATGGACCATAAAATCAGTTACTCGGCAAACACGCGGACAAAACGGCACAGACGCACCTTAGACTCGTTCATCTTGATGATACGACTACTTAAAATAACAATTATAGGAATTTAATTATCGCTCCCAGTGTTAATTTCTTTAAACGGCTTTTGTGTTAAGCGATATTTAAAGTGATAATGAAAACCCTATAATAAATAAACGACTCAAGGGGAAGCCTTTACATTTCGCAGTTCGCTTAAGCAGCGCCACCCACTATCGGCGCGTGCGATTGGATAATCTCAACGACCACGTGACCCTGCCTGCAAACCAAACACGAGTAATGCTATTGCCCCCCCTCCCGGGCGGGGGGAGGGGCTAGAGAAAGGGGGGGGGGATGCTTGTCACGTGACAGAGGGAGTGGGGGGAGCGGTGGCGCAGCGGTCAGCGCGCTGAGCCGCAAATCTGAGAACCCGAGTTCCAATCATCGCTCACGGCCAACACCGGACCTAGGCCTTCCCTAGGTCTACTCAGCCTCAATTGAGTACCTAGTGTACCGTGCAAATATTGCCACTAGGGAGACAAAGGCGGCCGGGCGTGGCTCTTGCCGCCCAACCTACTCGTGTGCCGTGCCCCGGCCGTTATAATAGGTGGGGGGGGGATGGAGGGGTGGGGGGTTTACGAACGTAATCTGTGTTACGGATCTCACAGATGGCGCGGGCTTGTGAACTCGGGGCGCGCAGTGATTCAGCGCGCCTCTGCCGCCGCACAGACAGATCACTGCGTGATTGACAGCTTGACAGGCTATGCGCGTCCTGGCTCAAGTTGAATCTCTAAATCACAGTGTGAGTCTATATTATTGTTTGCGTTTGGTGGTTCGAACGTATATTGTGTCGCAACAATCCCCGCATTTAGAAGTTGTAAGCTCACTGGATACTTTTAGCTGTAATATACATTTATCTTTTAGTGTTAATGATAATATTTTGCATTTCTAAAGTGACTTTGGCGGCGCGGTGGCCCAGTGGTTAGCGCTGTCGCCTCACAGCAAGAAGGTCCCGGGTTCGAATCTCTCGGCTCGGGTGCCTTTCTGTGTGGAGTTTGCATGCTCTCCCCGTGTCCGCGTGGGTTTTCCCCGGGCACTCCGGTTTCCTCCCACAGTCCAAAAAGCATGCTGCTACATAGGTTCATTGGCTCGCAGGCTAAATTGCCCCGCAGGGCCCGGCGATGGACTGGCGTCCCTGTGTCTGCCGGGATAGGCTCCGGCTTCACCGTGACCCTGTATAGGACTAAGCGGTTTCAGACAATGAGATGAGATGAGAAGCGACTTTCACCTGAGGGTCACAAAGCGCTGCACATAGCTCTGGAGAGAACGGCATGTCAACAACAACATCAAAAGAGGTCAATTAAATAAAATAATGAATATACATCAAGTAAAAAAAGGAAGAAGTGTTCCTGAGCAGCACAGGTCAACAGCGCGCCATCATCCAAGCACACAGCAGTGAGCAGCATCAACAGTCCCGAGCCAGAGGACTTCAAGGCCCTTCGGAACAAGTGAGTCTTGAGGTGGCATTTGAAGATGCCCAAGGGACTCAGCTGACCGAATTTCCAATTGAAGACGTTCCAAAATCTGGCTGCAGCGCGCGAGAAGGCTGTGTCACCCATCGAACGCAGGTGCGATTTGAGCACATGCAGCAAGCCCATATTGAAGGATCGAAGTTATCTTGAGGAGGATACCTAAAGTGGGTCACGAATGTATGTCGGAGCAGCGCCATTGAGCGCCGTGTAGGTGAGGAGGGTCTTGAATTCAATCCTGTATTTCACTGGTAGCCAGTGGAGAGACGTTGGAGGCGATGAGGTAGGCGTGGACGCCAGGAAGTAGTGCATTGCAATAATCCGTGAAAAGATGAAGATGTGGATTAGCTTCTCAGCGACAGGATGTTGTGCAGTCTGGCTATATATCTGAGATGAAAATAGACTTCCTTCGTCACCTTATTTACGTGTGTCTCGAAGGTAATTGAGGAATTAAGAATCACTCTGAGACTCCAGACTGCATTAGCAACTTCGAGTCATGAATACAATGGATGGGTTCAGCTTTGGACAATTGATGTGGGGTTCTGACAAGAATAACTTCTGTTTTCTCGCCATTTAGTTTTAAGAAAGTTGAATTGAGCCAGGCCTTCACAGCAATGATTTATGGCTTTTCGTGGATATATATTTGGATGTCATCGGCAGAGTTAATGGTAGTTTAATTTGAGGCTACGTAGGATATAGCCGAATAGTTTTAAGTCGATGCTGAAGATAAATTCTTGCCAGGTACTTCGTTAAACCCCCACCGTCCAAAGACACGCAACTGCCAAGGTTAATGGTCTGCTCAGTAAATTGCTCCAAAAAGTGTGCCCTGCGATGTACTGCCGTCACATTCTGGGTATTCCACCGGTGCAGAGCCTGCCAATTTGATAATTTCTTCCCACAAGCCGTCAGGCTCCTCAACACCATGTTACCCCGTCCTCCTTCATAATAACAAACTTGGACTCAGACGCT
>JAZEWT010000014.1:1933170-1955562 GCA_036362905.1 Mordacia mordax
CAATTGTTTACGGATGGGATGACAATAAAGTTTTTAAAATGTATCCATCAGTGTTGTGTCGCAGGAATCCCACAACGAGAGCTTGCAAGCTTACTGGGTACTTTCTGCGTTATAATAAACATCTAGCCGACCAAACACAAGTTGCTTGCTATTCTGGCAGACAGAGGGCGCAAGGCAGGGCTACACCCAGGATGTGACACCAGTACATCGCAGAGCAGACCGATTAACAACCTGGAGAGCAGCGTGTCTTTGCACGGTGGGGGGAAACAGGAGAACTCGGTGGAAAACCACGCGGATACGGGGAGAACACGCAATCTCCACACAGAAAGGCACCCGGAGCTGGGAACCGAACCTGGGCGCTTCTTGCTGTGAGACGACAGCGCTATAATATTATTAATAATAAACAATCTTTTTATATCTTGAATCGGAATCGATTGGATTCGATACAATTAGACTCGATACTCACTAGTAAAACCATTCTTGAATCGATACGAGACGGCACGTGACGCGCGCGAGCCAATCAGCTCCCTCCCCCCCCCCGTGACCCCGTCTCCAAGATGTCGCGGCGCGGTGCCCGCTCCAACTTCGTTCTGCACGGATTCAAGGCGGCGCTCAGGTCTCTCTCCCCCCCCTCCCTCCACGGGCTTCGCGCAAGAGAGACGCCTTCGCCCATCCTTTCTGACGGCGGGGTTCGGTCGCGAGATGTTAAGCGGCGCCGACAGAGGGTCGCGATATCGAATATGTCGAACGAGGCGGCGTTGCCTGGCGACCGGGTCGCGTTGCCTGGCAACGCGCGTAGCAACGCGCCGACGCGCTGTGATTAAAGTGGTTAAACGTTGAGATTGTGACGTCTTTGTGGCGGTAGAAATGAGAGTGAGTAAAGTTTAGACTCCTCGTTTTTATTGGGAGACTGAGACCGGTTGTTATTTTAATTTCTTTATGTATTGTGGTCCAGTCGTAGTTTCGTACAGCGCTTTGCGACCTTTGGGTGAAAGGCGCTTTAAAAAATTTAAATTGTTATGATTAAAATAACATTGCTTAGAAATATGACTATAATATAATCTTCATTAGCGTGTCTGTGCATATTATCTGAAACATGTTAATGACGCTATTTGTTACGTTGTGTAAAGCAATTGTACACAAGGTAACTGTTTTCTTCATTCAACTTAACGGTTAGCGTCACGATCATGAGCTTCATTAGAAATATTCTTACTCTGTAACTTGGTGTCGAACCAGGGAGCCGTAGTGCAGAGAGAGAGAGAGAGCTGCTCGCCCAGGTTTGGCGCGGGGGTACCTGATGATGCCGATTGCAAGTATCAGCGAAACGTCGAATCTCTCTGTAATATACTACTGTGGGTTCGCTCTCCCACACGCCGGTGTACTGAGATAGTGAGCCTTCTGTTCACGTGACAAACCTTACTGATTGGCCGTGTCGGATAGTGGGGGGTTAAACGACACGATTTCTTTGCGTGACCTGACCCAAAAAATGAATTTCATCGAGAGAGAGGGGGCTTCTTGTAAGAAGATCGTCAGTTGAACAACATTGATCCAAGCGAGTCCAAGTACGAATTGAGACAGTGTCCCGGGTATAGTTTGTGTTGTTTGTCTTCAATTTATGCGGCTGAAATTATTCTCTCCAATATAAGGCTGAAGGGATGTGTAACAAACTACCATTATTTTTTTATGTGCAGAGATGGCTATTTCAAGGTGACAGGATTTGCTTATTTGTTTGACTTTATTTGTAATTGTACAAAACAAGCCCATGTAAGAACCGCCTGATAAACTAGCATTGACGTTCATTCAGGCTGTCCTCAACAAATAAATGACATGATGATTGCTTCGAAAAGCTGCTCTCTCGGGACAGCCGCGTCGATCGCTCCCTCTCTCCACCTCGCGACGTTTCGCCTCACGCGTTAGAGGCATCCTCAGGCGCAGAGAGGTCAACATTCAGCGACTGCCCTACAAATGAGAATTTCTTTCCCAAGATGTTCATTCGTTCAGAACTCAGAACGCCTGAGGATGCCTCTAACGTGTGAGGCGAAACGTCGCGAGGAGAGGGAGAGGGAGCGATCGACGCGGCTGTCCCGAGACAGCAGCTTTTCGAAGCAATCATCATGCATCGAGCCGTGAACACCTACATCATTACCAATAAATTACAGTAAATATTATTTTAAATACTTAACAACATCTTGTTTTGTTCTCAAACACCTTGGCTGAGGCAACAGGAACTTAAATTTGCGACCTGTTGGCATTGAGCTGTGGTGTTAAATGAATGCATATTGTCCATTCTTGTTATTGTGCTGTGAAAATATAACGTTTTTATTCTCAACACATTTTCTGAGACACTTGTTTTTTATTCAAATCTAAGGATTTGAGGTGTTTCTACTTATTTTAGTGCTTTTTATTTATCTTTCATTTGTACAGTTGGACGGCCTTAATGTTACTTAGCATATTAACTACGTATATCTTAAGTAATAGAGTTACACCGGCATAATTTAGTACCTCATTACCACTATTTAAATGAATTGTAGTTAATGAATTAATGTGTTCTTCGATGCTTATTACGTACTTTGCAATAAATTTACTTTTAAATATCTCTCACCTTTTAATTTAAGTAAAGCACTGCCTCAGTGCTGCCGCGCTTGGCAAAAATGTTGGCTCGTTGATCTGAATGGTGGTTCCTTCCTCTTGTCGGTGCCAGGGACAAGCCAAATGAATACCTCACCAACTCACAAAAAACATCAACATCCTCATTCCTCAGCCAGAGTGGGAGTCTGTCAGTGGGAAACATGAGGCCAAACAGCGTCCCAGGTATGGCTACTGCTTATATTTGTGTCAAGAGAGAAGATGCAATGAATGATACAAAATTACGTATCGATGTAGGTTTTCACTGCTCGAAATGACAGCTGCTCTTTCGTGATAGCTGCTTAACCCAGATGTCCAGAAAGAACAGTTCTTTCATGATAAGAATTGCACTTCTAGAGCTCCTTTCACCCAAGTGTCACAAAGCGCTGCACAGAGCTGTGGAGAGAATGGCATGTTAGCAACAACAGCGACATATGAACGGCAAATCAACAACAATAACGGATTTTTTGTTTTATTGTTACAACTCTGAGCTGTGCAGAGAACAGGCATGTCAACAACAACAACATCAGAGCAGTTCAATTAAAAGTCAAATGATGACTATAATTTAGAGAAGGATATAAAATAAGCGATAAAAATAATTGTTCAACGATGGAAGGAATAAGTATTGCTGAGCAGGCACAGGTCGGCAGCAAGCCATCATCCCAGCATGATAACATTAAGCCGCATCAACAGTCCTTTTCAGAGGACTTGAAAGCCTTATGAAACTAGTGAGAAATTAGCATAATAAATTATATTTACAATTGTACAATGTATTGTACTCAATGTTCTGTACATCACAATATATATTTATGTGTATCTCATAGGCCAGGGATTCTCAACCTTGTGCACCTCAAGGCCTACTTTGGGATCTCCATGGACAACTAGGTGGTGCTCATGGCCCATTAATGGGCCCATTAATGGGCCACGACCCACCAGTTGAAAAAGATGGTCATAGGCCAAGGGGAGGAGATAGGTCTTGTTCTGCCGATGTTGAGGACCAATGCTTAAGGTCTTCCTCTTGTCCAACATGACCGTTTAAAGGTGTTTAATAAGAGATAGGTGGCTGAGCATCACAAACATCAACACACGGAGCTGGCAACACCGACATCCTATATTGAATCAGTGCAGTTACCTGTGATTTAACCAAGTTCTCAAGGGTGGTGAGATGATAATATCATCCTGAGCCAGCAATAACTGCACAAAACAATCACATAATATTTATTATTATTTTAAAAAATGTGGAATATTATTTCAAAAGCATAGGCTTCGTTTCCCTGTAATATCTATTCCCTATTGTTTTTAGACCAAGTTGCATTTTGACGCTGTAGAGCCAAATCATATTTTGGAAATGCGCTTTGGTTGTGTTTTACAGTTTTGACGTAAATTTGCAGTTTGTGTGTAGTGTGCTGTCAACCCAGTGAACTGAGTTTGATTTATAACTATTACTAAAATGGGTGCTAAGTGACACTTAAACTGATTCCAAGTGCCCCTTCTTTAACCTCTCGTCAGCCATGGTTGTGCAAACACCATCACTAGGGAGATCAAAGTGATCCGAGATTGTGCTGAACACAACACACCTGTTTGATTACCGTGTCGAGCTGAAAATCAGTGTTTTCTAACAGCGCTTGCCCCAGCATTATGAATATTTATACTTGGGAGGTTTGCCTTGGGGTGTCTACTTGCGTGCACCTTGACAATCCCTAACCTCATGCAACAGGGTCATCAGCAATGAACGGCCACATTGGCAGCCCCACGCTGGATGAATTGGAGCTGAGCCTGCACGACCTAAAGATTCAGGTGAGTGACCTCCGTTCCAGCCTGGATGTCGACTTCACTCTGGACAAGGTTGGGGAAGAAGCCTGCAAAACCCGGCAGTCATCCTCCTTCTCGGGCCCGGAGCCTGGCATAGCTGCTCTCGAGGACGTCGATGATGATGCCTGGTTTCTCAATCCGAGGCGTCGCTCCAGGTTTAACTTCGACGACACCACCACAGACCTGAGGCTGCACCGCGAGACGTTCCCGGTGAAACTGGGCGCCCCGCACGTCATCGGTGTACCCTCGCTGCTGCCACCGGCGATCCCCGTGCGGGGCACGTCGCCCGTACGGACAGCGGCGACGGTGGTGATGGAGGAGGTGGCGAGGGCTCGTCGCTCACGCTCGCTCGAGCGCTGGGCCGATGACAGGAAGGGCTCGCCGGGTGGGACGGCTCGCTCGCGGTCGCAGTCTCCACGGCCAGCGTGGAGGCCCAGCTCGGCGAAACCCAACCTCAGCTCACAGCCTCCGCCACCACTCCGATGTACGTTACTTGCTGGTGCATGCTGCCATTGGTTACTCGTATGGCATTTATACAAATAATAAAAAAACAATCTTTACATTTTTATCCCAATCATTCTCCGTGTTTTATCACAATGCCTATTTAGAAATACTTGTATTAGTGGAGTAATGTGGTTGGTATGTGCCCGGTGCAAGCAATGACTTCAAAGTGTGGTGTCTGAGCCCCACCAGCTCGAGCGCCTTGGTGCAGTTGCACAATCTGCACACTCGAAGCTACGCCATTGTTTTCGACAGTGATGCTGCCTGCTGAATCGCCCGTTGCAGTGACAAGCGAGCGTCTGCGTTTGCGTATAGCACGCAGGAGCGGAGCGAGGGGGAGGAGTGATGAAGATGGACGGCTCTCTGAGAATGAGCTTGGCCGGCGGCCCTGGCAGGGCCTTCGGTCATCCCTGCGCTCGTTTTCTGCGGAGCGCAATCTGAGAGCCGCTTCTCGGGAGCCTAGAACGTTGGACGTGAGCGACAGGTGTGTCCCGCTCGCAGAGATGCGGTACCACCGAGTGGAGACTTGCGCCGATACGGGCAGAGGCACTTGTGTGGCCATAGGAACACACAGACACGGTGAGGATTTAGGGACCGAGGCCTGCAGAGAGAAATAAAGAGACATATAGACAGATGAACACTGAAACATGAAGATAAACTGACACGATGAGCAACGTGAAGAGACACAGACATAGAGAGATGTGGAGATAGATTCATAGAGACATTTGAAGAAAGACCAGAGTGACACGGTACTATATGGAGAGCGTTGCAAAGAGAGACACGGAAAAAGACACGTGAAGAGAGATATGAACAGGGATAGATGCAAATGAAACATTGAGAGCAACAGAGAGATACAGCGCACAGAGAAAACATGAGGCCGACGCAAAAACGTGGAGCGAAAGAGAAAAAATTGCGAGAGAGATGAGAGAGACGGCCATGAAAAGAAATAGTCTCGGAGAGATACACACTTGAGAGACCCGAGAGAGAATAATGTACAATAACAAGGAAACAAAGGGACACACAGAATTCTGGATCTTAGCTATAACTCTTAATCTTATGCCCATGCTTAAGTCCAACCAACTCTAACCTTAACACAAAATAATTACAATGAATAATGTATTACATTTATATCGCACCTTTCACCCAGAGCCCCAAGGTGCTGCAGGAAACTGAAGTGGTTAGGAGGCAGACACGCGGTCAGCTAGCGCCAACCTGCCAGACAACTCCGTCTCTGATTTTTTTCTGCTAATTAAGTAACGAGGGTGTTTTTTAGTTGTGGGAGGAAACCAGAGGAAATCCACAGAAAAAGGGGAGGGAATGGATAGACTCCACACAGAAAGGAGCTTAAGGCGGGATGCTAACCACCTTGAGCAGGACTTTTTGTGAGATGTAGATACTACCGCTCTACCACCAAATCCATAGCTGTAACCCGTTGCTTAACGATAACCCATGTCCTATAGAGTCCTGAACTCACTGACTCTAACTCCTCCCCACCCCACTGACGGGCCAGGTTCGTAGGATCTCTGTGCCGCGTGGGGGGCACGTCGCCCTATGAGGAGGCGCTTCGCCACCTGCGCCAGCAGCGATTGCGGGTGGAGGAGGAGCTGCTGCTCGAGCTCAAGCGACAGCTGGAGCTTGAGAGGACCCGCGGGCCCCGGCCTAAGTGGTACGTGCCACAGCCCCCGTGGCCTCCCGCAAAGTGAAGTTCACTGTCACGGTGTCTCGATGTGAGATCCCACGCAAGGGTGGAGAGTGGTGAAGGTTACATTCTTTGGCTGGTGTAGGTTGTATTCATCCTGTATATAAAATGTTGTTTGTCATAACGTGTATTGGTTTCGTGAAAGTGTACTAAGATTATTCGTTATTTATTCATTATTTCATTATCAATACCTGCTTAATCGTGTACAGGGTCACGGGTGGGGGGGGGGGCAGAGTCTAGCCATCTCACAGAGGGCGCAAGGCGGAGGAATATACCCAGGATGTGATGCCAGTACATCACCGGGCACACTCTATGGGCCAATTTACTCAGCACGCCAATTAACCTAGCCAGTAGCGTGTATTTGGAGAGTGGGAGGAAACTGGAGTACCCGGCGAAAACCCACGCAGGCACGCGGAGAGAAGATGGAAAACTTCACACAAAGGTGTCACCCGAGCCGGGAGTCAAACCCGGGAATTCTTGCCATAGGCAAAAGTGCGACCCACTGTGCCATGGTTATTTATCGTGCTCTTCATTTTTTTGTTATCATATCCATCTGATACTACTTTGTACAAACTAAACCAATATATGTTTTTTAAAACAATGTTCGTTAGGAAGGATAATTACAATATACAATGTCCAAAGAATGTATTCTTCGTAACTTTCCACCTCTGGACCCATGTAGATGCTATCAACGTCCGAGTCATTAAAGGAAGATGGAAACCAAATAACACAGACCTCCTCCTCACCTTGTAGATACAAACTCAACTCGTGTATAACATAATCGAGTATTGATTCATTGAGTCAAATCGATATAAGTGCTTGCACTACGTGCATAATTTCGTGCATATGTTAACTGAATACGCTTTAATAACCATTTCTGATCATTTTACAAATTTGGGTTAATCCATGTTACGATCTAGTTAAAATATATGACCTGAAACAATCCAGCACCCAACATCGCAAATGAAATGGTCATGTGTACAAACATTTATTGCGCGGTTGTTATTGTTCCCTCTGAAAGCAATTTACCCACAGTTTGCTCATGAGAGATGTCCTTGATGAATTTAGTAGCTTTTTTAAATGAATCGCTACAATTCATTAACTTGTGTGGAGGTTGGATCGTTATACCCCTGCCATCTAGTGTTGGTTAAGAGAGCTGCTTCTTAAAGGGATTCCACAAATGACGACATTTCGTGCATATGTTTTTTTTTTCAAGACATAGGCATCAACAATCCAACTGAAATAATGAGCAAATATTACAGAAGACGATATATAATGAAAAACCCCCACCTTGTTGCTGATAAATTCAACGTTAGTAAGTGTATTAATGAACCGATATGTGTTCAGGTGCAATAAAAAAATCATCATGGAATTGACAAATATTACTGAGGATGATCAGACGTTTCAAAGCTTGAGAGCATGAAATTAAAAAGCTCATGCCACCCTTATACACGTTGTGAGCCAAATTATTAGAAATAGTCCAGAGCATTGTTCAGACTAAATCACTTGGAATTTAAAGAGACACGAGTTCAGTTTTTATTGAGAGGGAGCAGGACCATTTTGTGCTTTGTTAGTTAAATACGAGAACTTAAAATCTACTGGAAAAATGTTCAGTGATCGAATGTGATGATACTAGTATTGGAGTAATCTGAACATATTTCTAAGATGTCGTTAAAACTCTGGCAAAAATGTGTACATCCTGTAGTCAAAATGATGCCTCTTGCAGACATTTCAATAAAGAGAGTACTGCAGTAAATCAGGTTGAGAAAGTAAAAGAGTGGATTAATGTCTCGCCTTTAGAAAATGAGAGAGAGGGGTTGAATCTGAGAGTGGCAATGTGCCTGAGCTGTGAGAGAGAAAACCTGGTGTCATTACCGACATGGGCCTCAAAGAGAGGTTGGAATCAAACATTAATTCAAGGCTGCGACTTCCTATTTTTAGTTTAGTCAGAAAGTCACAGATGTCAATTTTGGGAAAGTTCAGGTTGGGGCAGTTGATGTCTGACTTCCAATAGAAATCACCTTGTTGCCTGTACAGTGTCAAACTACTCACCGGGACAGTTCTGAATTGAAGTTTCTTGCAGTGTCATGACAACAATGTGACCTGTACAGCAGCATTATCGCAATACGTTATTTGCCGAATGTTAAACTCTTTCATGGCTTTGGGAACATTTTTTTTATGGTATGAGAATATATTTCATTCCATGAGATTGATGGCGGGCGGTGTTGGCACATGTTTCTAATATACCGCTTCAGAAACAAAAGTTGGTGATTTAAGCAGATTTATAAAACCTCTCCTAAGGAGACCACGGGATGGCAGTACAGCAAGGTTTGGGATCGAATCCTTGAATACGTTCGAGTGTTTTCCCCTCGTACGCTTGGCATGTTCTCTTCAAGATACTTTGGGCGTTCCAGTCAACTTGGAAAAAAAACCCACACTTAATCTTAAAAATTACATTTACCAAACATTCCAATTTAAACCTCTTCAAAAATTGAGACTTGGGAATCAGACTTTCCAGGATAAATGAATGTCACACTGCCATCTCTGTAAACTCTGACCCCCCCCCACCGCCATACTCTGCTGATTGACTCTGTCAACAGCTGTAAACCAACCCCATCTCTGTGTCCCCATATTTAAAACGTGCTATAAGCCTCAGTGTACAGTACGTGCACGGAATTATACTGACAAGAACAACCCCTGGATTAGTGAACATATGCGACATGATAGCAGTATGTTGACTATATAAAATAGTGGGCATGACATCTCGCTAAAAGGGATGACGGCTGCTGGTAGATATAACCTATAGAGTTATAGCCTTGTACTTATATCGCCTGGTAAATCCTAGTGTTTTCCCATCCAACAACTGCCCAGGCTTAGCTTTGTATCAGTGTAGGATTTCAGAGCTTGATGTATGAGAATTGCTCTCCACAGCTATTCTTTCGGGATATCTGTGTCGAGTATTCCGCCCCTCTTCATGATGTTTTGTCTCCCTAGTTAGGAGGCTCACAATGGCACTTGAGATACATTCTCTGCTTAGTTTCTCAGACTTGATGGAATTTGGCGGATATAGTGTGTTATTTTAAAGTGTGTATATAACGGCAGGTACGAAATGAGGGGTCCTCAGTTCCACTACGAAGCCAAGAAGAACAACGACCACTTGAGGAGCAGCGCCGAGTGGCAGAGAATCTACGACTACAGAAACCAGCTGCTGTCAGCTTCGCACACCTTCAGGGAAGGTCTGGCCAACAGACGGTAACACCTACAGGTTGGTTCTCTGCAAGTGGTGTTCGAAGCATTCTCCAGACGACTACATTTCATCAGACACGACATGCCCTAGTGCCTCGCCGTAAAGACGCTGTGCAATGTCTGTCTTCTGTGGCTGTTTCTCTTGTATGTACGAATGTAGGTTTAAACAGCTTGACGTATAAAAAATAGATGTTTATTATTACAGTACAAAATACACAGTGAGCTTGCAAGCTCTGGTTGTGGGACTCCTGCGATACAATAAATGTTCGAACCAACCAACGCAAACAATGTATAATCACAAAGTAATACAACGAATTTACATCATTAAAGTGTGCAAGGATGATAACGCAACCCTAGTGCTTTCCATTGCTGTTCGTCTGATTGATAATGTCAGATGATTCCTCCAACATGGGAATCTAAATGTTGTGAAGGAGAAGGAACACTCGAACACTCGACATGGCTATCCCAAAAGAACAGATATAGAGAGTGATTCTTGTTCTGAATCTTATTTTGTTTAAAATGTTCAGTCAGCGTTGCATCGTGAAATAAAGGAAATTCGATCCAGAACTCTGCCTTCCGTGCACCATCATCCCAGTTTAAAGGCTGTCGTCTGGAAGGTAATAATAAGAATAATATTTGCATTTATAGAGTGCTTTTCACCAGAGGGTCACAAAGCGCTGCACAGAGCAGCAGAGAGAATGGCATGTCAATAACAATGCCATAATGGCAAATCAACAACAACGTTTTTTTTTGGGGGGGGGGGGTTTGTCACAAATCCGAGCTGTGGAAAGAACGGTATGTCAACAACATCAGGACACTTCAACTGAAACTCAATTAGTCGCAATAAATTATAGGACGTAAAATAAGTAATAAAAAATATATTTTTCAGCAAACAAGGATGGAATAAATGTTCCCGAGCAGGCGCAGGTTGGCAGAGAGCCATCATCCGGGTACGACAACATTGAGCCGCATGAGCAGCCCTAGCCGGAGGGCTGGAATGCCTTTCGGAACAAGTGAATCTTGAGAGTAGATTTGAAGATGCCCAGGAACTCAGCTGATAGAATCTCCAATGGAAGGGCGTTCCAGAGTCTGGGAGTAGTGCGGCGAGAAGGTTCTGTCACCCATTGAGTGGAGGTGCGATCTGGGAACATGCAGCAAGCCCATATTGGAGAATCCAAGTTGTCGCGTTGAGGAGGGTGTCTGAAGTAGATCACAGATATATGTCGGAGCAGCACCAGTGAGAGCCTTGTAGGTGAAGAGGATCTTGAATTCAATCCTGTATTTAGCCAGTAACCCGTGGAGAGACATCAGTACTAGGGATATGTGATCATGGATGGGTGTGCGAGTGAGGAATCTAGCAGCCGCATTCTGCACACGTTGGAGACGATTGATCAGGTAGGCAGGAGTGCCAGGGAGCAGTGCATTGCAGTAATCGATTCGTGAGGAGATGAAGATGTGTATTAGCTTCTCAACATCAGCGGGTGACAGGATGTTGCGCAGTCTGGCTATATTTCTTAGATGGAAATAGGCTACCTTCATCATCTTGTAGATGTGTGTCTCGAAGCTGAGTGAGGAATCAAGAGCCACACCTAGACTCTGGACTACCTTATCCACTTCAGTGGTCTGGTCGTCAAGCATCAATTTGATAGGTTCAGCCTTGGGCAATTGGTGCAGGGTTCCAACAGCAAAACTTCTGTTTTGTCGCCATTTAGTTTTAAGAAATTTGAATTGAGCCAGGCCTTCAAGTTGACAGTGAGGACGACATGCAAAGACCAGACGAATGGATGGAAGGTTTTGTGTGGATATAGATTTGGATGTCATCGGCATCTCTGAGTTTTGTCCTCCGAGGTTGACGAAATGCTTCCGGTCGGATGGGTATGAGCTCTGCCAATGCAGGGCACAGCCAGGGACCCCTATATCCTCCAGTCACTCAAGTAAGATCGGGTGGTCAACGGTATCAAAGGCAGTGCTCAGGTCCAGCAGGACAAGAATACATGGCAAGCCTTCATTAGCAGCGATGATTAGGTCATCAACTACTTTTACCAGAGCAGTTTCAGTTCTATGGCAGAATCTGAACCCAGATTGGAAAGGATCGATGAGGTTATTGTTGAGAACGTGTTTCTGGAGTTTCACGGCTACGGCACATTCAAGGACCTTAGAGAGGAATGGTAGATTTGAGATGGGGCATTAATTATCAGGAATGTTGCAATCTGATGACAGCCGCGTCGACCGCTTCCTCTCCCTGCATCGCGACGTTTCGCCTTACTTGTTAGAGGCTTCCTCAGGCGCTTTGTGAGGATGCCTCTAACGTGTGAGGCGAAACGTCGCGATGGAGGGAGAGGGAGCGATCGATGCGGCTGTCCCGAGAGAGCAGCTTTTCGAAGCAATCATCATGCTCGAGCCGTGAAAACCTACGTCATTATGATGTTGCAATCGAGGCCAGGTTTTTTAAGCAGGGGGGTAACTACGGCACATTTGAAAAGTGATTGAACGATATCAGAGCGAAGTGAGTTATTCAAAAGATTAGTGACGAATGTGGTAAGGGATTTGAAATTTGCCCAGATTAATTTAGATGGGAAGGGATCCAGGGAGCAGTTTGTGGGCCGAGATCTGGAAACTAAAGAGACCTCGGATTCTGTTAATTCGGAAAATTTTAGGAGTTTTGGGGTCAAGGAAGGTGGAGGAACATTTATTCAGGCATTGATTGGTGGTTGAAGCTGAGTAGAGATTCGATGGGCTTCAGTTTTTTTCTAAGAAAAAATGAATAAACTGATCCGCCTGATCTTTATTAGTGAAGGGAGGTGAGGGCGAGTGACTGGTTGGACGAAGGAGATGATTAATGGTTGAGAAAAGAATCTTGGGTTTGTCGCAGTTATCAGCCAGAATGCTGGAAAGATGGCTGGTACGGGCATAGTCAAGTGCCTTCTAGTAGCGGAGGAGCTGTTCCTTAAAGATTTGAGCATGAACCGTGAGGCCAGATTTTCTCCAAGCCCATTCGGCCCTGCGTGCATTCGCCTAGAGATCTCGGAGTTCAGCAGTATACCAAGTGGATGGTTTTCCACCTGAGACAAAGCGTGATGCCTGAGGATCTCAGAAAATCGATATTTATTGCACTCCCCAAAAAGCCTAGAGCTATTGAATATAACCTCCATAGAACCATTAGTCTAATGAGCAATGTAACAAATATACTATGTATAAGTGTTGATGCTCAGAGTCAGAAGCAGACTAAAACAAGAGGTTGCAGAAGTTCGATGTGGTTTATAATCTAAATGCTTTCAGAAAGGGCAATTGAAATGAAGAGAGATCTCTGTCTTTCATTGACTATAACAAAGCATTCGATGGTATGAAACACGAGGAGCTAATGAGAATGATAAAAAAACTGGACATTTATGGTAAATATTTGAGAATTCAGAGGAACACATACTGGGATCAAACCGCAGCAGTAAGGATTCGAAATAAACTACGTGATTTCATTCAAATGAAGAGAGGTGTGAGGCAAGACTGTGTATTTTCACCGGACTTGTTTTACTTGTACGGTGAGAATATCTTGAGAGAAATTGACGGCTTGCCAGGGTTGATAATAGGTGTACAGAACATGAATAACCAGCGTTATGTGGATGATGTAGTTTTCTTATCGGATTCAGAGGGGGAAACTGCATGGATTTCTGGATAAGGTGAGATGGGTTTAACTATCAATTCTAGGAAAACAATGCATGGTAACTTCAAAGAAGAAAATTGTACCTGTATTATGCAACATCAAAATAGGTAAATAGGTAATGAAGATGAAAAACAGGTCAATAAATTCAACTATCTGGGAAGTTGGATAACATCAGAGGGTAAATGTAATCATGATATAAAACAGAGTATAGGGATGGCCAAAGGTAGCTTTTTCAAAATGAAAAATATACTGAGATATAATAACAATTCTATGGGGTTGAAAATAAGACTTGTCGATTGTTACGTTTTACCAGTTTTCACGTATGCATCAGAATGTTGGACAATATCAAGTGCAGAAAAGAGAAATGAAGCATCTGAACTGTGGTTCTTTAGACACATCTTGAAGCTATTTTGGATAAGTCACACCTCAAATGAAGACATTTTGTCACGAATGGGATGTAGAAAGAAGGTGTTGAATGACATTAGAAGGAAATAGTCGAAGTTTCTCGGGTATGTTATGAGGAAAGAGGAAATTGCAAATCTGGTTAGAACTGGAACATTTTAAGGAATGAGAGATCGTGGACAACAGAGATTGTCTTGTGTCAAGAGTGTCTCGAGATAGATGAACATATCAACAATGGACATTCTTCGAAGCTTAAAGAGTGGAGATTTGTGGAAGACCATTGTCACCAACGTCCTGTCGGATATGGTACCTAGATGAAGAAGTATGAGATTCGGGATATCTGTGGCATTAGGTTCTATGATGCTTCCAACGTGAGAGGTGAAACGTCACAAAGGAGAGAGGACAAATTCTTGCCACCGCTATCCCCGAAGAGCAGCTCTTTAACAGCATTTGAGTGACGAGCATGGCGTGCATCATTACATGCCTATTACTCACACTGGGAGCACTGTGCTTTCTCACGTTGCCTGCTATACATATTTATGGCATCTGATTCAAAATTGTCGTACGGTACTCATATACAAGGAAGTATGCATAACATGTTTTAAATGTTGCGTTGTGTGTGCAGTTATTGCTGATCTGAGTGAAGACCTGGCTACAATTGAAATGATGGGTCATCATCGTTCCCATCAGCTTTTGCTCATCCCCATTGCATCGCCATCTTTCACAGCCCTGCCATGTTAGCAGTCCATCTCGTATGTGCACGAGCGCCAGTTGCATGGCGCCCAGACTCTCTGCCGATGTCCAATCTCGCGTGTGTCGTCCGTCAGCTTCTGCCCCGACATTGGTCTCCACACTCCGCCATCACTACTTTGTGACGAATTTGTGCTTCTCTAGTCTGCGTTTCTATTTCTTCCTCTCAGCGGTGTAATTTCAAGTATGTGTCTCTATGGGTTTCTTTGCGCACATTTTAGCTTTTGTGCAATTTTCATTAACGTCCACGTACAGATGGAAATATTATTGCAGGTACTATACACTGATAAAAATCACGGGAGGTTGCCTGGATTTGAACCCAGCTACTCTATGGCGCTGGCTCAGTGCTCTGACAGTGATTTAAACCACATAGGCATTGCCACCTTGGACTGCTGTGAACATTGATTCTGGCTCTGACATCTAAAGTGAGGTTTACATGTTGAGCTAATCGTCTCGTCTGTGATAGGTATAGCTGCGTTGTCAGAAAACAATGTACGTCTCGAGTACTGACGAAGGTTTTCATGGCTAGAAGTCTGTTCATTGTTCTGAAGTTCTGCTCTTTCAGAAATCAGATGGTACCTCTGAGGTGGGAGGCGAAACACTGCAAAGGAGAGGGGAGGAACGCTTGACATGGGTATTTTGAAAGAGCAGCTCTGAATAACAGCTGTCTTTAGAGTATGCCTCCTTACTTTAAATAGGGAGGAACGCTTGACATGGGTATTTTGAAAGAGCAGCTCTGAATAACAGCTGTCTTTAGAGTATGTCTCCTTATTTTAAACACCTTCTAAATGCATTAGCTGTACATCTGTCAGTCTTTAGTAGCGGGTCATGGTAACGCTCATAACAGTGATCCAATATAGATTTTATTTGAGTATGAAGTTGTGTAGCTGTTCAGGACTTACACTACAGAAGTATAGTCGATCCAGGGTGCCAAAAACATGGTGTATTAAATAAAAAGCCCATCACCAGCTTTCTCACAATGTCATTACGAGTCTAATCAATTCACGTGGTCACATGCAACCAACGTGACATCACCCCGTTGTGCAGTATCGAATGTAATGTTATTACAGCTGATTCGCTCCTTCAGATGACAAATACATGTCAGGACATTACAGAATATATGCGTACGCATTAGTTTTCTTCTTTTACAAAGCTTGAGAAATATCACCATCACATTTTTTATTCTGTTACAGCTGAAGAAACCCTGTCAACATTAACATACAAACACAGCATAAAAAGGCTCTTTGATTTTCCCTGCAAGAACAAAAAACTAACCCATGTTAAGCATATTTCTTTCGTAAAACATAGTGATATTTGATTCCGAGCATGACTTACTCCTTAATGAGTCAGTCTTTAAATGAGTCGGTCTGTTTGCCCTATTTAAAGGACAATTGCCTAAAAGAGCCTGTTATATATTTTTCTGTTATAAATTAGTGTTTATGGCAAATGTGTTCCACTAAGAAATGCAATTCCTTAATCTTTTGTCTTTTTCAGGACTATTAAGTCTTCATTTCGCTGGCCTGTTTGAATTGTATGTGCCACGCAGCTTTGCTTACCTACAGTAAAATTGCAGGTATAAAACAAGAGGGATGAAAGTAACTGAAATCGCTTACCGCTACTGTCGTGTCGCAACTTCACTTTCACGCGCATTGTACTGAATGCTTTGGCCACTGTCTTATCTTTAGTCCGTACCGGATCATACCGGCTTTAACATCTCATTATTATTGTTAAAACCAAGGAACATTATGCATATGCATGGCTTCGCTAATGCTTATCAACATCTGCATTCTCGGAAGTAGTGACATCATCCGGAGGGTAGCCACACTCGACCATCATGCCACAAATCCATAATTATAGCCTCTTAGCACTGGGTTTGTTTTGTCCAAATTTTTGGCAACTTTTAGTTAAATTTGGCCATAAAATATTTGAGTTTCATTTATATTGGATCATCGTTTCGTGGGTTATTGTGAACCCTGCCTCATACACTGATGGACCAGCGGGCGGAGCTAATGCATTTACACTCTGAACCTTAGTAAACCTTAGTTGCGAAGCGTAATAACATACAAGCAAGCTGCCTTTTGTTGAATCCACGTACCAGCAGATGCCTGGCTGAAGTTGCCATTGCATCAATGCGAGCGGATAGGCGCACCACCCACCGCCTAGCTGCTGTGGCTGCTTTATCCCTCCTGGGGGCAGTGTTGGACTTTCATTGCCACCGTTGCCAAGCTACCTCACAACGCCGAGTATTGTCTCCTATTACTGGGAATGAATGCGCCGATCTTTCGGAAAACGCACCGTATAGTTAATGATTCTTACGTTCATTGGCCCTGGTAAAGCTGCGGCAAAACGATGCACGTGCGCGTATCCGTGCAGATACGGACCCTGCTCCCCACTATTAGCCCGACAACCTCGATATATAGTGGACGCAGTGTTTGGCAAATTTTAACACCGGCTTACCGCGTAAGCTGCCTTACCCCCTCCGCCTGCTGTTCCTCGCACCTCCAAGTCGTGATTTTATCTTCAGTGAATAAATGATGCAAATATTGCGTCATTCAGCAATCTGATCGGAAGCCATTTGGTTGTGAAAATCGACATCATCCAAACGTCCAGGTTTTGCCAACGATGGATTCATTGGCTTGTTTGGCGTTTTGGCGTTGAACTTTGCCTGTGGGTGCCTTGCTGTCCGGTATGTTTAAGTGTCTAATCCACGGCCAACTGTGAAATACACCAATGCGAATTCACAAATACGAAGGAGGGACGACCGCGATGCACGCCTTTACTCCGTATCTAATTACCTGGTTCAACCTGCACCCCGATGTACTAGTATAGTCGGTGCTCAACACCCACTTCAGCCATACGAGAGAAGAAGACTGAGATGTGCCACACGCATGCCAGGGTGTAGCAGTGTGCAACTACACACCTGTAAAACCAGTGGTGGGAAACCTATTCCATAGCGTGGGCCAATTAGAAGTTCAAAATTATTCCTTTGGCTGCAACAACAATACCAACGGTCCGCTCGGTGCAGCCTTCCAGACCACTGGAACTCAGCTGAGCCACTGATAATGGCGCATATAGAAATCCTCTCCAGATGCTTAGTGTCAGACGATTCATACTGAAGGAGAGAGTTGGCTTTGCCTTTTCTCCACTCTTGCTGGCACTCCATTTGATTGTGAGTGGTGTGGCGAGTGCTCAGGCATTGCACAGTCTAAAATGAACACTGTGTGCTTTGAATTATTTTGAATGATGTGGCCTAATTTGAATTTGATAATGAAAATGATTATGCTAGGTTATTTACCTATTGGTGCAACCAGTTATTATTTGATGTCACCAAAGATACCGCGAGTGGCTTTCAACGTGTTTGGTGTTTAATTTGCATTAATTGATATGTGATTCGTACTTTGAATATGTTTGTTTTCGCTATCAGTGTGAATGTTGTATGTGTAATCCATCTTTTATTTTTAATCGATGGAGTTGGTTCCTGCATTAAAAGCCGTGCCATTTTATAATGCTGTGGAATTGGTATTTTGTAACTGAAAGTGTGGGCGGGAGGGTGGCGCAGTGGTAACCTCTTCGCTTCACGAAAATAAGCACCCGCTCAAGG
Source organism: Mordacia mordax (assembly GCA_036362905.1). NCBI lineage: Eukaryota > Metazoa > Chordata > Hyperoartia > Petromyzontiformes > Petromyzontidae > Mordacia > Mordacia mordax. The sequence continues at coordinate 1,951,465 of JAZEWT010000014.1, forward strand.
TAGTTCGATTCTTGCTCGAGTGCGTTTCTGTGTGGAGTTTCTTTGTTCTTCCCATGTTGTACATTGGTTTCCTTTCGGAGCTGTGGTTTTCTCCCATAACTAAAAAAAATGCTCCTTAATTTGGTGATAACTATATAGAACGAAGTGTCAGGCAAATGTTGGCGCCTATTAACTGCGTGGCTGCCTTCCTCCATCTCTGTGCTTGCCTCACGTCTGAGTCGTCTTCGGTCAAATACTTTCAGCATTCAACGAAAACTGTGCGTGTTTTTAATTGTAGATTTACACTTTAATATAATGTATTCTTTGATACAACTGGAATTTTTTTGTGTGATGTGAATTTTAAATAATGCATAAACACTTTACAAGTTTCTAAACAGATTAACTTTTCACGGAAACAAGTTTCCTGTCATCACTCACAGAGGTGGTTTCCTTTCGGTACGGTATAAGTGTAGGATGGAGTAGGGGAGGTGACTAAGACAGACACTGGCGTGGCAGCCAGAGGTTGATGAAAAAGGGGAAGATAAGACCTAAAGTCATGGTGGTGATGATCCAGTTGGCCTTTGAAAGACGTTTCAACTCTAACAAGGGGACGACCTAAAATCAGACAGTGGTGGTGATAATGAGATTGCACGAGTGATCATTTGAGTTCGAATTAATCGGGCAATAGCTGCCAGATCTAGCAGAGGGAAGGATCTCATGGTGGGGTGTTTGCACCACCTGCAGCAGCAGCACTGGTCATGATCACTGGCGTTTAGCGCGGTTGGCATGGGTCCTGATGCAAGGAATAAACTGTGGGCCCCTTGTCTAATTTCTACCTTCCGCGTATCCTGGAGTCTGGGTCCCTTCGACCCGCGTGGGTCTCTGCGCAGTTGCGTAGCCTGCGTTCACGCTCTCACATCATTATTTTTTTCTCCACCGGCCACGATGACCTCTTCACCTTCACCCCGATTCCTAATGTATTTGAAACAAACAAATAATACAATGTCGTTTACCCAGTGCATTGAGTTTCGCACCAGATGTATTATAATGCTTTGTCATAAAGAGCAAAACCCTATATATTTTTATGCATACCATTTACAGCCCTTCTCATTCATTTTATCGGAAGATAGTGCTAAGGAATAATTAAGGATCACGCATAAATCCCCGCGGTTTTCCTTAGCCGTAAGAAAGCTTTGAGATCTTGAGGTCCCCGAAGGAATGGCCGAGAGATGAAATGAAATCTCATCCTCGTTATGAGCAGGGTTCGCGAATGCCGGGAGCACCTTCATTAGGGGTTCGCTCGCTCGCTCGCAGATTGATGTTCGCTCTGATTAACGCCGCGATGGTTATGGCCTCAGCTCGCAGTGGTCTCAGTGAGTGCTGATGAGAGCGGAGATTTACAGTGAGTGAGACAAGGCCCTGAATTGTTGATTGTTGGTGGTGACGGTGTTTTTGAGATGACTGAATTTGTTGCGCTTGAGAATTTTAAATAGTCAGGCATGTTGGGGTAATGGCTTCGCAGCTCTTGCGTCAGTGGTGGAAATTCCACATTCCTATCACGAGGACAAATTTATCCTTAAGATGGTAATTGTGTAACTTACTACCAATATTGTGACAGTAGAAACTTGCTATCGGCGAATATATCAGAAACAAGACCATGGTATAAGCAATGACATGCTTATACCGTATTACAATAGGGAACACAGACAAAGAGCAGCTCTGATACAACTACACAATTGTGAGTTGGATGCGTTGATTTCGCGCAACAATGTAACATTTGATAAACAAGCATAATGTTGAGTGAAGGCCTCAGAATGGTGTAGGGACGAGCGCTGCCACCTCGCCGCAGCAAGAGGGCCCTCGATTCAATCCAGGGATCGAGTGCCCATTTTTCTCGAGTTTGTATGTTGTCTCTCTCTCTCTCTCCTTGTGTCTGCGTGGAGTTTCGCCTGGTTATTAGGTTTCCAGTCAAAATCTAAAAAGTACTGTCTAGGCTAATTGGCTTGCTGGCTAAATGTTCTCCAGTGCCCTGCGATGGACTGGCGTCCCATCCATGTTATAGCCCTGCCTTACGTCCTTTGTTGGCCAGGATAGGTTACCCCCTCCTCTCCCGACCCTGTACAAGATTAAGTGGGTACTGATAATGAGTGATATTGCTTTCCAAAGCACCGAATAGCAATATACACCTGCCAGAGTTCGTATGCTATGGCTGATGGTTAACTGGCGATGATTAAGACGGTGGTCGTGTAAACAATGATATTGATGGATTACCATGACATTCTCGAGAAAGCACCCTCCCTGCTTTCAACCCGTCGAAAATTACAGGTGAAACGTTGCAGCCGTTTCCATAATCTCTGAGAATTATCCAGGCGGAAGCAGAAAATGTAGCAAGTTTTTTTTTGTCAATTTAACCAACCTTGTTTTTGCAAGCTGCGTTTGGGGAATTGTTTTTTTTTGGTCAGATAAATTATGCCTCGCTAAAGGATTGTGTGTTTTATCAATCGCTTCAAAAGTTACTGTATTGGGATTACACGTAGTAATCACTGCTCCCGACTGCAAAACTAATGCCCGTTTGCAGGAACCCCTGCCTAAGTCACCTACCCAATAGGGACAAGCTGCCACTGGGGACGAGAGTTTGCAAAGGTGGTGATGCGATGTGACATGTAAAGCGCTCTGATGTACCCCACATTGCAGGGCGGTATGCCAAAAAACAATGATCATAGCCTAACAGTACCCCCCTGCAGCCAATCTTGTTCCAAGCGTAGAGCACGTTATTATTACGTCTCTTGCTAATGTTGTTTGCGTCTGACATGAAGACTGCTTTGACGTGGATGTCTTATTGATGTTTTTACGGGAATATCGCTGCTAACTCGATGAAGTTTCAGAAGAGTAATCAATTAGCGGGAAGTAAAGCTGAAATAAGACATATAAGTCTTGGTGGTGTGCAAATACAATTTGCGCAAATGAAGGATTCGAACCTGGTACCCGCAGTACAGACATAATAATAATTGTACCTGTGTAGCGTTTTTCACCCAAGGTTCACAAAGCACCGGATACATAAACAATCCATTATATATTATAATCAGCATTATTAGGTGCGAGTGATACTTTAGTTCATATGTAGGAGTTTGGTTTTGCAGGATTATCAGTGATGGCAACGTTGGTGATGATGTGGGGAGGAGTTTATTCATCAGTGGATAGACCATAGCGGTGGTGTTTGGATGTTGTCAGTAGAGGATAGACTAGACAATGACTCGTAATGATGGTGTGGGCAGACTTCACCCAGTAGTTCATAGATAAACGATATTCGTGATGATGGATGATGAAGTCTGAAATATATTGCGTTCAATAGGAAATGGGTTCTGTTTGAATGCATAATGTTTACATTTACATGAGGGCAATATTGATTTTTGAATGTTCAAGCATTTATAATGGGGTGACAGTTGCTTTGTCTAAGGCAGCCCTTAAGGTGCGGAAGGCCCTTGGTGAGTTCCTTAAATAAATCTTGTGAGTGTTGCGTTTTTTAAAACGAATTTTAAATCAAACAGCCTACGACAAAATCGCCCTTCTTGCTGTTGTCTGTGCAGTTGTTTTGTGATGAAGCTAAATTAACGTTGATTTCCATTTTTGGATTACGTCACAAAAAACATGTTTGTCGTAAACCCTCCACGACCTAACAACGGCCAATTTGTAAAGTTTGTCAACGTGGACAAAACGTGCCGATTCTTCACTGTCTTCGCACACCCGTGTGTTGGAGAGCAACCTCGCAGCATTATCAGGAACACTCGCACCAACTTGGGACGAGCAGTTGCTCGTCCCAAGTTGCTCGTCCCAAGTTGGTGCGAGTTTTCCTGATAATGCTGACTGTAAGTATTAGCAAAACGTCGTGTTTCATTTGTAAATACTTGAACAGAATGAGTAATGTGATCTGATGTTGCTTATTACACATTCCGGTCTCACCTCTGTGTGTACAAAAGGCTGCCAAGCCCATCACTTATTTGCCACTAGTACTTAATTTTGTTGGCGATGGACTGGCGTCCCGTCGTCGGGTGTATTCCTGCCTTACGCCCTGTGTTTCCGGGATAGGCTCCGGCTCACCGTGACCCTATATAGGATTAA
>JAZEWT010000014.1:1960306-1979761 GCA_036362905.1 Mordacia mordax
TGTTCACTAGCGCGCTAATTGAACTCGGCTGGTCGGGTTCCTAGCGCCGCGCACGCTGACCTGGGAACCCCCCATAGTAATATACAAGACAAAGGTCCCCCCCAAGTGTCGCTTTAACTAATGATCGCGGCGGCTGCTGCTGCAGTGGCGGCGAGGGGCACGGCACACGAATCGGGTATGCGGTCAGTGTAATGACGCATTTGTCGCCTTTGTGTCCCTAGCTGAGATGTTTACACACCGTACGAAGAACTCATTTGAGCCTGAGTCGAGCTTGGGAAGGCCCAGGACCGGTTCAGTCAATCGTCATTGGTGTTGGCTGTGAGTGGGGATTGAACTGGGGTAGCCAGGTTAGTAGCGCAGCGTTCTGACCGCTATACCACGTCTCCCCACATGTAATAATAATAATATGTTAGCATATAGACACGTGAACACACGATACGTGAGCACACAGCAGCAACAGCCGCGTTCACGCGGTGCCTCGTCAGTAGGCAAGGGGGCTGACGGCCGGCTGTGCGCGCTGTGTAACAACCGTGCTGCGTGCGAATGCGCTGCTTAATTGTGGAGGTCGGCAGATACAGAATGGTGCTTGCACCGATTTTGTTTGGGGGTGGAGGTTGTGTAATTCCAGCCGCGTTTTTAGGACAAATAATCATCGACTTACAAATGTTCAATACCATTGATTGTAGGCAGTATATAGTATACTGCATGCAGGTTACAGTGTAACATTATATATTGTTCCGACTTCAGGTTTTACGAACTCTACATATCCACAACTGTACAAATAATGTCTAAAAACTTCAAGCGCATCCCTGCTTCGTATGCAGTGGAGTTAAACATGAAACAGTATTGTGTTGCGACTTGCAAACAAATCGACTTAAAGCATGGAACTCGCGGTTTGTAACCCAGGGACTGTGCAGTGGCTGGGCCAGCGAATCCAATCACTTTATATATTTTCTATGCGTTAGCAATACAGACTTAAATAACCCTGATCACAGTGAATAATGCTACCATCTCACAGCAAGCAGTCCCCGCGGGTTTGATGTCCAGTGTGGAGTTTGTGTTCGCTTCGTGTCAGCGGAGGTTTTCGCCCAACAGTACATTTTCTCACCATAGCTTAAAAAAACTCACGATTTGGCCAAAGATTTTAATAATCAGAATACGCAGCGTCTTTACAAATGTTGTCGCCGGTTCACCGCCTCGCTGCCTTCGCCCTCCGTTGTTTGCAGTTCCTAGTGCCTCTGCATCGTTATGTTACGCTCAGTGAACACACACTGCGCACGTTATCAGTGTTGTGTTATCAGTTCCTTGTTACTGATATTGTCCCTGCTATGGGAATGTGGAATTTCCACAACTGGTTCGAACGTTTCTCATATCGTAGGAATCCTGCATCCAGATCTTGAAAGCTCACTGGGTACTTTTTGCTGCAATAATAAACATCTAATACATTAGCATTATTACCACTGTCGGCCTGTTGAAGAGCAACTAAAAGGGTTGGGGCGGCCTTTTGTCCGACTGAGATATGACACGTTGGTACGTTTATCTTCACCGGTTGTCCTAAAATAACAAAAGGTGGAAATTCCTCATTCCTGTGGCAGAGGCAACTCTCTGACTCTCCTGATGGGACCTCCCGCAGTAGCATTGGTCAAAATACTTTCTCTACCACGGTTGCGGGATTTCTTTATTAAAAACATCTAAAATTAAATCTTAAAATGCGACCTTATTTACATTCAAATTGTAGATTGCATCGACCGTCGGCTCTTATCGCTAAATTGCATTCATATTACCTTAGTTTGAATGCTATTGCATAGTTTTTCTTTTCCTGTTTGGCTTAATTGCTTGAGATGTTGTGGACTTAGCCTTATAAGCCGAGTAAACAGATCCTCCCATGTTGAAATGTGCGTCTAGCCTTCTTGATCGAGACGCAGTGGAAATGACTTCCTCGCGCCAGGGCCCAGTCTATTCGTAGAACACGTGCTTTAATGGCATAATGGTAGGTTTAATAAAAAATAAATCAACGATAGAATGGGTTTGGTGACAATGATAATGAGCTAGGTAAATAATAAATAAATGCTATTTGTAACGCACCACGCAATCGCATTCAATGTAAATCGGCCAATTAATGAGATTGTTTTCTTGTAATTGTAGGAGGACACTGGAGAACCTGGAAGAAATCCACTCAGAACGAACGGAAAATGAATGAAGTCCACACAGTAAGGCGCCCTGAGGCGGCAATCGAACCAGCTCGGGCAAGAACTTCCTTTCTGTGAAGCGCAGATGTTATCACGGCATAGACAGCCTACGGCCCGATCCCTCCACCAGGATTCCAACTCGGAGGTTGGTAGTCAACGGCGATGCCGAGAATTCCATTGTAAAGCAGCACGGAGGATTCGCTCGCAGTGGAAGGGAGAGAATGACTCAGAGATGTGAGAAACACAGAAAAGTAGGAAGGCCGCCACACGGTGAGCCGGGGCCTACATGCGGCCAAACTCTGCGGTCCTATATATATTAAGATATTATAACATAATTAACAAGTATTTATATGTGGGAGAAAACCAATGGAGCCACCCATTAAAAAATCCTCGCGTGCAAGGTGGCAACACTCTCACCACAGAGGGGAGGGGTGGAGACTACGCTTCATTTCGAGCGCTTTCCCCGGGTAGAAGCAGGCGAAGGACTCATCCTGGACGCCCACAGGAAAGGAGCTCCACAACATCTTGCGATGATCCACGAGATGCCTCGCTGCTGCCTCCACGCAGCGCTCATTACAGGCCACGTGCAGCAGAATCAAAATACACACACACATATCTCCCGCACAGATAGCCTTACCACGCCGTAGGGTCAAGTGCTGTTAATGAATAGCGGCTATGAAGGCCGGCACGTTACCAGAACCTATTTAAGTATGCCGAAAACAGCATCCCCCGCATCAACCCCCCCCCTCCGCCACATCTCATCCCCCCTCTCCCACAACCTCCACCCACATAACCCCCCCTCCCCCCAACTGCGAGATGTTTATGTCAGGGCCAAAGGAGACCGCTACTCCCAATCCGAGACGCGAACGCCACTCCCTCTGGCTCTTTTCTACTGAACTCAGCAACGACCGCAGTTCGCTAATAAGTGGCGGTGATGTTCCCACGGCGCTTGTGTCAAGCTAGGTGCACCTTAAGCTTACCTGAAGTGTTGAAGGCTCGCTGCTGACAAGGAGGTTATGGGATAGACCCAGGTGGCATGGGCCGACTGAGATGACTGGCTGAGGAATACACACACGTCTATACACGTGTATGTATACACGAGACAAAGATCCCCCGTATAGCCTTAACAAATTGAAGGGCCAAGGGCTGCCAGCGAGTAGCATCTGTGAAGGCCGGCGCGTCCCGTAAGGGTGTGGGTGGGCAACAGCACCCCCCGCCGCCTTTGCCCCGTGTTGATGTTTACGCACTGCTTCAAATACTCATTTGAGACGGATTCTATCCGGGTGGGGCCCAGGACCGGTTCAAAAAATCGTCACTGGGGTTAGCCATTAGTAGGAATGTAACTCGGGTCGGGTGGGTTCGTAGTGCAGCAGCGCGCTAGCCGCTGCGCTACCGCACACACACCAGCTGTCATTCGGGCCACGTCCGACAGCAGGTGTCGGTACGCGCGGTGCGTGGTCTCGTGCGCCCTTCCTTCTCTACTCTCTGGGCCACTGCGGCCCTCGATCATGAATCAAACGCGGCCCCGATGCTCCTGCAGTCCCGAATATCGCGAGGCTGGGGCGGGGCTTTTGGTAGAGGGGGGTCTCTCTCCCCCGTGCCTTGCTAAGCCCCGGACGCGGCCACGGGACCTGTGCTCCAATTATTGATCAGGTAAGTGCGCTTAATGGGTGGTGAAATTCGATTTCGCTCACGCGTGTTTGTCCGCAGTTTTTGCCGATGTGGCCGCTCTGTTCTTCTCCGACTTGTTTGCGGGCTCGTACATTCTCGCTCAACGTGTTGGGGAATGAATGCCTGGCACGTGCAGCGAAACGTCAGACATGGAAGAACACATGGTAGGAGCCGCACAACTTCACTCGTGACATTGTATGTGGAAGTTGCGCGATTAGTGTGATTTGATTTATTTTAGATTTCTTTCCCACGTATTGATGAGCCCTCCTGAAACGTGAACACTATTTCAGCGTTAAAGTCCCACGTTTATATTGCGCTAACATCAGTCCTCTACAGCATACCTCAGCTTTTATTCAGGAAAACTCCGGATCAAAGTCGTCAAGTCAGCAGAAAATGTCATCAATAAGAGTCCTCAAAAGAACGTTTTACACGCTTGGAACAAGATCGCCCGCAGGGCGGGTACTCTGCTGGTTAATATCAACTTTTCGTGAGTCCACAATCACTCTTTTTCGGGGCTCTAATTGGAGTGATCTGGGTGACCTCTCGTCTCACACAGAGCCGGCAGTAACGGAATTCCCACTCAGAGTATTCGATTGTGAGCAGTCGTCAAATCTGAGATAGAAATGCGATATAACATTTAATTTTAAAAATTTGCGTTGTTTATAAAGTCCGTAATATTTCAAGTTAAGATTGAGAGAATTAACTGTCAGATGTGTTTCAGGAATTTTATAATTGGGGGCCTTAAATTGATTGTGTTGGCTTCCCGGCTCGGAATTGGGTGGCAGATATTGTGGGGGTTTGTTCGGGTGCCCTGTGCTCGCAATAAGAGAATTCGTGTCTGAGAATTGCTCTTAAGATCTGCTCTTTTAGGATAATCGTGTCTCCAAAGGCCTGTTGATGCCTCAAGCGTGGGAAGCGAAACGTCGCGAAGGAGAGAGGAAGAGCGCTCGACACGGCTATCCCAAATCAGCAGCCCTTAAGAGCATCACACTTTGAGCCGTGACAAACTGCATCAATACATCAATGTCTCGTCTAACTACATATAGATCGATGTTTATTATTAGAGCAGTAACGTACACGTTGGTTAGGTCTCCTCTAAGTAGCACCCTATCATCATCAGCCAAGATCAATCCACTGCTGGATGAAAGTCTCTCCACCATCCACCCCGGGTGCCCGATAGCGGGCTGTTTGGCGGAGCGACGCTCGGCGTGCAGACAATTACACAATAGTTTCAGAATTATAAGTAAGAATAATTCTAATTATAACGTACCACGCGAATTCCACGCCTCCTGGTCATGGACGAGACACGGACATGGACAGAAATCGCAGAGAGGGGGGGGGTGTTGTCAGCGACGTGGTGGGCTGGCATTAACGCGCCAGACACTGCCTCCTATGTATTATGGTATCGGCCAATAAATTTACGAGTGTTTTTTAAGTTGTGGGAAGAAACTGAAGAATATGGAGAAACCCAGGCATTACAGGGGGAAGCACACACAAACTCTACACAGGAAGGCGCCCTGAGGTGATAATCGAACTGCCTCGGGCAGACGTTAAAACGGAGTTGCGTCGACACGAATATGTGTTTACTGCTTGGAGCGCTGTTAAAAAGAAATCTGTTGAATCTGAGATTAAACTGGAAGTTCATTATTGCAACATACATTGGGGTTATTCCGTGCTCTTTTTTTATTAGGATGGGGAGGGGTGAAAGGATCATCATTGAATTTTGTCTGGTCCCCCAAAATCACTCAGACCGCCTCTGTCCTTTTGCAGTGATCCGACCTCTTAGCGCCGTCAGAGCCCTGGCCTCCTTATTTCCGACACAGATGCCCGCGCACGCTCCTCGCGAGACAAGAGACTTAAGCTTCGGCCGTAATTTGATGTCAATGAGATTTGATAAACATGGTGATGCATTACAACTAAACCTGCAGCAGAGAAACTTTGGAAACCGGGAAATGCACTTTGCACTGTTGTTGTTCCGGGTGTGAACGACCGCTGTCGGTGTATTGGAGTAGAATTGTACGGTTGTATGCTCTTCCAGATAGCACGAGCAGAAGCGCTAGACTCCAGACCTGTTTACCAACAGATACACTAGCAGGAGCGCTAGACTCCAGACCTGTTTACCAACAGATACACTAGCAGGAGCGCTAGACTCCAGACCTGTTTACCAACAGATAAATTAGCAGGAGCGCTAGACTCCAGACCTGTTTACCAACAGATAAACTCGCAGGAGCGCTAGACTCCAGACCTGTTTACCAAGGGAGACCCTAGTAGGAGTGCTAGACTCCAGACCTGTTTACCAACAGATACACTAGCAAGAGCGCTAGGCTCCAGACCTGTTTATCAAGGGAGACCCTAATAGGAGTGCTAGACTCCAGACCTGTTCACCAAGGGAGACCCTAGTAGGAGTGCTGGACTCCAGACTTGTTTACCAACAGATACCCCAGCAGGAGCGCTAGACTCCAGACCTGTTTACCAAGGGAGACCCGAGTAGGAGTGCTAGACTCCAAACCTGTTTACCGAGGGAGACCCTAGCAGGAGCGCTGGACTTCAGGCGACATATCTCTGGGGTTCAGTGAAACACGCAGAGTCTTCCTGTACCACGATGATCTTCCGATCCATGCGGGGTCACTTACTGCTGTGTTAGCGAGCGCCTGTTACGGTCGCAATGATGCGCAAGGAGGGTGTATGGGGGGTTGAATCGGGACTTGAACTCAGTTCGCTGGATTTGTGGCGCAGTACGCGAGGGAGTGCGCACCCACAACACTCACCTTCAGTTTTGAAGAGGGTTTAATTTTTAGACAAATTGGTGCTGTGAGTTTGTTTATTTACCCTATCATTTTATGCGTTATTGCGTTGGGCAGTTCGGATCTTTGTTGTGTTGCAGGCATCAGGCTTCCAGAGCTTGCAAGCTCCCTGTGTACTTTCTGCTGTCCACAGTTGCTCGCTAATAGCACTCGACCCCAGCCTGTGAAGGCTGTTTGTCTGCTGTCGCGGTCAGCGCGCTGCGCTCCGAACCCGGACCCTCCGGGTTCGATTACCTCTCATGGCCAACAATACGAGGGACAATTTTTGAACCGGTTCTGGGATTTCACGATGTTGACTCTAGTGAGTATCTGGCGCGATGTGTGTGCACTTCGGCACTAGCGATACAAAGGTGGCTGGGCGTGGTATTGGTCTCCACCCGTCTCTCATTGGATTGACGGATGCGGTACGGTGATTGATAATTAGAGCGCAGTCGCACCGGGAGCAGATGGTCACGGAAACGATTATTCACCAGGAAATACCATCTCCTGGAATCTCTGTGTGAGTCTGCGGGTCTCTGTGTGAGTCTGTGGGTCTCTGTGTGAGTCTGCGGGTGTTTGTGTGAGTCTGTGGGTCTCTATGTGAGTCTGTGGTTCTCTGTGTGGGTCTCTATGTGAATGTGGGTCTCTGTGTGTGTCTCTGTGTGAGTCTGAGGTTCTCTGTGTGGGTCTCTATGTAGTGTGGTTCTCTGTGTGGGTCTCTGTGTGAGTTTGTGGGTCTCTATGTGAGTCTGTGGGTCTCTGTGTGGGTCTCTGTGTGAGTCTGTGGGTCTTTGTGTGAGTCTGTGGGTCTCTGTGTGAGTTTGTGGGTCTCTGTGTGAGTCTGTGGGTCTCTGTGTGGGTCTCTGTGTGAGTCTGTGGGTCTTTGTGTGAGTCTGTGGGTCTCTGTGTGAGTCTCTGTGTGAGTCTGTGGGTCTCTGTGTGAGTCTGCGGGTCTTTGTGTTGGTCTCTGTGTGAGTCTGTGGGTCTCTGTGTGGGTCTCTGTGTGAGTTTGTGGGTCTGTGTGTGGGTCTCTGTGTGAGTCTGTGGGTCTTTGTGTGAGTCTGTGGGTCTCTGTGTGAGTTTGTGGGTCTCCAGTGTCTTGCGACCCTCTACAGGATTAAGAAGGGAATCAGAGTGTCGTGATGATGACACATTGTCTGCACTTGGCAGGAATGCTCGCTTCAATATTCAGGGACAGAGTCGTTGTTAAAGGAGCAGGCAATGGGGAGAGCTCGTGGTACAGGTGGCATTAAAGTACTGTTATTTTTATTATTATCAGTTAGAAGCCAGATTACCTAGCACGTAAAGTTTATTTATCTTCATTTATTATAATCTGCATAATTTGTCTGTGCTCATTACGCATGACGATAAAAAATAATAATTAAATCATCCTACCAACGGTTATCTCTTTAGCAGATTTAATTAAACGTCTATCCGATGCAAGAGGGAGTAATTTTAGAGGTTTTTTTTGTTGGGGTGTGGGACCAGCTGCGTGTTGTATAAATTATTATTATTATTCAGTTGATAAAATCGCGTCTTGACCAAAGTTCCTAAATTATGGGCGCTCATCCCTTGTAAATCACAGCCCAATCGCCGTCTGGAGATGAACAAAGAGGCCCCATTCAATCACGGTGACCGCAGGAAAACCATCAAATGTAGGGTTCTCAGGGCGGCCCGGTGAGCGGCACCGTTGCTTCGCGGTGAGAAGACACCAATTCGTTTCCCGGCTCGGGTGCTGCTTTCTGTGTGCAGTTTGCGCGTTCTCGCCTCGTGCCCGCGTGGGTTTTCGCCGGGTACTCCGGTTTCCTCCCACCGTCAAAAGACGCGCTGCTGCCTAGGTTAATGCGCCTGTTCAGTGAATTGCCCCAAAAAGTGGCCTGCTATGTACTTGCGTAACAATCACCTTGCAGCCCATGTCTGCCGGAATGGGCTCTAGTCCCTCGCAACCCTGTACAGGATTAATCGGGTCCTGATCCTGAACTGAACATTTCTTGTATGAGGAAATACTACTTAATCAAACAGCAAACTAAAATCTGAGTTTACGAATTTACTCGTGACTCGTGGCAGCGATTATAAATCCCGCGTGATTGGACCGACTGGTGCGTGACCTTAATCTATCTCCGGTCACTCTGGAAGCCCGCCCTGGTCTGCTCGGCTAATTTGCCAAATATATTCAGCTCCATCTGCAGCAATAAATCAGACATTGTTTATTATTACAGCAAAACATACCCAGTGAGCTTGCAGCACGAGATGCGCGATTTCTGCGATAAAACACAAGGGCTCCTCTCTCTAACATTGGCTCCAGTCTCTAACGCTTACTCCTATCTCTAACACTGACTCCTGTCTCTAACACTGGCTCCAATCTCTAACACTGGCTCCAGTCTGTAACACTGGCTCCAGTCTCTAACACTGACTCCAGTCTCTAACACTGGCTCCAGTCTCTAACACTGACTCCTATCTCTAACACTGGTTCCAGTCTCAAATACTGACTCCTGTCTAATTCCTCCTGTGGAATTCCTGCGATATAAAAAACGTTCGAACTGACGAGCGCAACAACATATAAAAGAGCAAGGTAAATAAACAAACTCACAGCACCAATTTGTGCAGAGATGAAAAGCTAACCATAATAATAAATTAACAGTTACGCGCAAACTTGCACTGCATGCAAATCACGTCAATCCAATTCTCAAACCCGAACTGGAGTCACCCACAGGACGGACATGGCAGCGTAGCGAGCCCATGGTCTGTATCCCAGCCACGAGTCGTCTGTGTACTAATATATACTATAAGTAAAACAAGACTGTCGAGTGTGATTTAGCCAGACACGATGAGACAAAACAACTGTTTACTTGGATCAATTATTTACTAGGTGCGGGTTTGACCTCATTATGATTTGACCTCATTGTGATTTGACCTCATTGTGATTTGACCTCATTGTGATTTGACCTCAGACACTTTTAACGTCACCCTGGACCGAATCGAATGCTGCACGGATTTTAAACATCATCACATTTGTCATTCCGTACCATTTCCAAAACGTATATTAGTGACATTTGATATTTCAACCTACTTTCGATTAAATGCACACATTCTGTACAAAAATAATGACTAAGACCACTGTCAACCTGGATCAATAAAATAAAATCCCCGTCACAATTAAATTTGGTTCTGCGCTTAATTTGGCTAAATGTCAGCTCTCAGTATTCAAATGTCACCGATATATCTGAAGTCTGCCATACGATGAACGTGCTTTCTGTGGCAGGGTGCAGGGAAAGTGCCACCGCATGCCATGTGGTAACTCAACAAGGATGTCAAAAATAGTTCCGTGAGATCTGCTTCTGTGGACCACACGAGGTTTCCAAACAATGCTCCGTCTCATGACCATGACGCCAATATGGCAAGTTCATCGTAATAAATCTCATGAGCTGACATCCTCTGCAGGGTCGGAGCGAACCAGAGCCTGTCCGGGCACACACAGGGAACCAGGAAGGGTTTTACCCAATGGGTGCATTACAGGGTACGGGGTGTACTAAGTCGGCAAGCGAAATGACCCAGGGCAGCAGCATTGTGTCTGAACTGAAGGAAGAAACTGAAATACCTGGCGAAAACCCACACGGATCCGAGAAGAGAATATGTCTATTCTACAGACGGGTTCGCGCGCCGGGAAGGAATCAAACTCGATACCTACTTGGTGCAATGCTGTGCCACCGTGCTGCCATTTCACAAGTTGGCACAATTCTGGTAGAAAAAGCCGAGGGGTAGAAAACGAGACTGAACGCGATAAGAATAGCCGCTGCTTCCACGCAATCACAGCATCTCAGCACAGCGCTGGGGTGACGACGCACAATCATGAGCCAATCACAGAGCGTTATGCGCTAATGGGCATGTTTATCAGACAACTCTCCAATTTACGTTCAGAACTCTATGTAAATGTGCTGCCGTTATGGGAAAAAGACGCGATGCGAGCACAAGATGTTTATTCGATAGATGTTTATTATTACAGGAGCAAGTACCCAGTCATCTTGAGAACTCTGGATGCGGGATTCCTGCAACACAAGAAACGCTGACCTCACCAACGCAACAGCAGAAAATAATCACAATGTGCATAAACTCACAGCACCCATCTGCACAAAGATGTTCCTAAGCATTATCATAAAGTTAACAGTAACACGAAACGCTACACAGCACAAATATTACCAATAATTCCAATACGTTAAGGAGACAAAGAAGTTTACACCGTGTAGCAGTGTGATGGGTCTCTTATGGAGTTCCATAGACATTAGACGAGGAGACTCTGATAGAGTTCCGTAGACAGTGGACTGGACTGGTCTCAGGTCGAGTGTCTGAAAGGGGTTTTAGCCCAACAATGCACAATATTCGGCCCTGCAGTTCGGGTCCGATTCAGTTGTATTGAAAGCAGTTTAGTAAATTTATTTTGCTGATGTCAAAATACGAAAAGCTGCTCTCTCGGGACAGCCGCATCGATCGCTTCCTCTCTCCACCTCTGCGATAAAACACTGGTGGAGAGAGGAAGCGATCGATGCGGCTGTCCTGAGAGAGCAGCTTTTCGAAGCAATCATCATACATCGAGCCGTGAAAACCTACATCATTACGATGTCAAAATACATTCGTATGTTCTAAAGGCCTATACCGCTCTAGCCTACCACTATAAACTACACTACTCTATAAACTACACTACCAGTACCAGAAACGACTCGATACGCTACACTATCCAATACACGACACTTCTATACACTGCTCCTGTTTGTGACTGTAATGTGTTACTGTGTGCCTGCAAGGCAAGGGGGTAGATTCTGAAAGCGAGAGGGGGTCGTGACCAGTTTGTGTCGCTTTGGTTATTTAATCTGGAACTGACGCGCATGCAAACCAAGTTGTATCACCCCCCTGCTCTAGACTTACAGACCCTCCCGACCTGGGCCTCTAGACAATAGATCGACTGTGATTAATGTACCATGAATTATTGAATACGTATGTTTCCCTTGATTTAACATATAGATGGACGAGGGGGCGGCTACGTTACCACGCGATTACGGCACAAGGACTCATTCGTAGGGAAAACATCAACAAGAGACACACTTAGCGTGGCCCGACATTCATAATACATGAACCTTCTCCATGTTTCAGAGACGCGAAGGAAATTACGCCGCATTTTATGCAGAGGTGGAAAAATCATAATAATGTCGCATGTATTTTTAATGAAAACTGCAAAACGACGCGGTGCTGAGCAATTTGAATAAACTCTCGCTGCGCGCGCGCTCCGTATCACAGAGCAAGCAGGCGGGGGTGCATGGAGCGCTGTATAAACGGACATCGCCGCTCACTCTCGACCTGAATGCTCGCTCCTGAGAGGTGAGAGTTCGTGCACTCGGGGAAGAGGAGGGAGGTGGGAGAGCGACTGGAGCTGATGGGATGAGCCGCGCAGTGGTGCAGTGAGCAGCGCTGCTCTATCACAGCAAGACACCCAGCTTCGATTCCATGTTCACGTGTCTTTCTGCATGGAGTTTGCATGTTCTCGCCGTGTCTGGGTTTATTGCTGAATACTCCGGTTTCTTCTCGCCATCCAAAGATATGCTGCTTAGGTTAATTGAATTGCTGACTACATTTCTCCTTAGTGCCCTGTGATGGACTGGCATCCAATACAGGGTATAGCCCTAGCTTGCACTTTGTACCTCCTTCGGGCTCCCGCAAGTGTACAGGATTAAGTCAGTCAGTACCGGTACCCGCTTAATCCTGTCCAGGGTCGCGGGGGGCTGGATGCTATCCCTGAAGACAGAGGGCACAAGGTGGGCTATACCCTGGATGTGGCGCCAGTATATCGCAGAGCCGGGAACCGAACCTGGAACCTTCTTGCTGTGAGGCAGCAGCTCTACTCACTGCTCCACAGGATGAAGTTGGCACTGCTATTGATGATGTTGTGGTGACTCAGGTCACTCTTGTAAATGAAATTTATCCTGCTCTCTTGACCTCTCACCTCAAACAAAATCACCTTGATCAGCAAGGTAAACAAATTTATCAGCAACGCTTTTGTGACCAATATTACCGAAAATAAAAAAAATGTTTTGCGTTGGGTAACGTCAAAAATAAGTGTCATAAACGCGCCTCCAGCCAATACAGTAAGGGTTGTCACGTAAACAAAACGTCATTACGCTCGTGTGTTGAAGAGTGACCCCTGTTGTAAATATTGAGTCTTTGCGCTTCAATACACCAGCGTGCTGAAGTAGTAAAGATTTGACACGTTTCGTTCAGGTGACTAACATTACCGATTGCCTATATCGGGTAGCGACGGGTTTACAACACATCATTTACGTGACCCATTGCAAAAGAGCTTTATTGTGAAGAGTTAGACCTAGGACCGTTTCAGACACCACTTGCCCCTGGTTGGGAATCAAACTCGGGTTTTGCCGATGATTTATAAAGCAGCGCAAGACATTCCCTGCATCACTGCGAGCAAGCAGCGGGTGAAGCTCGCTGACAGATATCTCAGTTCTACACCACTAATATCCCGAGAGAGAGAGAGACAGAAAGAAAGGCACTGCAGACGCATTACTTAAGAGCTCGCTGTGTGATGGAACGGGCTGCTGGAGGGGGTGGAGGGAAGAAGGGGAGAGACACATATTCATTGGAAGTCAACCAGCGCGAATATTAAATACGCCCTCGGATTAATAGTGCAATCTATCAAAGTCAATGCTGACTTCGTTATGGGTTTTTTTTTCACTTTTCCCACCCTGTGCTGTGAGCCTGAGATTTCACCCCGAAAAATGTAACAACAGCGGAAGGCTGCCATTGGTGTAATTGATCCATGCTGGTGTTGTTGACAAGCCGTTCTCTCCACACTTCAGTGAGGCCGCTTTGTGACCCTCGGGTGAAACACGCTCGCTTCAGAAATGTAATTATTACTATAGTTAGCAGTGGAGTGGACTCGTGATGCGGAGAGACCGGTTCGATTCCTGTTCCTGGCGTGGATTACCACCTCGTAGGCACAAAAAAACCGAGCTACATCAGGAAGGTTAACGGAATAAGTGCGATGACTTTATGTGTAACTGGTAAAAACCCCAGATTTTGAATGACTTTTTTCAGGAAAACATACGAATTTACCAGGATAGCTATCTCATCAAAAAGGAGGATGATCCTGGAACATCCAGGACGAGTGATTGAAACATTAATGACGATTTTGAAACTCCTCCCCCCAGTATACACCAGCACGCTGCAGTTTAGTCGATGGGTGGGTCGCGTGCGGTGGGGTAAATTGTGGGTAACTTCTAGCTCTTTTAAGACGTTTGAACAGCGTGGAAGAGTAGGCCAAAATACCAGCTACAGGGTGGTCCAGATGTCTTGTGACTCCCATTTAATTGACCGCTAACATAATTTTCTTTTGCTCATTCATTTCAGTTGTAGATAACTCTTGCTTGTTTTATATGGCTGGTGCGATTTCGCGAGCTAGTGAAGAGCGGCTCATAACGATGATTGCTTGCAAATCCGTTCTTTCGGGTTAGCCGTGTACAGTGCACCTCCTCCTCCTCTCGCCTTCGCGACGCTTTGTCTCCCACGTTGAAGGCATCTTCGTGCGAGACTCGGTGTAGCAGCTTCAAGCATTCACTCTCCCACACATCACATGACCTCCACTCTGCCCTGGTCATTAAAGGGGCTTGTGCGTTAACAATGTCTAATATTTATACTATTCTTAACAAAGCTAAATAGTCTTAGGGTACAAAGGGTGTTTCATAAGTATGAAATTACAAACAATGGATTTTTACCAAAACCTATAATTAGTTTGTAAATCCCACGATGCCCTTTTATGAGAAGTCACAGCACGCGCTGCGATTCCATTCCTCACGTGGGACGAGAAGGTGGTCTGTGCTGACCGCTAGATGATGATGATGTGATCAGCTCGGAGCCAAGAGAACAGCCTGTAGATGATTGGCCAGATCCTCTGCAGAGTTGTCACGTGACAACCTTCCAACAGAATCAATGAAATAATGTGGAACGACACGGCGATCGTCACATGAGATATCATTATTGTATTGTCTGTTATTGTTATTGGTGTTGTTATTGCTCCTGTTGCAATGGTTATCATCACGTTCATACTTGTATTATTGTTGTTTTTGTTGTTAGCAGAGTGCCCGCCCTAAGGCGAGCCTGTCCCGACCGTGTAACGCGTTCTTGTAGGCTCTTTATGATGACGTTTTCTGTTGGCTGATTTGACTCTGGATGTCTTCGTTTCCACAGTATTGCTGCTTGCTCTCTGAAGTTCTCAAATGTTAATCATCGATAAGTGGTCGGTGAAGCTGATTAAATAAGACGTTACCGCTTTAGTATTGTGCAGGTTTGTGCGCAGACACAATAGACCCTAATGAGGGATTCGGACACGGTACCCTCAGAATACGTATGTGTGCGGACATACATACGTACCAACACTTGTTCTGTTATATATAAGTTATTATTATGGAAATGATCCTGCGAGCGCTTGATGTGAATATCATGACTCATCTGAAATTGCCACGGGGAGCGGCGTTCCGGCCGTGTTTCCTGCCTCCCTTCTCCTGCACCCCCTCCCGTCTCTTGTACTTCCTCCCGTCTGCTGCACCCCCTCCTGTCTGCTGCACCCCCTCCCGTCTCCTGCACCCCCTCCCGTCTCCTGCACCCCCTCCCGTCTCCTGTACCCACTCCCGTCTGCTGCACTCCCTCCCGCCTACTGCACTCCCTCCCATTTATTACACCTCCCTCCCATCTGCTGCACCCCCCTCCCGTTTGCTGCATTGAACTGTTGGCCTGTGTAGATGTTTTGAACAATTGTCCAAGGGGGGTGTGTGAGCAAGTTACAACATCTCAGGGCACTTGGAATAATTTAGTCAGAAGGCGCAAGGCTGAGTTATGCCCAGGATGTGACGCCAGTACATAGCAGGGCACTTTTTGGGGGGGCAGTTTACTCAGCAGACCAATTAAACTAGGCAGCAGCGCGTCTTTGGACGATGGGATGAGACTGGAGTACCCGGCAAAACCCGACGCGAACACGGAGAGAAAGCGCACACTGCGCACAGAAAGGTACCCGAGCGGGGAATCGAACCCAGGTCCTTCTTGCTGTCAGGCGACAGCGCTACTCACTGCATCACAGTTGTAGTTCCTGGACAGCTGTCATCAATAACCTGACGATGATGCCTCCAGTGTGGGAGGCGAAACGACCATGGTGGACGTAAGACCATTGCTGGTCCGTAAATAAGACAAGAGCCTGGGTGAGGCTGCGTTTGGCCGGGAGTCGGAGTCTTCATAGGCGCTGCTCGCGAACAGCACCTGCCCAGGTGTGTTTCGTCTATACGGGAGATCTTTGTCTCTTTGCGGTCTCTGTGTCTGCGCGCGGTTATCCCCTGCCTGTAGCGTCCCTCTCCATCTCCCTCTCCATCTCCCTCTCCGTCTCCACCTCTCTCTCCTCTCCATTTTCGCTCTATCTCGTGCTCGATCTCGCTCTCCATCACCCGCTACCTCTCCAACTCCCCCTCTCAATTTCGCTCTCCTTCTGTCGCTCCATCTGCTCCTCTAGCATTCCTCTTGACGAGCTCGCAAAGTGGCGAACACGTTATTTAACAGAAGTTCCTGGGAGACGATTGGCAGTAGAAGGGGGTGGCCGGCGGCGGGGGGGGGGTCATTATTGTATTGGGAGGTCAAGCGTGAAAAAAAAATGCCAAGGGTTCATTTCAAAAGCGCCCCCCAAACTCGATTGGACACACTTTTTCTCACTCGGCATCACTGTCAGAATAATCCTCCACCTCGTAGCTCTTCAACGGCTGGAGGGTTGGGGGGAGGAGGGGGGCAGAAATTTGCAACGAAATCTCAGGCTCTCAGCATCGGCAGCGCAATATCTCTCGAGGAATCTCTGCTCGGGTCAAATAGTTTAGCGGATATGTCCTGGTCATTATCCACAACAACAGCATCATCATCATCACCACCACGACCACGTGAGCTGCCCTCTGGCTGCCCTTGTCATTTCTCTATCGCCTCTGGGCCTCCCAGCTAAGTCAGGGGCACGTGTGTCCTGAGCGCTTCACAGCCACACAGGCAGTGCCGTGGTCTCCAACGTCTCTAAACACCAGATCACTTTCAGAATCTTAATGCAACACAAGAGCCGTTGTTAATATTCTACTTTGTATAAACTCCAAAAAAACGTACGCTGTGCAAAATATTTAACTATTCTTAAACCGATGCCTGTGCTTGATGCACACTATTTGTGGGTGCTGCACACTATGTGTAGGTGCTGCACCCTATCTGTGAGTGCTGAACACTATCTGTGAGTGTTGCACCCTATCTGTGAGTGTTGCACCCTATTTGCACCTGCTTGCTGTGCTATATCTCCAACAGCTTGTGGAGTTTGTGCATTCTCCCCCTGTTTCTCAGAGATTGTCCTCTCGGGTTCTCCGGTTTCATCCCACAGCTAAAACAAACTCATTGAATAATTGACCCAGAGCAGCATAATATACAGGAAGCAGTGTCTGGACGGGTTGGCGGCAGGTGACCGCCTCGACGTCTCCCCCCCCCCTCCCCGTGGTTTCCTCGCTACTCCTCAGAATTCGTGTTTCGTTCATAACCAGGTATGTAATTTGCGCGGCGCGTTATAAATTGTATTTAATCACGTACAACGACCGTAGAGATCCCCGATTTTGACGCCTGGGTCTCTATACAGATATTCTGGTCCAATATTAAGGTCGACTGCTTGGAGACCGCATGTTACAAAACAGTGGCCAACGAGCCACTGGGGCGGACCCTGGTGGCCTAAAGTGCGCCCCTGACGTGCGGCCCCGACAATACACGTGCCTTTGGCAGGTGGCTTCATCGTACGTTCTGTTTTCTAACGGATAAGTCTACATTGTTGTATTGCACATGCAGATTTGTCTATCTTTAACATCGATGTTGTTTTACACATTGCAGGATTGCATTGTACTTGAACTAGCAGGCGCTATGGCGGTTCTCACATTCATGCCTTATCGGCGAAAGTGGTCTCCCCTCTAAAAAAAAATATTGAAGATTACTGCTGAACAAGGTCCCGATGAACCGGAGCCTATCTCGGCAGACGCAGGGCGTAAGGCATGGCTATACACAGGATAGGACGCCAGTCCATCGCAGGGCACCGGCTGCAATTTAGTCATCTGGCCAATTATTCTTGGTAGCAGCAGCGTGTCTTTTGATAGTGGAAGGAAATCGGAGTACCTGGCGAAAACCCACGTGGTAACATGAGGAGAGAGCACATAAACTCCACACAGGAAGGTTACTACCGATAAACCGTACCGGATGGTACTGGCCTACCTTTAACTCTCGTGTAATACAATTGAGTAACAGCATTGCCCCGCAGCTACGCCAACTTGGCTTAAACGATGGCAGCCAGTCATCCATTCACGCGGTTTCAAGGCTCAGCCCCGCTTGGCTTGCGGTGAGACTGGGATGCATGTGGACTGGGTCGCAGGCCGGAGTTAACAAAGATTCCCGTACTGGCAGTCTCCGACTTGTACTTACAAGCGAGCACTCATATGATCCAGCATGCACAAGATGATACATTTACTATTGTGTTCCGACTTTAGGTTTTATAAGCGATAGATATGTACAACTGCACAAATAATGTCCAAACACTGAAAGCATCTATTGATTTAGTGCTTCGTATGCATCGAGTACAATGAAAGATTAAATCTTATATTGTGCTCTGACTTGCGAGCGAAGCAACGTAGTAACGGAACGCGTGCGTAACACGAGGCCGTCCTGTATGCCCTAACTGTGGTGCTCTCAGCACGCGACATACAAAGACAAAGATCACCAGTATAACCTCCCCGGAGTGCAGGCTATCGCTTACGAAGCCAGGCACGGCGCACAAGGGGGTGGGTAGCGAGCATCACAATATCATTAACAAGGCAGCTGTCACTCAGCGTTTAACCTCTGATGATTGAGTGCAAGTTCACTGGGTTGGGGCGGTGGGCAAGGCCTCAACTTGCTTGAATTCTTTTCATCAAATTGAGCAACATTGGGGGAGGGCCTTCCTGCCCGTGGGATCTGCGGCAGGCCGACCCTCGTGAGATGTTTTACACGAGACGCACACGAGACACACACAGAGTGTTCCTCATTCATTATCAGTGCCTGCTTAGTTCGATACAGGGTCTCGGTGAGCCGGAGCCTGTCCCAACAGACACTGGGTAAATGGGAGGGCTAGAGCTTTGATGGGATGCCAGTCAGTCGTAAGGCACCAGGGACAATTTAGTCAGCAGGTCAATCAACCCTAGCCAGCAGCAGCGTGTATTTGGACTGTGGGAGGAAACCGGAGTTTCTGGAGAAAACCCACGCGTACACAGGGAGACTATGAAAACTCTACACAGAATATGCAGACTCCACCCCAGCCGGGTATGAAACCCGGTTCGTCCTTACTGTGAGACGGCAGCGATGCGCACTGCGTCGCCGTGCCGTCCGGAGAAAGTGTCTTTACAATTAAATGAGAGTACAGGAAAATACTGTAGGTAGCCCCGCGACCACCTATCCCTGGCTGGCTCCTGTGGTTTACACATGGAGTCTCTGATGCCTCCCAATGTGCGCTGCTCCTCGGAAGATATTTAATGAGCGATACTAACCTTCTTGATGTGGACGCCTCTCTATCGTGAGAGACGAAACACCGCGAAGCAGAGAGGAGGAAAGCTCGACACGGCTATCCAGAAAGAGCAGCTCGCGAGAATAATTCACATTCCATTAGAATTATGGGAGATATTGGGGTGAAATGAGGTCACAAACTCGCGAGATTGGGTCAGGGGGGTGGGTCTTGGGGTCAC